>BCGN01000006.1:852676-1415462 GCA_001599295.1 Sporopachydermia quercuum
GATTAAATGCAATTTCCCAGAGTCAACCAATTATTACAATAATCCCTTACTAGTGTATTTGAATCAAATAAATTCAATGGTATATGATTCAACAACTAGTTCTTTCTACAAGGTCAAGGGAGTTTGTTGATTGATGATGTATTTTGATAGTGGGTAATCTATCCTTATGCATACACTAAGAAGTCAACTAATCTTATAATAGCTTCCTACTAATAACTCCTTATTAGTTGGCTGAACACAAACAAAAAGATCATAAAGAAAAGTTTCATTAAATTGGCTCTTGGTAAGCATTGTTGATTTCAAGGGAAGAAGAAAAGGAAAAATGGAATAGTAACAAGACTGTCATASACAGAGACTGGTTGAGGAGGCCTTTAGTTTACCTAACCCAATTATCTTTGCTTGCTCATAGGTAAAGAAATTTTTAGTATTAAGATTTCTTCCGTAACTGGGAGCTTCCCTCAGTAGGCAGACAATGGGCGTTTGCGGAATGTACGGATTGGCTGCAATGGGATTAGAGGTTATTTTTTGTACGCAGAAGTGATGAGATATTCCAGTGTCATGACAAAACAACAGAAGAGGACAAATGATTTGTCAGAGGAGTAAAATAGAGCTTTTTTTTATTAGCACGTGACAAACAATAGGAACTTGTGACATGGATGTGAGTATATAGGAGCGATGATTTATGGTAGTAATTGAGAGAAGATAAGAAATTAAGTAGTGGTTGCGTGTTYGAATTCACGATATCAATTAAGTGTTCAACGAAAAATTGATTTCTCGATGTATCGGTATCTCATCGGTAATTGATTGCTCYAGTATAACGAGCATGAATTATGAAAGAAAAAGTCAAAAGTAAGATGTTTGAAGGACAGGGAAATCAGGSACAGCCTTACCGACAGCTCAATTAAATCCTGAAAAATTAAGACATGGGAGGTGAGCACAACAAAATGATCAACAATTACTTAAATCTAGRAAGTTCTTATTAGTATCACAAAGATAATTCAACTTAATTGCAGGTACTGATAATGAGAATTCAAAAAACGGAAAATGATTGAGTACTAGAATCRTTGAGGTGTACTCAATCACAAGGCGTGGCTTTCATGATGAGAGTAAGTCAAATGAGTTCAATTCAAGTAGACATTTGATTTGGTTCTTATGTTTGCCATATATATTGGTCCTATCCTGACAATCAAATACAGGAATTTTTCAAACCCCTGATACCTTTTTAATCCCTAGGTTCTCTAATTGTGATTGTGATGATAATCTCTCTATTGTACGAAAAATGAGCCATTCTACTGGTAACAGAACTGACTGAGTAGCATCAATTGCCCGATCATACGGTTAGTTATAAGGACATGGTTCTGAATTGAGCTCAGTCGTTCTTTATTATACTCATAATCACTCAATTGACATTATCAGTAATTGTTTTGCCTTGATCTGCTAATGTTTGAATGAATGAATGTCTTCATAAATAGAACAATTGCTAAAGTCACTTGTCTACCTGGCCTGGAGTTTTAATCATTCTGTTCTTGTGGTATCAATTACGGTTGTGACAAGATAATGTCAGACTCCTTGGCTGCTTGTCTTGTTCTTSACAACGCACATTTCTGTCTGTAAGTAAATATCTCTCGGCAGCACTTTCTCATTTGCAATGCATGGCTCGTCCTCCAGTTCTTTTTGCTTTTATGTTTTGCCAACAGATTGATAGCATTTATTGAACATTTTAAATTCTTTYATCAAGGAAAAACTAAGAGCAGTATACTACCTTTRAGCACAAGTATAGCCCCTATCTTTTCTGGATGATCAAGTAGAATCAAAGTGAATCAACTGAAATCTCAAAATAAATTTGCATGTGAATGACAATACTTTACGTATAGCTGTCATACAAATCTTCATTTCCATGTCTTGATAAAATACGGATTGAGACATTTATCAAARGGAAGAATAAAACTGAAATATCACTGGGATATCAACAATCAATCATATATATTGTTTTCAGATACAACTAACAGATGAAAGCTAAAAGATGACTTACATTAATAGCGATACTCATATTATATTTCCAATACATTTCACAATCCTGAATGATAATGAAACTTCTCTTAACACATTCATCTTAATAAAGGCCCTTCCARCGCGTCTCACCCTCAATTAGTTATACGTAACCCTCGCGCTTCCACATTGGAAAATGACAATGGATAATAAACTAGTTTTTGATAACGAAATCATTAATTTGAACTCACCTCGGCTCCATTACCTGATTGATCGTTCTAACTGAAGGATAAAAACAGGAATTAAATACGAGAAATAAGTAAGAACTTTCATTATCATCTCTATYGAAACAATTGAACCGATGCCAATGACAACTGAAACCAAGAAAAGAAACTATAGAAATTAATCATTCACGAGTCATTCTTRSTAACCCCGAGGAAAGTGAAATATTTACTCTGAAGCTTATTACTATACTGAACGTTCATCTTATATTTGAGTTTCATGTTCAAATAGCCTACACCATAKTTTCATAGTTCGGTTGAATATATTGCATAATAGTGGAAAATTTCAACATCTATATATTACCTTCTTTTCCCCTATTTACTTATGATAAACTGCATCTCTTACCGGAGAATTTCATCCGATAATGATACTTTGTTCGAGATTCACGATTTTCTTATTGTTTGTGTGACAATTTGAAGACAATAATGTCAAGACATTTCTGATCCCCTGTGTAGATGACATACRAATTGCAGAGCCATTAAGCTCATAATGATAATATTACTGGAAAATACAAAAATCAATTAATATGTGATACTTTRTATACATATATTATATAATCACAATCATAGATTGCGTCTTGTCCTTTATCTTTTGGTTCYATTTTGATAGGTATTACGTATGAAAACCAGTTGTAATTCATATTCTTTTAGGCTAAACAGGAAGAATAATTATACTTCACGGAACAGCCATGTTTCCCCAATATGGAAATCTTCCTTCTTTCCACCCGGCATGGAAAAKAATTTTGGTCCGTTCGGAAACGATTTCTTAAATCAATTTATAGTTGTCTGTTCCCTTAAACCTTTTGACCCAATTTGTTTCGGTTCTCTTCTGATCATTGAACGGCTTCTTCTGTAAAAAAAMGTATTAGAAACAGATTAAGAAGTTAGGTAGCCAGGTTACTCTAGAAATARGTTAGAGAAATAAAATGATTATTTCAAACGAGTCATGACAAAAATGTCTCGATAAATCCTGCTTCTATACGGAAGCGTGTCACACGAAAGGAATTTGCGTTCCTATCCATAAATGGTTTATCCACCTTTGCGATGACAGATAGATCTAGGCAATTGCTTTTATATCTAGATGTAATGATGGCTAATGAGATGATGATAAGATTGACGAGAGAGAACTGTAGTTAACTATTTGCAAAATTGCTCATCAATAGTTTAATCTTGATCGAATTCTAGTTGGGTAGTGGTGAAAGCGATACTTAAAGTGATATTTCCTCGAAAAATTGTTCATAACGAATTTTATCCCGTTTATGTTCTTAAATTTCCGATTTCCAATGGTCTCAATGATTTCTTTTGTTGCAGGATTCAAATTAGGTAGTTTAACCAAGGAAATCAAGTTWGATTTTGGTAATAGAGTCGACATCAAGCTTTTGTTAGAATAATTTCCGAAATGTTCCAAAATTAGGAAATGATAGTACGACGAATATTGCGACAGTGAAACTACTTTATCACCACAAGTAAACAGTTCTTTTACTTATATTAAAAGAACTGTTGATTGAATTAAAACCTTCATATATATATTAATARGCATCATTCAAATCATTCACTTACTGGATAGCTYTTTAATGCTCAATACTAATTATGCCCTAATATAGTTAGTATCACGTGACAAAGCATCAACCACGTGATATTCTTTTCACCACCAATTACATSTTTTGTCCATCTACGAGATGTGAAACGATGAATTTTACGATGATTACGACGAGAGTAATAGTACTATTGGCAATGAAACAGCACCAACGAACACCAGTAATAGTAGTGATAGTTATGATGACACTTATGGTGATATTGATATAGGATAACTGATTATTTACTTGATTCATTGTCACATCATCTCTTTCTGTTCGTTCTCCGTTYTCTCCAATTGTCTCCAAAGTTTTCATTGAAAACTCTCCATGATCCAGCAAACGCTTTAATTTTGCTCTACCAACATTCTAACCATGTTTTGTTCAGTTCGTAGTTCCAACCTGGTCTCAGTTAGAAGATTCACTTCTTCCTCAACATTAAGGTCGTACACAGCTGCACTTGATGCATTTAAATCAAAATTCGGCTCAACAATTTCTCCAGAAACTACCAAAAGCTCAGAAAAACCTATTCTTTCAAAACCGCAATACAATTTCAAAGATTTTAAGCAGAATGTCGAGGAATACCTTCATTCAGCTGAAAGAAGATGTCTTCCACAAGACACATTAGCTGTTCTACACGATGCCAGAGATATTCTCAAACTGGAACATGAAATGAAAACCACAGGTGATCAATACGTTTACCAAAGACGACAAGTTGAGTCCAAATTCAAGACGATGGAAAATAAAGAAGACAAAAACGGGGTGCTAAGGGAAATGAGAACAATTAAATCAACAATTCAACAGTGGAAACAAGATTATGATTTAGTTCATCATCAAATATATGAAATCATGTCATTGATGCCAAACTTGATTGATCCAACCGTTCATGATACTGAAGCTGTAGTTGTGAAGTATTTAAATGAGAAACCATTAGATCAATTGACAACCATGGAAAAGAGCCATAAAGACATAGGAACAGAATTTGGAATATTGAATTTTGAAAGAGCATCTGTTTCGTCGGGGTCTTCATGGTACTATTTAGTTGGTGATGGAGCGTTATTAGAGCAAGCTTTAGTTCAATATGCATTATCTAAAGCTCGAGCTGCTGGATTCAAACTGGTGATTCCTCCTTCCATAGTCCGCACGGAGATTGGTAAATCTTGTGGTTATCGTCCTAAGGATCAAAATAATGAAAGACAATACTACGAAATCAACGATAGGGACTTGTGTCTTACTGGAACAGCCGAAATTCCACTGGCTGCTTTATATGCCAACAAAAACTTTAATATCGATCAATTCCCTCAAAAGCTTGTAGGACTAAGCAGAAGCTATCGGGCAGAAGCAGGAGCTACTGGGAAAGATACCAAAGGCCTTTAYCGGGTTCACGAGTTCACAAAAGTTGAATTATTTGTATGGGAACGCGACTTAGAACATTCTAAAGTTGTGCTTGAAGAACTACGTGAGCTACAGGAATCAATATTATCAGATTTAGGCTTCACATCACGTGTTTTGAACATGCCAGCTAATGATCTTGGAAACCCTGCATATAAAAAATATGATATTGAAGCATGGATGCCCGGTCGTGGTGAATGGGGTGAATTATCATCAGCATCAAATTGTACTGATTTCCAGTCTAGAAGGTTGAACACTCGTTATATGGCTCCAGACCAGAAGTTACAGTTTGCTCATACATTGAATGGTACTGCCATGGCAGTTCCAAGGGTGATTGTAGCAATCATTGAGAATTTCTATGATCCAGAGAAGAATGTGATTACGATTCCTGAAGCTTTGAGACCTTTCATGGATGGCATGAAAGAGATCTTACCTCAGAGAGTATTATAAGCTGCATTGCCATTATTTATTAAAGCAACTCTTGTATATATATTAATTGTTGAATGTGRTGAGGATGTTTGATTAGAATCAAATTACGATCAGTAGGCAGCATTAAACGTTTTACTAGAAAAGACGAACTTCGGAAACGATGATAGAGTGGAATATGACAAAATGTTTAGTTTGAGGATGAATTGACCAGTTCGAGTTCCATAGGTTAGGAAATTAGATCAAGTGATGACTGTTTATTTGCTAGCAGAAAGATGATCCACTTCTAAAATAGATGAATTGTAGTTAGTACATRATACTAATATTCTGTTTCGCTATTCCTTATTCGACTTCTATTCTCTCTCATATTATAATATACTACTGTATGCCTAAATTTCGGAGACTATCTAGCGCTCAATTTAATATTTCGGAAACTATTTTGGAACAAGCCATTTCTACTAAGCCTATGTACTCCTAAGGGGATTTCACCGATTTGATAGCCATAAAATACAGATTTTTAKCTCAAGAGAGATTACTTGATTGAACATTTGATATAAATTGTTCAAACTAGCTCTTAACAGGTCCGTATTTAYTCTATTCTTTTTCAGCTTTTTATCCCATCTCAGAAGCAATTGTTCTTGGCCATTTCAACACATCCCACACTTACTAATTGACGCACATTCTTTTGCYTATTTGCCTAACGTTCAACCCCAAAAACTCTGAATCTTTTGTTCACACTAACGATTTCTTATCTTCCAATTCAATCCCTGTAACTCTCTATTTCRGCCAACTAATTAACTCCAATCACTCAAAATCAAAATCCCTACCCTATCACGTGACAATGTTTCTTTCATTGACTTGCTCACGTGCTGGTGTCCTATATCCCATTCATCAAACCCTCCCCCACAGGAAAAGAACTTTCTTGCTTTTCCTGTACAAAAACTGTTTCCTGTCTTGTTTTACTTGCATTCTTTCACCAAAGGCAAATCAAATGAACACTCATTGAATATTTGCTTGACTGGTTGGTTGGTTCAATTATTAGAGGTGTTACTAACTGTTTGTTATTTGAATGAATCAGCACCAGAGTTGGTTTCAAGTTTATTTAATTGAAGAGAGATCAAACAAGAGTTCTCTAGTTGCTTGTTAGTAATAGCATAGTGATAGTAACTGTAGTAGGTAGTGTTACTATTGGTGATACATCTACTTACATATACGATTACATACTTCGTCCTTATTTGCTATATAAACAAATAACTATAAGCAGTTTGGTAATCAATTGATGGTTTATTTTAATGTTCCAAGCAAAATTAAACAAACAATGAATCATTCTCAGCAAGAAAACGTTCATTTAATCATCCATTAATATCTAAYTGGCTAACTAATTATCACATTGTACTGGTTTGTCCAGTTGATTTACCATCTAATAGAAAACCTATTAAAAGACCCTTATAAAAGGAACCAAACACGTATCAACAGAACATTGCTGTTGAATATTCGAGTATTTGCATTGGAAATATACGAATAATGATCATCTCACAGGAGAAACGTGATAAACGTCATACTATGGTAAGTATTATTTGATGGTGAATGGAATTAGTGGATCGAATTATTTGTGCTCCGCCATGATAGCAGATAAAACAAATATAATGAATACTATACATTTTCATCTTATTTTTTACAACAAAGATCCAAATGCAACATTTCTTATATTCATTCTAAAAGCCCTCTCATGCATAATACGCCCACTCAACAGTTCCTAGTTTCTATTCCTATTACTTGACATTTATTCTACAGTTTTACATACTAACAGCTACTAGAATGRCTCTCTAAAACAGCTAATCGTGGATATCAGCAATGCTGATAATGCAGAATTGATTGCCATTTGGGCATCATTCGGAAACTCATGGAACAGACCAAGAGGTGACCTTTTCCAATGGATACCCGCCTTGAATAAATTTGATAGCATTCTTGAAACAATAGTAACGAAATACTCCCTTAACAAAATTGAAGCTGTTCCTGCTGTTCTACAAGAAGAAGAAGAAGATATAATATGTACTGTGCTAGAATTCACAAGCTTGCTACTAAACAACTGTGCAAATAGAAGTATTTATGCAAGCGCTCATTACATCTATAATTTGTTAAATGTCACCTCAACGAAAGTTTTACTGTCAGTGTTAAAAGTTTGCTCTGATTTGGCTTTAAGATTTTTACAAACTCATTCTTTAAGGTATACAGCAGGTCCTTTGGTAGTAAAGAATATATTCAAGATAGCCACTATGCTCAATCTACCTGGAAGACCAGGATTGGATTCTGAAGCATTTACRTTACACGATTATGTTCATCAGAATGAACCATGGCCTATTGAATATTCCAATCTTTCTATCCAGTATTTTGCAATGGCCAATCCAAGCAATGACAACAACGTTAATACAAGTTTGAATAATAGTATATCCACACCAAAAAGGACCGACGAATCAACTCCGTCACCATCACGACTTGTAAATAGCTCTACCCAGTCATCAGAAGGAACCGTGACATACTCATTACCTGCTGAAAAAGTCCTCTCGGAATCTTCACAGGACCTAATTACCAAGGCTGCTGATAATCTGCCTAAGAAAAACCTATTTGACTTCTTACTGAACGTTCTAGTATGTAAATCATTTGACAACACTCAAGAAGCTTCAATGCAACGATCAACACTTCTTCAATGTCAATTATATGCTATAAGCTATTTAGTATGTGTGCAGGATGAAATGCAACTGAAAACCTCAATTCTAGAACATTCGCCTAATCTTTTGGGTCAGCTGGTAGAATTAATTCATCCTGACAACCAGCTGGATTTAGATACTCGGTTAGCAGTTTTGAAATTATTTGAATGCATGTCTCTTGAAGGGTCCTATAATTCGGAAATGCTAAAGGCATTGAGCGGTCACGTGAACCATGGCGAATTGGCATACATGCTTAGACATGTTATCAAGGAAATCGAAACTAATGAAGCATCTTTACTCGAAGAGGAGTTCAWCGTGAGACTTTTAGATGTTATCCGAAATTTGGCATCGAACCCGTATGTCGGAAATCTTATATATCAGGCGGGCATCCTCTCCGTTTTATTGCAATTAGCTCAATTGAAATCTCAATTTGTTCGAAGTAGTACAATGGCAGTGCTGGCGATAGAAACCTTGATTACTACTGAAGTAAGAGAAGGATCGCCTTCGCCTGCAGCTTTGGACGGCTTTATTGAGACTGGCGGGATCAATGTATTAGTATCAATGGTTTGTTCCGAGGTTGAGTCAGCTAAGGAGAAAGCAGGACCGAATAGTAAGCCGGAATATTCCGTTGTGGAYTACGAAATTCCTTACCGACGGGCCATTCGACTGAAAATCCTACTGAAGTTTGTATTACATTTAGTACAAATCAATTCTGGGGCTGACCGGATGCGGAACCTGTTCGATTCTCCGATTTTAGGTGCAATCAACCAAATAATAGCAAATCCGAAAACTTTCGGTGCCGCTATTATCTCCGGAACTTTAAACACCATTGCCGCTATAATCCATAACGAACCTACATCTTATCCGATATTAAGTGAAGCAAATACCGTCGATCATGTAATCAACAACGCTAAACAATTGCTATTACCAAACGCGGACGTTTTATTAGCGTTTCTGGAAGTCATCGGCGCCCTATGTTTGAACTCAGACGGCTTAAACAGAATCCAATCAGAAAAGATCCTAGAAGAATATTTCACCGCCATTTTCTCCGATRAACATGCAAAAGCTATTTTTGCAGCTGGAAGCTCCGCTACTATGGGAAAAGCTTTGGAAGAATTGATCCGTCATTATCCTGTTCTACGGCCTTTAGTTATGCGCCAATTAGCCGGAACCGTTGATATATTAGTAGAACGAGCTCCACGGGTTTTTTCTCCTTTCAAGTTTGACCTAGAAGACAACCCGGAAACTATCTCCGAACAAGAACAACAAGAGCAGCAGGAAACTAAAACTTATCCGAAATATGGTTGGGAATCGAACCCGCAGTCATCGTTCTTCGAACACACTACAGCTCTTCTACTAGCGGTGCTGAAATCAAGATCGCCAGTACCCAGTTTTGTTGAGAATTTAGACCTCGAGAAGTTCTTTTCTCTCTTCTGGTTAACAAATGCTCCTTATGACTATCTACATTCTCATAGTGTGTATTGTCTATTAGTAATAGGCAAATTGGTGGTGGAGCAAAAGACTTCGGAAGCGGTTGCAACGGTTTTCGATTCGTTAATGCAAGAGATAGGCAATGCCGAAGAGTTTGTTGGCTACGAATACCGGAAAACATCACAGCCATTCTTTTCTGGTGTATCTAAAGGAGACGGAACTACCATCAGAGCTGGAAGAGGCGAAGCAGCCGAAGGAATCGGAAAGTCTCGAGAAGTATCACAAGAGGCAAATTTAGGTTCATTAATGAGAATCTCAAGAATGTTGACGGCAGTTACGGAACTTTTTGCCGATCCGTTAGCCACAAACTCGCAATCGACATTTCAACGGCATTTCCTTTTGTATGCTTACAAATCAGGCAAATCTGGCGCATTCTTTACCCAATTAGGATCATTGTTGAACCAATGTATAATGGAGGAAGCTACTATTAGACAACCACTAGATAAAGCTGTCCGTAAAGAGACATATTGTTCCCTAAATGATGATTTCGATGCCTACAATCGGCTTGCTGCGCCACCAAGAGACAGTACTGAAACCAATAGTACTGCTGCATCAGGAGTCAAATTAACCGCAGAAAGTTTTACTATTCGCGTCATTCGATACACCATTAACTCAATTTATGCTTACATTTCAAGAATCTTTAGCGCGCTTGTCAAATCACAGCTACATGGACAAGCGGTTATCTCCCATTGGGAAGTTCGCAAAGCCACAATCCGCGCCACAGTTGAGATTGGCCAAACATTAAGCAATCTTGTGCAAAAATATGTCCAAATTAGTCAAAACCTAAGCCCAAATAAGGCACTTCGTACTGCGGAATTAGCTACCCTGTACGTTATTTGCCTAACGTGCAGCAACTTTATTCTTGCTAAGCGCATTGAACAGCTAGAACCTATTTGTGCGTTGGCTGTTATGCAATCAGGTGGCTTTGAGGCACTAAGGGATATCC
The DNA here is from genome assembly GCA_001599295.1 of Sporopachydermia quercuum. NCBI lineage: Eukaryota > Fungi > Ascomycota > Sporopachydermiomycetes > Sporopachydermiales > Sporopachydermiaceae > Sporopachydermia > Sporopachydermia quercuum. Next base: position 863,484 of record BCGN01000006.1, read on the forward strand.
TATTGTTGCTATTGGCTCGGTTCACAGAGAAWCATCGGTCATTAGACGGTTCCGAAGTGTATTACCCGTCGAATGATCAACCGGAAACTACGGAATATTTTACTGTTTTGAGAATCCTTTCATTATTCGAGCCGAGCATTAATTTATCCGTGAATTCTAATTATCCGATAGCAGAATACTTGTATGGCGGTAGAAAACTTCCGAGATTGACTCATTGTGTGGCAACTCAAGCTCGGTTTATTGTTCTCGGTATTTTAGAGTCTGTCCTATTAGAAAACACATTTGAGAATCCTGAGAGTTCCGAGAATACGGAAAATCCAAGGAAAGCAGAAACTCTAGCCAGCAAAACTTCGGCACAAATTCTCGGAGCCATAATTGATCTTGCCGAACCACTACAGAAACCGATCAATTTTAATACGGAAGAGAAATCTAACACCGATTACGGAACCTTATTTGAACTCCATTGGCAAGATGTTGCTCCTTCCGAAGCGGGAACCGAGTACCTTATAAGTAAAGGTTGTTCTGACCAAACGGCTCGGCAAATTCTTGAATCTGGAGATCGGAATATTACGTCATCGGATTTGAATATYAGCCCGGAAATCAAAGAATCTATTTCTTCCGATCCATTCCGAATTCCCGAATTTATCAAGCTTCCGGCTTTTTATACAGATAAAGCGACTGGAACAAAACTGATCACTTATCTCGATTTAGAAGAAGCCGTAAAATCCCGTAAACCGGAAATCACAGAAGCTTGTCTAGAACACGTGACAAAAGAACCCGGGGCAGTTTACGAACTACATAAATTAATCGTCCCCGATTTCATTGCTGGTGCCGAAAATGATTCAGWCCCGTCGACTGCGAACGGAATAGTTTCTCGAATGGTTGAAATCGATCCCGAAGACTCAGAACGCGAATTCGAGCTGGGAGCTCTACTGAAACTGTTATCCTTACTACTAGAAAATAAAGCTATATGGGAACATTGTTTAGAAGAATCGAGGGATATAGTGAAATCGTTTACAAAGCTGATGAGACCGCAAAATCGGAAGCGGAAATGGGTACCGGATTTATTACAAATATTGGAGCGGATCTTAGGCTTCTCCTTATTGCCCAAATATGAGCGATCGGAGATAAAAATGAGCCTAGAAGAATTTAAACCGGTTACGGAAATACCGCCAAATGATCGGAATGAAATCCTAGAGTTTATTCTGGGATATACGGAGTTTGAGACACCCGAACTAGCAATTGCTGCCGCTAGGATWCTAATATTTTTTTCCCGAGATTTCGGCCTTAAAGAGCGGATATTTTCTAGTGGAATTCTAAAGTTAATTTTTTCAGTAGCGTATAAATTTCCTAAATGGGTGGGATTAGTTAATCTACAAGGATTGACTTTAATCTTGCTGCGGAACCTTATTGAGACGCCGGAAACGGTCCGAACTATAATCATGTCGCATCTACGGACGACGCTGGGATTGTCTGAGAAAAAACCGATATCTCGGGCACATCTGCTCGATGTATTGAACTCTCGTTGCTCGGATATTATCCGGGACCCGGAATTGTTTGCCGAGTGCATTTCGGAAGTCGTTCGGTTAGAGAAATGTGAAACCCCGCTGAAATGGAACATTTATTCCGACTTGAAATGGTTCAAAAACTCTGCTTCGGCAACCGGATCGGCAACCGGATCGGCACCAGAAACGGTTTCCGGAACAGGATCGGAGAAAGCAGATGCTGAAATGAGGGATGCCGATACCGGGGCTGTGATTGAACATACAAATAAACCTTTCACCCTAAAATATCAATCGGGTGTTATGCATTTGCTATTAACGGAATTGATGTCGATCAAGCGAGAAGCTATTTTTGACGATACCCCTGACGATACCCCTGACGATATTCCGGAAAATATCTTGGAGACAGAAAGCGCAGAAGCTGTCAGCGAATCAAACGGTAGTAATATTAATAACGGTGCTAATGTCGGAAGAGCCGAAGCTTCTATGTTAAGCCGGAAAACAGATAAGAAACGGAACTGCCGAGAAAAAGAGAACCCCGAAGCCGTTTATTTTAGCTTTCTTGTTCACTGCACTATTGAACTTTTAGCTTCTTATAAACAGGCAAAAGCGGAATTCTTAACCTTTTCTAGGAAGTCGTTGCTGTTAGCCCAGAACTCTAATCAGAACTTCAACCTTATCCCACCGCATCAAAAGCCAAGACCCGGAGCACTAAACTTTTTCCTCAATAACCTTCTTTTCAAAGACCCACTTTTGCCTGACGAATCCGGTAACCGGTCGAGAAGACGGAAGATGGTCTCCGAATTAGCCGGAATAGCCATCACAGCATTAATTACTTCCCCGCCCGATTACCGACCTCCGCACGAGAAGGAAGAATTTGAAAGCGGAGAAGATGAGGACATGCTGTTCATTCGGAAGTACGTTGCCGAGGGTATATGCAGAGCTTTGAAGGAAATTGAAACATCTTCTTTACCGGCTAATGTTAAATACGGAAGACTAATGGATACYTCAGACCTTGTGGAAGGGCTAGTTTCATCGCGGTTCCGCGATCGGCTTTCRGGATGTGTTTTGAAAGCGGCAACGGAGAAAGATGGAGATTATATGGCGAAAACATTTTTAGAGAAAGGAGTACAAAACTTATTAGTGGGGATTATTTCAGATTTGGATTTTAACTTTCCGGATTCCAATTTGGTAATAAAAGCCGCTCTTTGGCCCGTGAAACGGCTAGGAACCGCTAAAATAAAGTTACAGGAGTATTGTCGAAGCTTTATATTGGGAGAAAGTACCGGAGAAGATAATCACGAAGATTCGGAGTTCGTTTTCTCGGAGGAAGACTCTGAATCAGATAGAGACGAAACCCCCGATTTGTTCCGAAACTCAACCTTAGGAATGTATGATGTCGATGACTCGGAAGACGATGAAGATATCGGAGATGATATCAGTATCATTGATGAAAATGATATGACATTCGGAGATGTTGAGGTTATTCAGGAGGACGATGAAGATGGACCGGAATCGGATGATAGCAGTAATATCGATATTGAGCGGGAATTGCAATCGAACTCGGATGCCGAGCTCGGATCAGAAGTGGATTCGGATGAGGAATYGGAGTTAGAATCGGACATTGGCTCTGATGAGGATGCATCGGATGTTGGATCAGATGATTATTATATTGAGGATATAGATATCGGAATAGATGATGGAGATAACGGAGGCGATGAAGATTCCGAAATGGGAGATAATGAGCATTCAGCTAACTCCGAATACGATGATTGGTATTATGATGATGAGGAAGAGAGTGGAGATCATAGCGGRGCCGATTATATTGAAGACTATGATTCGGAAGCGGAAGAAGAGTTTCTCGGAGATGGAGATGAATATTGGATCTCCGAAGGTATGGATACCCGGGCTTCTGGCCGAGGATTTGGCTTTGACGGAGAAGCATCCGATATCGGAGAAGATTCATTCCGTGGTGGTCATAGACACCATTTCGAAGAGATATACGATTCCGGAGATGATGATGACGACGATGACGACGATAGCGGAGATGATGATGAGGATGATGTAGATGGTTTCTTCCCTGCGGTAAATATGGGAAATCATACTAGTGCCAGCCATAACTGGACAACGTTAACCGTTCCGAGCAGATTTGGAGAACGACAGTTAATCCATCGCGCGGATCATTCCGGAGATCCTTTCCGAGATCGGGTCAACGGATTCCCATTTTTACCCGTCCGGAATAGATTGGACAACAGAGGTCGAGAATCGTTTGCCGATATGAATAACACCATTGAACGGGAGCTTCTGTCTCAAATCATGCGACACTTGACTTTCAATAATAGAAGTGGTGTAATTCATGCTTATTCCCAAGATAGGCATCCGGTACAAATGTTCCAGAAACCGGAAGTGGCTAAATTTGCTTTGTACTTTCAGTATTTTCCATTTGTCTCAACAACGAAGCGGTGGACGGAAGCGGATAAACTGTTCATTCCTTCATTGTCCGAAGGTGGACATTTGCGGATTGTTCCCAGCATTATTTCTCAGATCTACGAACCGAGCCGAGTTTTAGAAGAGGAGAAGAAGCGGAAACTAGCAGAAGAACGGTTAGAGAAGCAAAAACGAAAGGAAGCAAGACAAAAAGCGTTAGAAGAACGAARGGTACAGAGACAAAGAGAACGGGAAGAACGGGGCCGGGAAAGAGCGGTTGCTACTACTAATGTTAATGCGGATAATAGTGCAAACTCCAGAAACACGGCCAATGACGGAACGGCAATCGATTCTACAGCAGCATCCCAACAAGAAGATTCTGAAGCAAACTCCAATGAACCAATCATCATTCGAATCGGAGACAGAGACGTTGACATCCGCGGTCTCGGAATGGACCGCGACTTCTTAGAAGCTCTTCCCGAAGGGATGCGCGAGGAAGTCTTCAACCAATACATGGCAGAAACCTATAATTCTTTACCAGCCCGAAGAGTTTCGTCCACCCGAGAAATCGATATTGAGTTCTTTGACGCATTGCCTGAAAACATCCGTGAGGAAATATTAGCTCAGCAAGACATGGAAGTTATTAGTGATGAAGAGGGAGAAGATATTGACGATGAGGACATTGAATCCGGAGACGATATAGACGAAGAGGACATTGATATTGGAGATGATGCACCAGGATCATTAAGAAGACAAAGCGGGGAAGATAACATCTCCGGATCAGCTTCGACTTCCAATTTAGGGTCTAAATCTGATAAGATATCCAACTCAACTAAACAAAAACGGAAATCATTTACATCCTTCTTAGATCGTCCTGGCATCGCATCCCTCATGAGATTGTTATTTATCCCTCAGGATAACCATAAAAGAGAAACATTATTGCAAATTGTTGACATTGTAGCATCAAATCGTCAATCCCGAATCGATACGTTGACTTTATTATTGACAATACTCCAGGATGGCATTACTGACRCCAAGTCATTAGAAAAATGCTTCTCGCAGGTAACTATACGTAGCAATAGTGTTCCTATTGGTATGATAGGATCAACGGGAGTTAATACATCGGTGACAGCAGCTGGAGGTCCACAAGGAACATCTGCTGGACCTTCTGGAGCTTCRGGATATTCGGGACCAGCAGCCAAATTAGGGACGCCGAGAAAATATGCTACCCCACAGAAAACATTCACCAAAGCTGAACTCTCAGGACTGTTCCCGAAAGACTGTACACCTGTAGTTGTTTTAAATCAAGCAATTCATTTGCTGGATGCTATTTTGGAACAGAAAGTTGAATCACGGGCATTTTTCCTAACCGAACACGAAAATATCGTTAGCCGGAAGAAAGCAAGTGCAAGGAAAGGCAAAGAAAGAGACAATAGGGATAGAGATGTTTATAATAAGAGTCAACGGTATCCTATAAATGTTCTGCTTGGATTATTAGATAAGCCAACAACCAAGAAAGGCACTGTATGGATTGAGGTAATCACCTGTGCATTAAGCCATGCAACTAAGCCTTTATTAAGCCTTTTAAAAGCGAAAGAAGATGGTAATAAGAAAGAGGGTGATAATGCAGAGGAAGTGGAAGAAAGAACTTCGGATAAGATGTCGGATGTTATTCCGGAGACTATATCGGAGGCACAAACAGTAGAATCCTCGGCAGTAAAATCAGAACCAGTCTCGGGATCAACTGAGGCAACGGAACGTTCTAAGGGTAAAAAATCGAGCCAAATAACACCAGAGCCTCCAGTTATACCAAAACATAACCTGGAACTTCTCGTATCGGTATTCACCGAAAGAGAATGCTCATCAAGAACGTTCCGGAACACATTAGCTATTATGCAACATATCTCGGCTATTCCTTCCGCTCGGAAGACGTTTGCTGCCGACTTGTCGGAAAACGCTTCCCGATTAGGTAAATTACTAGTCACCGACTTAGAACATCTACTCTCCGAACTGAAAACTACTGAACCGGGCAAAGATGTACCCGGAGCAACCCTTTCTCGGTTCTCTTCATCCGGTTCTCTTCAGAGTAAATTGCTCCGAGTTCTAACGGCATTGGACTATCTATTTGCCAAACCTTCGGACAAATCTTCCGATAAAAATACCGGATTATTAGAACCCGAATTGGCTTCCCTCACCTCTTTATATGAAAAATTGGCCCTGGGAAAACTATGGAACGCTTTATCGCAATGTCTACTTATTATGCAACAAAGAGCTGATTTATCTCACGTTGTAACGGTGCTTTTACCCCTAATGGAATCTTTAATGGTTGTATGTAAACACAGCAAAGTGAAAGAACTACCACTGAAAGAAGTAATGAAATACGAAGCAAGAATAACTGATTTATCTACTGAACCTATTGAAAACCTGTTCTTCTCATTCACAGACGAACATAAAAAGATCCTCAACCAAATGGTTAGAAATAGTCCTAAATTAATGAGTGGACCTTTCGCTATGCTGGTTAAGAATCCGAAGGTATTGGAGTTTGATAATAAAAGAAACTACTTCAAYAGGAAAATTCACCCTCCAAAGGATAAAACATACACATTAACAATAAACGTACGAAGGGAAAACGTGTTTTTAGACTCCTATAGAACATTGTTCTATAAAACCAGTGAAGAGATCAAAAATGCCAAATTGGACGTTGTCTTCCGTGGAGAAGCAGGAGTTGATGCTGGCGGASTAAGCCGTGAATGGTATCAAGTGTTATCAAGACAGATGTTTAATCCTGATTATGCATTATTTACTCCAGTTTCATCAGACCGAACCACATTCCATCCCAATAGAACTTCTTGGGTCAATCCAGAACATCTCAGTTTCTTCAAATTCATTGGAAGAATCATTGCTAAGGCGATCTACGATCAAAGGTTTCTTGATTGCCATTTCAGCCGAGCAGTTTATAAACGAATTCTAGGCAAATCTGTTTCGTTAAAAGACATGGAAACATTGGATTTGGATTACTATAAATCAATGGTTTGGATGTTAGAGAACGATATTACAGATATAATCGTTGAAACGTTTAGTATTGAAGCTGATGATTATGGAGAGTTGAAAATAATTGATTTGATACCAGATGGAAGAAATATAGCTGTAACTGAAGGCAATAAACAAGAATATGTTCGACTGATGATCGAATATAAATTACAAACAAGCATTCAGGAGCAAATGGATGCGTTTTTAACTGGATTCCATGAGATTATCCCTAAGGAACTAATATCTATTTTCGATGAACAGGAATTAGAATTGCTTATATCTGGTTTGCCAGATATTGATGTTGATGATTGGAGAAACAATACTTCTTATGTTAATTATACACCTTCATCACCTCAGATCCAATGGTTCTGGAGAGCTGTCCGGTCGTTTGACGTTGAAGAACGGGCAAAACTGTTACAGTTTGCAACTGGCACATCAAAAGTTCCATTATACGGGTTTAAAGAGCTTGGTGGTGTCAATGGGGTGTCTAAATTCAGTATTCATAGGGATTATGGTAGTAAAGACCGATTGCCTCAATCTCATACTTGTTTTAATCAAATTGATTTACCGGAGTATGATTCATATGAAACTTTAAGAGGTTCATTATTATTAGCTGTTACTGAAGGACATGAAGGTTTTGGAATCGCATGATCTATGATGCTCTGAATTGAATGCTACTAGCAAAAAAGGCCAGAAGTGCAATAAAACTGTTTCTATTGGTTTGGTTTCTTTATCTATTTACTACATTATTTGTTCACTAATTTATTTATGGTTATTATTACATAATTAAAAACGCTGAATGCACATTAATGATTAATTATTATTATATATAATCTGGTTGTCACTCATTGTAATTGCTCTCAGTATTAATGAACGACAGAACAATAAAACAACATAATGACATTGTAACTGTTTCATCATTTTATGCTATACTATTAATTTATTTCTTTATTTCTAACTACAATTATTTAATGATTCAATAGAATAAATAGTTAAGTTAGTAAACAGTAGTTTGTCAGTAATTTTTCTACACAGAAGAAGTTAAGGAGGTTTAATGTAGGTATTTAAGTTTGCTAGATTTCAGTTATCAGTGAACTTTATGTTCAGCTAGCTACTGAGGAAAAAGCACTTGATAATTATTTGAGTATGTTAATATACTTTGAAAAACACTAAAAAGGAAGATTGATGAAGATATATAGAATTATACTCATCGAGGAGAGTGTTATCAAACAATAAGCATGTTTTTTGATATATCATTTTAATGGACTATTTGTTACTTCATTAACTACCATGATAACATATATGTATTAAGCGAACGGATGCCTACACATTGGGGTACTAATAAACTATAGTTCCGTAACAGGAAGGTGAAACAAATATCGTACCGAACTTAATTAGACAGTCGAGATATTCGTTAAAGTAAAATTAACACTTATTCTCACGGAGATGACACTAGCGCTGTAAACCCATGATTTATTGCTTTATTGATTTAACTTTTGTTGTTACGTTCTTATGAATCATCAATGAGCTTTTAGCTGAAGTTAGGTATTGCTAGCGCTTCTTCCTGCAATTGTGAATGTGCTTCAGGCGCAATTCATTGACTGTTAACACTTCTTTCTTCAATATCAAAGGACCAAAATTGCTACTGATTTATCCATAGATTGATAACATAATTTTACTTCAATGCATCATTGATATTCATGATACTAAAGCTCCCTCCGCCTATTTCTCTCTACTGCTTCTTTTCTACCTCGTTATGATACTTGACGTCTCATCTCATTTATTKAACATAACATTACGTAATCATTAACTTCTCTTCTCAAAATCTATCTTTCCACTATTATCTCCGTAATGTCTCCTACCATTTCCACTTCGCACTCAAAAACTTCTGTGAGCTTCTCATTCTTTTACCTTATAGATTCATATATTTACCTGCGTTATTATCTATTTGATTACTATATATTTTCCCTCCTGATTAACTGAAAAAAAGCGATTATTCAAACTTCTTACCGCCTTCATTTACGAAATCAAATTTCATTGAGCATTAGGGTATTTATAATGTGCTGAAAATGTCATCCAATAATAAGAAACGTCAATTAGATCAACCATCATCAATACCACCAGACAAGAAACAGAAAACGGCCGAAAGATCAGGTATAAACGTTGATGATATTCTGGCAAAGGCAAAGTCTCGTGCTTTAGAAATTGCAAATGCCCAAAAGACGAAAGTTGGGAACTCTGCGAGCAATGAGAACACTAGTGACAATAGAAGTACTACGACTAGCACATCATCTACAAATACCAAAGCTCCAGGAAATGACCTCAATTCTAGAATTGCTGCCGCCAAAGCACGTTTACTTGAAAAGCAACAGCTGAAAGAAAAACAGCAACAAGCCCAACAAAATCAGCAGCCACACCTGCTCAAATCTCAATCAATATATAATGAAGCGCCTAACAAGAAAACACCTGCTCAATTACTAGCAGAGGCATTATCGAACAATCAAACACCAAATGACATTTTGGAACAAGAATTATTATCTAAACCGAATAAAAACGCAAGAGAAAAAGCTGATGACGATTCAACAACTTCTAAAGATGAAAACGGAACCCCCAATCCTTATTTTGAACCGATTATTAGTAATAAGCATCAATCAARAAGGAAAGCATTTCATTTTAATCCTAAGGGGAAATTCATTGCTGAAGCTGAAGAATTACGTAGAAAACAAACAATTGAGGCAGAAATCAAACAACAGGAGCAACAATATGAACCTGATGTTAGTATTGGCGAAAACGCTTACAGAATATCCAGACCTCCAAATATTGAATGGTGGGATGCCGATTTCTTAGCACTGATTAACAAGCATTCATACAAGAATCTTACAATTGACGATCTTGAAGGAATAATAATAAAGGATCAATCTGATCCGGCTGGTGCTAAAAATGAAATTGCTCATGATCCTCTAATTACTTCCTATATTCAACATCCAGTGCCTATCAACGCTCCATGGGAAAAGCTACAACCAGCAGAGAAACCACTGTTCCTAACGAAAAAAGAACTAAAGCGAATACGACGAAATGAAAGAGCTGAAAGACAGAAGGAAAAGCAAGATAGAATACGGCTTGGTTTAGATCCAGCACCACCACCAAAAGTTAAACTCAGTAATCTAATGAATGTACTAACGAATGAAGCTATTAAGGATCCAACAAAAGTTGAAGCAAGAGTTAGAAAAGAAGTTGAAGAGAGAAGAAAAATTCACGAAGAAACAAACGAAAAGAATAAATTAACACCAGAGGAAAAACATGAGAAGTTTATGCGGAAGCTGAATAAGGATTTGCAGAAAGGTGTTTATTGTTGTGTTTTCAGAATTGAAAGGCTAGTAAATTCTAAGCATGAATTCAAGATTGATGTTAATGCTAAAGAGTTGTTATTAACTGGAATCACTTTAGTAAGTTATGATGAAAATAGTCCTGATGAGACTTGTGATAATGATAAGATTAACAATGTCTGTAAATTTAGTGCTGTTATTGTTGAAGGGGGCCAAAAGGCCTTGAAAGCATATAAAAATCTAATGCTTAGAAGGATTAATTGGACAGAAAATGAAAAACCAAAGCGAAGAGTGAAACATGAAGAAGAAGCGGAGAGAGAAATCAAACAAGAAGAAGAGAAAGAAGAAGAAAAAGACATCAAGCAAGAGAATCAAGAAGTTAAATCGGAAAACGAAGAAGATTCAAAAGATTTCGATCTTCCTTTGGAGGATTTAAGTGATAATAAGTGTACATTAGTATGGGAAGGTCAATTGGCACAGCCACTGTTCAAAAAATGGACAATTAGAAGGTTTCAGTCTGATGAGGAAGCAATCGATATATTAATTAGAAATAAAGCTGATCATTATTGGAGAGAAATTAAGCATTTGCCAAGGGAATAGCCTTTGAATGATATCGAATTTTTACTATAATGAATTGTCACGCTATATAAAAATAATAGACGGTAATCATCAATCGTTTAGTAGTAGATGCTATAGTTCATACTTGTATGGCAGAGGTAGCATTAATACTACTATACATCTATTACATAAGTCAGGAATGCATGAAAAATGAATCATACATTCAAAACGGAAGGAAATAAATACCACATTTTCATTAATAGAAAATTATAATAATATTCTGTAACATTTGTCTATTAACCATAGTGATTAAAATCGTGGAAGACATCTCTTTTTCTTACAGGGAGCTTCTTCCACGTCAAATAAATATTCATAAGCATTGACATTTAAATATCAATTGTTTTCGTTTATTATCAACTATTTACAGAAATATACTTTGAGCTATTCACATAGGTTTTCGATCAAAAAGATTGACTCTAACATATCTAATCAATTGAATGTATCATGTAAAAAGCATTCGACAAGAAAAACAATTAACATAGTAGATACAAGTATCAACTGTTATTGAAATAGTAATTCTTTGCCTTAAATATCCAGAAACCAATACTCAATTGATTTAGTCCTTGTTGATCTTAGCCAAAATTTCACTGTCACGGAATAAAAGGAATTCCTAGTTAATTGTTAGTATTCTATTGTCATAACAAACATCAAACCTTCAAATAACAACTAAACTTACTTCAGAAGCAACTTTGACAGAACTTCCACCAAAAGCGGGGATCAAAACACTGTCACCAGCAGCAACTGATGGCTTGACAAGGTTACCATTGCTATCATGGAAACCTGGACCAACGGCTAAAACAGTAGCAACATTTGGCTTTTCGGTGTTCTTTTCAGGAATGTAAATACCACTGGCGGTTTTAACTTCAGGCTTTAATCTTTGAACCAAAACTCTATCAAGTAGAGGAACAATTGACTTAGCTGATTTGATAATGGAAGACTGACCAACGGTTAGTATGATATATTGAAAATGAAAAGTTAAGGGTGAGATGATGGCTAATCACAGGGAGCAGATTAGATAGGGCCAGTGATGAAAAACGAGATAGATGAGCCTCAAGATAAAAGGATGCTATGTTGAACATAAAAGAGAGGTTGATACTGGATCATTATAAACGCCTTTAAACCAGTATTTAGTTTTGGACACACATCCATTGTCTACATGGTTCTCAGTTTGATATAGAGCCAATCGAAACTGATGGATTGATGAATAGCAGAAAGTGTCAAGTAAACGCAGTGAGAAAACTCTGTTTATTCTCTGAAAGATCTTCTGTTTGATTTTCGAGAAAACTAAGCTATGCTGATACAAGTCTCATACTCAAGCATCAAGGATTGAAATCAACAAATCAACAGATCAACAAATCAATAAGTAGTTCACTCATTCACTTAACAATCACTGTTCGTTAACAATAGATTTCAACAATCTACTTTCACCAGCAACTATAAATGTTGATTCCATTTTCCTCCCTTCCAGTGATTATAAAGCATTTGATCTCCGGTAACAATCATCATCATTACTTTCCTTGCACGCCTTTTGCTTCACGTGGTTTCCAATACTATCTTCAATGCTACTTCTAATGCTTTCTTCACATTCTGTTCCTTCACAATTGAAATATCATATCAGGGAAATTCAAACATTCCACTTCTTTCTCCCGTTCTTCCTCGTTCATGTGACAACTTCCTATTATCTATAGCTCTCTTTTGCCTATCATGCCGTTTAGACTAATCACATAATAATCAACTTACCATCTTGATCTAATAAATAGTATATCTAGTATATTTAGAGATCTTTCTTTCTCAAACTTGCAGAACCGTTAGCAATCGAAATCGTTTATCAACGGAATATTCCTTCAAAAATATAACCCGATAAATGATAACTGAATAATGTATTATCTATGAACGATTGTTGGTCAAATAATTAATAATCAATTTTCATTGAAGATATAATTCTTATTTTATATCTCAAAGGTAAGGAATTTGGAGGAGCAGAGAATGGCAAACTTTGTACTGAACTTTTCACTCTGGGGAACAAGGGTCTAGAATGAAAATGTTAAAGAGTCTAAGTGAAAATGTAAGGGGGTAGTACAGGAGACTGAGGAAATTGTGTGATGATGGTAGAGTTTCACTTCACTGAATTTGTTTGATTGAGTTTGTATTTATGGACTAACGGAATGTCTACGGATAAATTGAGATTATTTATATTAGTTATTGTTTGTATTTGAGAAAATTCTTTTTTAACGCTAGTATTGTTTGCTCTCAAGGGGGTAGGTGCGAATTGATTAGGATATTGTATGGTAATTGGAGTATTTGTTTAGACCCTTTCAAGTATAAAGTTGAAAACTACTATATGCACTAACAGAATGCTGTAGAATTTTCGAGATAAAAATGTGGATTGAGAATGAAACCGTTCAGACTCTTTCCATGTTTTAGGTGAAAAATACGTTGCCGCCTGATATTGGACTCTGATTTTAGCGGAGACTCGAAGTAGTAAATTGAATAGATCAATAAAAGCATATTAACCGTTGTTTAATGTTGAAAGACTATTAGTATTTGGTAAATCAGCTTTGGAAAAAGGGTATATGAAGTCCAGACAAAAGGAGTCTTTACCAGATTCACCAAACTTATTTTGCCTCAAGCAATATGTCTCTTTTCTCTCGAAACTAATGGTTCTATAGATACTGGTTCTATTTCAATATTCACGTTGAACCAAGCCAAACAATACTAGCAACTCTCTCAGATAGTAATCAAGTAAATCAAATAATATATAGGTTACGTCCCTTATTATTCTATCAATAATTTCTCTTGCAACTAATCTATATATTCATCACTCCGTTCTCTTCTACATCAATCACGTGTGTCCATTGTTTTATACGCTGTCCGTACACCATTTACCTTCTGGACACTAATTCACAAGTTTATCTCAGTGCAGATTATATCGTACGGACAAAATAGTCTCCAGAACCTTCCCCATAAGGATCTTACATTGGCATCACCATCGATTAGCCATCTACTATGAGGCTACCCCTTTTCATATAATGGTTACATATATTGTTCTCTGGAAATTGATGTATGATTCCATTGTTGTCACATTAATCTGTTTATTATTTAACCAATTGAGTTGCTAAAGGACTCTTGAAGTGTTAAAAGATCTGAAAAATGGGTGCAAATTACGTTATTTTTGGCAAGCAGGTTCATCCTTCAGCGGTAAGTGACACGATCATTGCGTTGAGAGATTGTACATAACGGACGATAGAGATAATGGGTCAATCATTAGGGCTTCTTTGCTACGGTTGGCAAAATATTGTACATTTATGTTGATTGGCATGATTTACTGGTTTCTGATGTGGTAATTACCTGAAAGCCGAGCTGCTATTCATCAATTAGTAGATAAAATAGATATTGATAAATAAAGCGATATGAACTGATAGAAGGGAATCATATGACTGATCAGTGTCAGCATCAGAATGACTATATGAAGTAGATAAGTTGGATCAAGTTTGAATAGATTCATTATGTGGAACCCAATAACAAATACTGACTGATGCTATTAGCTTGCAATTATTACTCTGTCTTCTGTCGCAGCACTTGCCTTGTGGCCTAGAACTCCTGCTCCTGCTGGAACTCCTGCTGCTACTCCTGCACCAGCTGTTGCCAAGGAAGATGATTTTGATTTAGAAAAATTCATTGCGTAAGTTACCTTTCTTCCAGAACATGTTTCTGTGCAACGGCCTGTTCTAACACATGATAGTGATATAACCAAGGAAGATTCCTAATAAGAGTGATTAATGAAGCATTTAGTATGACTGATCATCAAATATGATGGAAAATTAGGAAAATAGGTTCATATTTTTGGCATTAAAATGGGAATATTTGATTTCGAATACATAAGGATTTGTGTTTGATATCGTTGTTTATATTTAAAATAAACCATTGATTCATTGACTTTGCAGAACTGTCATTGTAGATGGTGTCTCTATATGATTACCAATAAGAAAGGCCGTAACATACGTTTTTTCCGCCCGATGTCTTTATCAGTTGACGAAACGAACAATTGCTGAAATGAATCAAGATATTTATTATCATTCGGTTTATATCTTCCTCAATGAAGTAGCTGATTACAATCATTACTTTATACCTGTTCCTAAACATACTAGCCCATTCCCCAGCTTATGAAAGTTTCTGTTCTAGATCACGTGCATGGTACGTTAGGATATCTATATTGTCACGTGCTCTAGAACAGAAACTTCTAGTCTCTCCTCATCAGTCCTTTTGAACCACCATAATAATATTCATGACTTTCATTCATGCAGCTAAATTCTCAACTCTTTGTAACATCATTATATAAATCATTCCTGTAACTATTTCCTTGCTTCTTTCTTTTTCTTTCAGTTTCTAAAAGAGTTCAAGTAATAATAAATTCCGTTGAACATGAAATACGTTATAGAGCATATGGAATCAGGATTCTCTGACTGGGTGATTCTAGAATACGCAAGCATCATTCAACAAGTAGGCAAAGAGAATCTGATTTTAACATCTCTGCCAAAGGGAACAACAGAAGAAGAGTTACCCTCTCAACTGGTAAAACTAGGCTTACAATGGACTACTGATGAAGTCATCAACCTTATGAACGAAGATGGTGCTTCTCTAGATAAGTCAAGAGTATGTTTATTGGACCCATCAGCTAAAGATGACCTAGAACCGGAAGACAAAGAGAAATACGACTATTTTGTGTTTGGGGGTATTCTAGGTGATCATCCACCAAGAGACAGAACTGGTGAACTTAGAAAGCATGGATTTGTTGGGAAAAGACTAGGAGAAGTTCAACTTACTACTGATACAGCTGTTAGATTTACCCAAATAATAATTGACAAGAAGACAAAGCTACAGGATATCCCAGTTGTTGATTTCCCCGAATTGAAATTCTCCAAACATGAATCAACAGAAATGCCTTTTAGATACGTTAAAGATAGCAAAGGGAAACCAATATTACCTGAAGGAATGTTCGAGCTTATCAAAAAGGATTCAGAGAAATCATTAGATGGTCTTCTGTAAAATGCATATCAAGCAGAAGAGTTTCAACTTAATATACAACAAACAATTATGAAGTTTTCTAGAATTTTTTCCGGTCTACGATCATCAACAAATAACTAATAATTGAGAATAAAACCTCTGGTTATATCCATATAATTTAAACAATCTGAAAGGAATGAATACCGACTATACGTTCATTATATATACAAATAGAATCAAGCCTCGAATCCTTTTTCCATCAATTGTTTCTTTACTTTTTTCAAATCCCGTTCATTAAAAAGCTCTTTCAAAAGAAAACTTGCAAAATCTTCCGAATCCCAGTATGAAATATGAGAACTTATTGTTGAGATGAGAGATAAATCGAAATATCCTTCTTTCAACGAATAATCTATACGGCCATTCTTATTCAACGTCAATAATGTATCAATTAATTCCTCTGATGCTTGGAACTTCTTTGCTTTTTCATTTTTAACTCTACCATCATCAACAGCTCGTTTTTTCTCATCCTTTTGTAATGCTTCTGACAGTTTTATATAA
The DNA here is from genome assembly GCA_001599295.1 of Sporopachydermia quercuum. NCBI lineage: Eukaryota > Fungi > Ascomycota > Sporopachydermiomycetes > Sporopachydermiales > Sporopachydermiaceae > Sporopachydermia > Sporopachydermia quercuum. Next base: position 879,949 of record BCGN01000006.1, read on the forward strand.
TTAGTTAACTGTCTATTCAACCCTTTTGGCATCGTTGTACTTTTCTTACTGATATTATCTAGCAGTAAATTCCAAGTGTCAGCAGCTGTTTCAGCAAGCTTATTTCCCATTGTTTCTATTTCTGATAATTGCATATTAAAGGCATTTGAATAACCAATTTCAACAGGATCAAGCAAACTCAACATTTTGTTAATCAATGGTTCAACCCTATAACCAACAGGATCACAAGGATGGAATATATTATAGTAGTTACTAGTTTTCGGGGCCATTAAAGGGGCATGTAGAAATTCTGCTAATGATGGGTTTTCATACTTTACTGGTTCTTTCTGCTCAATCAACGCCCTTGAAGTTATTCTTTGATCCGAAATCAATTTAAAGACACCCACTGGCGATCCAATACTAAAAAAGTTTTCAACATCAAATGATAATTGTTTATCCGAAGAAATATCAGATTCCGCCGGTACTTTTTTTGGTTGAAGAGACAGCATGTCGAATGTTATCGCTGAACCCAGAGAATGACCTATAATTGATACTTTTCCATTAAAATCTGGATTGTGCTTTTTAAACAAATTGTATATTCGATTGCATTCGGATGTTACAATTGATATAATCTCACTTCTATGGTGTTTTTCATAATAGAGAATGATATCTAAAACAACATCACCTAGTATACCTCTTACAGATCTTATGCCATTAACACTTATATCTGATAAGTTAGGGGGTTCGGAAGCATTGAATTCCGTTTCAATGGTTTTGAAAGAAGTTTTGTTTCTCCAAGAAACAGGTAATACTTGTACCTTACAGTTCTTCAATGCGTGATCATCAGTTTCACTATCAGAATCTTTCATAGCTTTAACAGCGTCTTCTCCGCAGACAAGTGACTGTAGGTTTGATGATGAAGTAAAAGTGGTCTTAAGGGCTTTTCTGAGATCATTCACAGTATGTGGAAATGAGATTGATTCAACTTTGAAATCCAACGCTTGACCAATACCGTGAACACATAAAATCAAATGATCTATTTCACGATGACCTTGGCTATCAGAATCTTCTCCTGCTGTGTTGAAGCTTCCACCTAATTGAGCTTCGAATGATGAATCTTCCTCTTGGGTTTCATTACTAGCCATTTTCTTCTCATTGGCTGACTTACTTGATACTTCGATTGTTCTATCAATAGTGTTAGAAGCCATCGCTTTGGCCTTCGTTGTTGCACCTGCGCCTTTGCCAATAAAAGATTTAACGGATTCAGGCAATTGATTCAACCATTGGCCTGCACTTTTATCTGCTTTAGCTGTAGATTTAGCTACTATTGTTGCCAAGTCATCTTGCCAACCTCTTACTAGTTTGATTGATCCTGGCACTAAGGCAGGATGAACCTTCTCTGCCATCAAAGCTAATTCAGTGTCAACAACATAAGCAGTTTTCAAATCATCATCAAAAAGTATCACTTTATCTCTTTTATCTTTCAGTTTATCTTCTCCTAATGGAAATTTTATTAATAAACTTTCATCGCTTTCAGAATCTTTATTACCATCTCTATCTTTTGTAAGGTGAACAAATTGATACTTCTTCTCGACCAGGTCAGTTAACTCTTTAGACAAAGGAATTTGATCACCGCTTTGATTGATAAACCAAACACCACGTCTAACCGTGTAACCTGGTCCCTCCCAGTATATAGGTGAAACAATAAACTTTTTCAAATCAACTTCCATCAAATGATCATCTAAAACAGAAATAAAACGTGATTCGGTTTTCCCCGCCTGGAAAGCTTTAAAGGCAGTTTCAAGTCGTATAGAATCTCTTGATGGAAATAATTTATATTTTTTAGCAGGTGTGGGTGCATAATGGAATCTTTCAGGTTTGGTCTCCGGAGTATCAGTGGCATATAACCATTTCCATGATGCTGGTGGAAGTGTTTGAACTGACCTAATTGGCCTTTCAATAGTTGAAATTGTCATCAGTGTTGCTTTCGGCTTAAGGGCAAACATTATTTAGTTCTTAAAAATTTTTGTTGCCTTGAACCAAATTCAAAGACAGGCGGTTATAATTATTTCTTAATTATATCTATCAATTATAAGCCTTGAGTATATGGAGGCAATGAGTATGCCTGCGAATTGAATGTGTCAGTTAGTGTCCAAAACAAGTAGATTAGGATTGTCGATAATAGAAGCTTCTCGTTGCAATTCATTCAAATGCTAATCAATTGTTTTCAGTAACGGTTTTCTCCTCAGTTGTGCATATTAGATTTACTCTCAAAGACAAAGAAGTAGTAATTCATCCGCTGATATCTTGATTAGGTATGAGTCCAGTAAGCCCATTCTTACCTTTAGAACAAACACCACCGAATTAATGTATTTTCCGATAAGGTGATGAGATGTCAAGTGCATAAAAGATAACGAAAAAGATGTTCTCTTGATAAAAGGATGAGTCAAGAAGGATAAATTAGCTATGAAATATGCATTTGCATCTATACATGGAACAATGTAACCTTTTTCAATTCATTCGTTCAATGAATCTACGGAATAGGCGCAATAATCTACGTAGTCTAACTATAACAATGGGGGAGTGATTTCTCCTACAAAGATAAGAATCTAGAGAATTGTAATTCATTTTTGTTTTTCATTTTCATTTGTTAAAAGGTAATATATAATACAAATTTAATGTCTAGTTTTTACCTTCAACACTGATTTCATAAACAACTCTTTTATCCCATTTCAAAGAGAAGTCAATTTCAGGGGTCATGGTTTTAACTGTGTCAATTTCGGATGAAGATCTAACGCTGGAATCAAGAACACTATTCCTCATATCAGGTAAAGTGCCAGGAAGGGTTTTGCCTGCAACAGATCTGGGAACAGTCTTATCAGTGGAACGATTCATGGTAGTATCAGCAGTTTCGGATTTGACATTAGGAGTTGTGCTGTTGATGATTGTGGCCGTACTGTTTTCTGTACTATAGTCATCGCTACTTCTGGATTCGTCATTATTCTCCTCATTGATTTTCTTTGCATTAGAATTCAATTTGCTCACTTTAATTGCCGGGCCATTATGATGCGAACTGCTCCCCTTCCTTCGTTTGCGCTTTTTACTCAATTCTTGAGTGGAAGCTTGAACTTTACTAATTTCACCCAATGACAAACCCCCATAGTATTTCTCTAAGATCTCATCAACATCCAATGATAGTTTCCTAGCTTCTGCCAGAGTCCTAGCAAACGATGGATTTTTATTTATTAGTACAGATTGAACAGACTCTTCGTCATCAAGTGAATTGTTCTCTTCAGTTTTAGCTTCAGTTTCTTGTGACACTTTTTCGCGAACCATCTCAAACAAACTTTCAAAATCGTTTATGTCTCTAGTTTCTGGTATAATTGATTGAGACACGGAATCAGAAGTGAGTATTTCAGATGTAGTTTTAGATGAAGGGGTTTGGGCGGATGTTTCATTAGAAGTCTTAAGAGGTGTGGACACAAGTGAGTCTACTTTCTGTGCCGGTGCTGGGGAAGATGCAGCTACAACTGAGTTCTCCTCCATTATCGGCACACCACATTCCCGTGCCGCAGCAGTGTGTGACATGATTTCCTTACCATGTGCGATACGGCAATGATTGATAAATCCTTGAGGAGAAGAAAAGTTCGATCGTTGACAGTTGGGATCTGGACAAATGAGTTTAACTAAAGTACCATCAGAGCGACGAACAAGACACTGTGCACCTGAACCTGGCATTGAATATGCTCTTGGGGATGGTTTCAAACAACAGGTTTGAGAGCGAGTGCGCATCAATGCATAATGAGAATGAGAATATGGGTCAAGAGAAGTTTGAGAACCAGCTGAAGCAGGAAATTTATAAAGATGAGCAGATGAGGAGTTTGTTGAAGGTGACAAAGAGCTAGATGCAGATGATGTAGATGATGCAGATGATAATGATGGGTTGCTGGAAGAACTGGAAGGTACGGAACTTGGGATTGAACAACGTGAATAAGGATTCAATACTTGAAGTTGTGAAGATATGTACGCTGGAGATAGTAGAAAAGCGTACTTGACAGCAAACTCAGAAGGCTCTTGTGATGGTGGATCAATATCCTGAATTAAACTTGTTGGTGATGGGGATCGATTTGATTCAGAAACCCCTTCGGATTCTATTGAGTTAAGTTTGCTTCTCTCATCTGAATTGCTTTTTAATAATGATTTGACTGTATACCACTGCCTTATCTTAACCATCATGATTTCAACTTTTGCTATTTGTTGCTCAATTGATTGGACTTCACGATGTTTGAGAAGAATTTCCAAATCAAATTGTTCCTTTATGATTTTTGCTACACGTTTCTTCTTCTCGGGACTCAAATCAGTTGATTTTTTCTCTAATTCTAAACTTCTTGATCTTTCTTCAAAATCACTGGCTGTTGGTGAATCAATTGATTTAGGTGTAGTTGTTGCAATTGGAAGCAACAAACCTATATCTTCATGATTTACTGTTACATCCTGCCCCTTAAAGCCATAATCTTCGCCTGGTGATGAAACTGGCGAGACTTGATTCATTTTCCTTTTATCCAAGATAAACCCGTGAAACAATCTATACAAAAAATATATAGATGTAATGATGTGGATTGAAGTTTCTCTTAACTTCCAATTGACTCCTGGATCTTAATCCCAAGCCAATATAATATCAAATAAATGATACAGTCAAATAAATTAATTCCGTAGCAACTATTCAATCCTACTTGCGTTGGTTTGATATCGACTTCTCCTTAATCAAACTTAGCAGTTCTCAGAATGCATCAATAGATCCGAACCCTCAGTCATGGATTTAAACAACACAATAAAGTGCAGCAAATAACCAGAATCAAATTTGATGATACGTTAATATATAACTATTATATTTATTATCTCTTTAATAAATACAATTGAACATTAATTGTAGATATAAATAACAAATACAAATAAAAACAGATTCCCTTTTTCTACCTTTCTTTTTCTTTGCCTTCAGGTTTTGATACAAGTGAAAATACCCTATCTGCGGCTATCGATTTGAATCGGCACAAATGGCAATTTGAACGGAGTGATGGTAAACTTAAGTAAGCGCCAACACTAGAGATGTATGTGATTTACCTAATTGTCTGTTTCAATTTAGAATAAAAAGTAAACCTTTGATACAAATCGAAAAAAAAAAATAAACAATGTAAGGAGGCTAAAAATCAAAATGAAGAATAATATATCGATTGATGCTCTTAATATTATAAGAAAGAAAAGGGTGACGTGCGGATTCTTATGAGGAATTGAATTTTGATTCTATGGAAAATTTCACTGTCTAGCTAAGTGCTCGAAATAAGGTTTGCCAGCTGAGCTTAAACCTTATTTCTTAACACTTGTTTTGGAATAATTACAAGTTGCAAGTGCATCAGATCCCTCGTTGGAGTAACCAAACACTAGGGGGGATCTTCGCAAAGAGTCAATTGTACTGTAGATAAGATAACAATTTGGTAGATTTAAATACAAGAAACTGTTGTCTTAATTAGTAGAATGAGAATATTTTCATTATAATAGTTAGAATAAATCAATTGATAGATTTTCTTTTGAAAACCTGTAGGGAAAATCGAAAATACAGGAWATCTAATTTCGGAGTACACTGCATTGAAACGAAATGTATGTGTATGTGTAATGATGTGAAAAATAAACTCACCAGATGATGCATTGGTGGGTTTTACTGTTTAAAGACGAATTAGGGAGAGAACCGTGAAGAAGAATTATAACCTCAAGCGATTGTGCAGAGCATCTACAACGTGAATGGAATGAAAAATTATATCATAGACTAATAGGGGAATTAGATGTAGTAATAAAATTAAGCAGATAAAAGATAAAACGAAATGAAATGAAATAATTAATTTTCATGGCGATGTTAAAAGGTTGAAATGAGAAGGTTATTGTTACTTTGATTTGTCAACACTTCACACTGAAAATTGGGGTAAAGGACAGGCAGTGTTGAGATGTTGTTCGAAGAATTTGCAGGCAATAGAGGTAAACAGAGAATAAAGGTTAAGCTCCTACTGTATGGYTTTTTCTCTTTCTTAATTTATTCATCACATTTTCATTCTTTTTCCTATATACTGATTTATTAATTGATGAATCTACTGCTAGAAGATCGTACAACTATGAATTGATATATCGCTCATTTCCACTTCCAACCATACATCGTAGCATGACAAATTCTAAACTGTTGATATAATTGCCAAAATATGTGCTTTGTAACCTTGATCCATACAGCATTTAATCTAAATATAAACTTCTAATTTTAAGATAATCTCGATCACCTAGAACAACTCAGAATTAGCTGTCACCAACTTCATTGCCAAACCTATTTTTGACATCTCATTCAACGATCCCCTACAGCGAGGGCTCGCCTTGGTCACAGCTCTCCATTTCCACTGTCTAACTTTGGACGCCATACCATACCATACATAATACCTACGTTTCCACATTCTTGGTCGCCCTATTTCTTCCTAATTCCAGTTTTACTTTATTCAGTTCGATTCAACTGTTTTTTTACCTTCTCACATACGGCTTCCGAATCTTTCTTTTCGAACAAACTTTAAATCCAAGATAGGCTGAAAGCTGATTTCGACAGCCCTTCAGATGAGGTTGATAGCAGTGTTACTTAGAGGCTTGGCATGACAAAAATATAATTAATGTCACATCTATGTTAGTATTAACACTATACCTGACTTTCGAATAAAAGCAAGAAAAGCAGGAACCTCAATTTGACAGGCATGGGTGATATTTGAAAAGGATTGGAAGTGAGTAGACGAARTTTAATCTACACAAAGAATAGATTTTTATTGTTATAAATGAGAAGTCGTAGTTCGCAGTTTATTTACGAAATGTGATTTTAATAAATGAAAAAATTCAGTAAAAGGCATATAGGTAGGTTGCACCTATATTAATAACTGTAGGAAACAATATCATTCTATTCTGTAGCAAACTAGCAATTGAAGCAGCAATTGAGGTAGGGTATATGGTATTGATCAATTAAAATATAAGAGGATCACATAATCTATAGATTTCTGACCAAAAAATATGCATAGAATTATGGCAAACGTTAATTTAACCGTTTTGACAAATGGAATCTCAACACGAAAGAATTAAATAACTGAAACGGAATGGAATGGACTTGAAATATGGATGTTGAAGACAGATTGATTGATCAACACGTGAAAATAAGAAAATGGAAATGTGAAGTGCGACTGAATCACTGAGGACGGAAGGTGCGAGAAGTTAAGACTACAAACCGATTGAATAATAAGATGTGAGATCGAATTTCTGGAGTGATAATACAAATGTAGAAGTCTGCAGAATTGTGAAGTGCATTTGTTAGGCGAGTTCTTTAGTTCCTTGATGCAAAGTTATGCGAAACTATTAATCTTTGTCTGTTCTATAATTACTGAGAAAAGTCTTACTCCTTCTTATACATTTTAAATCAAGAACGGCCTCCGTAGGTTGCGAAATGACAGTAATGCTGTTGTTCATTGAACTTTACGATTGGATTCATGATTGTTTGATTTAATATACTAAATAATAGTAAAAAGTGCAATATGTTATTGAGCAAACGTGTTCCGTCTAGGTAGCTATGAATTTATCTGTGCGCATCTGAATGAACTTCTAACATTTGTTCGCCGTGAACTAGGTACTGTATGATGTTTTCATCCGTTTTATTTGTTCTAACAGTACTCTACATTGACATTTTGATACCCAAGCACCATCTACTTCGCCTTCTCCATGTCTGAGCAACCAAACTAATCCATAGCCATCCGTTTTGATAATCTCTGTATCATCATCTAAGTTGCTTATCTCCATATCACTCAACTCGATACTGATAGATTTCTCTTCCGTTCCATTCTTTACTGGTTCCTCTTTCACCGTTGGTTTTTCATAGTCCTTCTTGCCTACCTTACATCTACGCTTGTATCTTACAGTTTCTGAAGCTCAGATCTTGGTTAGTAAATTGCTTAGAAATGAAATTCTAGAACATCTAAGGTCTCTTTACTAGTCTCACTCTTCTGCTTGTCTCGCTGTACATTCGGAAACTCACAAGTGTACTCCGTAAGATACATTGTTGAAACGAGTAATGGAATCCCAGAAGGTCTTAATTTTATCTCCCAGTCTTCAGATTTCTGTTCTAAAAGCGATCAGTTATTTGCCAAATGTGATCTTATTATACTAATTCTCCTAGGATCAGGCATTCTCTATCAAGCATGTTGTAACTGGGAAAAGTAGCAGCACAATTTAAATACTCTCTTACATTTTATGTCCCATTACAGAGTGTGATTATGAGATAGAGATTTGTCTCATAACAGGTGATTTTCTTCTTGTTCATGCACCATTTGATTTGATTTTCTCTCGAAGGAGGAGATAACTGAAGGTCTCTGTTCAAATGTTGTTGAATGATGAGAATATACTTGAACATTGGTTACTAATTAAGAGATAGAAACAAGGCATATAGTTGAATCTGTTACTAGGGAAGCTGTTGATTGAATTTGGGTTTGGGGATAGTTTAAGAAAACGTTGGCTTACACAATATTCAAGCTCCTTCGATAGGTAGAAACTCAACAAAGAGTAGATTGTACACGGTGTGAAACGGTTGATATAAATGAAGAAAATGACATCAAATATATCGGTGGTTACACCTTCACAAGTGCAACCTACTCTTCCGCCTACACCGAGAAGATCCCTAATATATGAAAGAAATCTGTCCAGGAAATCTGCTGATGTTTCCTTATCGTCATTCAGCCTTCTATTCTCAGAAATGGTATCGTGGCAACAGAGCCAGTCAAGCAATATTTCGGATTTAGAAACACGGTTATCAAAACTTGGATACAGGATTGGTGTGAAATTATTAGAACTTATTTCAGTCAGATTGAGCAAAACATCTAAGCGAGAGTTGAAAATTGTAGATCTGCTTTTATCTATACATTCAAACTTTTGGAAGCTACTTTTTGATAAACCAGCAGATGCCGTAGAGAAATCACAATCATCCGAAGATGAATACATGCTTATTGATAACGCACCTTTGCTTACAAAATTTATTGCTACTCCGAAAGAACTGGGTCAATTGAATTGCAATGCATTCATGGCTGGAGTTATTGAAGGGGCCCTAGATGCCTCATACTTCCCTGCTGAGGTTACAGCTCATACTGATCCAATTGAAGGATTCCCTACTAGAACCGTTTTTTTCATAAAGTTTAAGAAGGGCGTCATAGACAGAGAAAAAGTACGGTTTCTGAAGAAGTTCTAATTAGTTGCATTGAATACTCGTTCATTTGTGTCATATCCTTCCTCCAAGTTCATTCTTGTTCATTTCCACCTTTTATTTATTATGTAATCATTTAATATCTATATTCTCCTACCAAAATAGTTCAATTGTTATCATGTGATCTATCAAAAACATTTTATGTTTTTACCCGGACAAGCTGCTCGAAGTTTTCACCAGCTTTCAATAGAAGTTATCAAGATATCTTCACAATCGAAAACAATGAATAAAGGATCCAATAGAGGATTTGAAAAGGATTGCATGAATAGTTTATGTTGTATTAGTGTTAGCCATTGGATATGGATTACTCGGGTATCCTTTGATTAGAAACATTTCAATCTGTGTGTATACAGTATTTTTCGGACTTATCAAGATGGGAATTACAATCAGGAAGGCTACTGTGGCTGATCTACAGGCAATGCAGAACGCCAACCTACATAACTTGCCGGAAAACTACTCGCTAAAATACTATTTATATCATGCATTGAGTTGGCCTGAAGCTTCATATGTTGCTGTTACAGACCGTGAATTAACTTATGATGGTAAAATCGCTAGTGACGAACAGGACTTAGAGTCATCAGTGCTTGAAGCCATTGTATCATCAGATCCTCTACTTACACCTAGAGTTAACATAATTGACTATCCACCAGATGAACATAAAGCTGATACGATATATATCTCGCCAAAGGAAAAATTAGTAGGATATGTTTTAGCAAAGATGGAAGATGACCCAAGTGCCGACCAAACACCACATGGCCATGTGACTAGTTTGAGTGTTATGCGAACGTATAGAAGAATGGGTATAGCTGAAAAGCTAATGCGACAAGCTTGTAAGTTGATTTCCTCTGCATGCAAATTAATTGGTATTGAGTTTTTCTGTTTGAATATTAACAACTTTGTATAGTATATGCTCTGACTGAGAATTATAATGCCAAATACGTCAGCCTTCATGTTCGTCAATCCAATCGTGCAGCTCTCCATTTATACAAAGATACGTTACAATTCACTGTTATTACAATTGAAAAGTCATACTACCAAGATGGAGAAGATGCATATTCAATGAAAAAAGATTTAGTTTTGGATGAGCTTGTACCTTCCAAGTTTCAAAAAGCTGTGGTAGAAGATGATTTATCACAACCATTCTTATCGTTAGGTGATAATGGAGAGATTATAGTATAAACTAATTTAATGAAATAAAATGACCAGAAAATGAAAATTCAAGAAAGAGAAAATTGTAAATAAGGCTTTTGAGATAATAAAAAAATAGTATGTCTCGACATTGAAACGCTGTTTAAGAAAAGCCTATGAACCACACATTCTTGCAACTATACCGAGGAGTAGTTACTGCAAATGTTAGATTACTTCCACTAATGATCTGATATTTGCTGAGTTGATTAGAGACCCCAGGTTATTTGGAAGTTCAATAACCAACTAATTTTCATTTCTATGAATAGCTAAGAACATTTTTAAGCGAACTCATAACTAAGAGCATCGAGGTGTCCTCATTTTCTGCGGATCAACTTATTGCGGACACTCAATTGCAAAACCTTAATTAAAACCAATCTTCTAATTGCGTATTATATATTATGTATTATGCCTAGCTATTTTAAACTAAATCATCAATTCCTGGTTCGTATCGTATACATTACTCCCCGCTATATATATGACGTTCAATTATACTACTACAAATCACTCACCAATCGGACATCTACAACGACATTCACCATGAACAGAACGTGCACAATGAAGCATAACAAAGCATAACATCTGGCCTGAAGGTAGCTGAGTTCAATCATTTTATTCAATAGTTCATCAATTATATATTACCAGTCTCAAAATATAATAATTGGTTTCTTACCTTTGATATCTTCTTGGTTCAGTTAGCTAAGAGCAAAATTTCGGATATGGCTTATCTTTTCCGGTTTACTTCCAGATCGACATCATCTCCGAAATGATCCATAGCTTTTGTTTACATCTCGTTTATTCTCGTATAATTAAGTAGATTCATCAAGGACTTTTCTATCCACTAATTGATTGATTTATAAATGCGTGTTAAATGTTATTAATAACGCGTTTCTACTTAACCCTATTACAAATAACATAATTACTACATTCTCGGGTGTCTGAGGTTTACATGACTTTTTATATCATCAGAAGAACAACAACAACAACCGCAAACTACTTAACATCATAACCACTAAGAAACAATACATACTATGTCATATCAGCCAAGGTTATCAATGGCACCTTGTAAGTCAGGAGAGCCAAGATCTCGACAGTCATTACATCCACGAAATCTCAAACGAAATGAGTCTTYAAATCCAAGACGAACCTCTTTATATCCTGTCAAAAGTACAGGACTCGGCTCTAGTGGATTAGGAAATCAGGAGGATATAGTACAGCAGTTAGAGGATGAACTGGATCATATAGAACAGCAAATAACACTGACATTACAGGATATTGATAGAAATTTCGCTAAAGCGCATCAGACTGTTACTGAATCGATTTTCCCTGTTGTCAAAAGGTACGCTCAGGAGTCAAAGAAAGTAGGGCAAGGGGTATCATTCTGGAAGACATTTATGGAGAACAGCGCGGGCATACAACTATCATCGTATGAAGAAAATTTAGGTCAATTCGAGAATCTGCTTACAAATGTTGATGTCAATGAGCTTATTAAAGGACTATCAGAAGAAGAAATTGAATCATTAAGGAATGAAGTCCAACCAACGGGGTATTCTGATGACAGTGGGAGACCAATTTATGTTAACGCCTTGAATGAGTATTTCTATTTAGATTCTTCCACTGGTACACCTTTATTATACGCAATTGAGCTTGTTAATGATGAAGAAGATAATGAAGATGCAAATGTTCCGGAAAACAAAAGAAGTAATAATGGCAGTAATCATTACAATAATCATAATAATAATAACAATGAGAATACTGTTAATGATAATGATAATGGAAACGAAGAAAACACTACTATCAAACCAGAAAGCCAACAAGTACCTATTCATGAGGTATCTTCACTTGTTTTAAATCAAGATATGTCAAGTCTTCAAATAAATGAAGATCAACTTCCAGGACCTTTGAATAATGCAGAATTTAATGCTATGGTATCAGACACCAGGACGGATGATATAACTAGACGTGGTTCAATAGGAGTGAATTCAAATACCGGAAACAAGCGTGACGATGGTATTAGCAAGAACAATCATAAGAGTTCTGTTACTCCAAAGTCTCTGTCCACAAGCAATAAACGAAAATCGATGTTCCCTCAATACTACGACGATTCAAATGATGATTTACAGCCACCCACTTTATCACATCTCAGCCATTTAGAAGAAACGACTGATAACCAAACGAATATCGAGTCCTTTGGTAATAGAAACCTTAGAATGTTTTCATCTACTAATAGAGATAAAGAATTAGCTGCTAACAATACTTCAATAGCCATATCTACACCCTTGAAGTCACCATCAGCAATGAGATCTGTTAAATCTATTTTTATGCATCAAATGGGAGATAAAACTTTGAATCTGGTAGCAACCCCTAAGAAACAACCAGCTTTGTCAAACAAATTTCTAACTTCTTCTCCTAGAAGGCTTCCTAAATACGGAGACTTGATGAAAACTCCAAAGAACTATAGAGATAACATGAGGCAGACGATATTCCAGAAATATGACTCTTCACCTACTGAAATGTTATCACCACCTAAATTGAGTGTAGATCTTGATAGTCAAACCGATAAAGTCTTCGGTAGAAGAACTCAAGGTATTGTTGACACCGATACCGATATTATTACTAATAGTAATACTGATACTAATATTAAGTATGCTAATGATTATACTACACCTCAAGCTCAAAAGCTCGGAAATCCTCATATTGACGAAGATATAGATATGTCAATGGATTCTATATCAAAATCTAATACACCATATGGAAGACTTGGTGTAGAAGACTCAGAAAGCATTGAAATGCCTAAAGGAATGTCACCACCAGTGACATTGAATTTCCCTTTATCCCAGAGGAAACTTCTAAGGACACCTGCAAGACAAACTGCACGTTTAATGACTGAGGATTTGTTGCAAACTATAGGTACTGGTGATAAATACAATTCACTAGACGAAATACACACTGACCCCAGTAAAAATGTTGATATTGGTCATGAATATGCGATTGGTACTCCTAGTGGTACTAGCACAGGAACTGGTAATGAATCGTCGGGATTCATTGTATCAGTGAAACGATCTCAAGAAGTTTCCGGAGCTACTGACGGGTATGTTAAGAATATTGTGAGGGCTATCGATGATCCATTTCAGAATGGCAATAGCAATACCCTTAACAAAAGTGGCAACAGAAGTAGCAACAGCAATAACAATAGCAGTAATGATAACAAAATTTCAGTAGCAACTAAGGGTCCAACATCAATATTTGATCAAGATGGTGATAGTGAAATGTATTGTAGCCCTATTGCTAAAATTGGACAAGTGAATCAAATGCCTGAATCTAGTAGACTTGAGTTTAGTATTGATTCCAGTACCGTAAAGGTAGGTGATGATGATATTCCTTGGAGTGATGATGATTGAGTGGTCTTGATATAAGTGAACTGATACGAAGAGTGTGTACTATTAGAGAGAGAGWGTGTGTGTGTGTGTGTCTATGTATGTAATATAATTAATAGTCGTTAATGGATAAATTATTGTACGAGTATACATATGTTGTGATGTGTATGCATAGCTGAAATAATGAAGTGAACCACCATTTGATATGAGTGTGGATGATAGATAGTGTGTGTCATGTCATGTTAAAGGAATAAATAATAAATTCCCAATAATCTTTCCCTTGTAATAAACAAGACCGATTAAACAGAAATTCCTGGATCATCTACAAGTGAGTTGAACAAGACATTACCGTCATTTCAAACTTTCACAATAAATATACTAATAATAAATTATTGATGTTTTAAATATTAACAAGTCTAAGCAGCTTATAAGCCTTATATTTACATATGATGATTCTAGTGTACAATAATGAAAAGAAGAGAACAAACAAATAGAATAGAAGAAGTTGGACCAAAAGACCTCATGGTCTAATTTCCATATTGTGCATATTTATATTCCCAATCCAATAGCTGTTTTGTAAGGTTTGCCATCATATCAACACTATTATTGTAATTTTCAAACAAAGAATCATAAGTAGGTCCTATCCCGTTGATATTGGATGAAGAGGCTGATATTTTATCCATCATTTCCTTTTTCTCTAGTCTTTCTTGGGACATTTCTGATTGGGTTCTACCTATAAATTCAAGGATAGCAGAAACTCTCTTATGCATTTCAGAAATGGTAGATTTGCTTTGAGGAATTCGAGGCTTACATGGTTTATCAACAGAAGGAATAGAGGAACTGCTACCATTGCCTCCATTTGGTTTACTAGAACTTGCACGATTGCCAGTTTCATTGCCAGTAATTGGTTTCGAACGTTTCATTCGTTTCACTCTACCATTATTAGTATTTCTACCACGGGATTTCGATGACGACAAGACTTCGGAATTTGAGCCCGTGTCATTTTCATTCTCAGTGGTAGTAGCAGAGGTGTAACCATACCTCCTATTAGCTCTCATCAATTGGTTGTTTGTCGGTTCAGCTTCTGATTGGCTAGGAGTATTGTTTCTCGATCGTGTGCCCATGATACTACGGTTACTTCTTTTAGTGGTCTCCTGAGTTTCTGTTTCGTTCACATTGGGTTTAGATGCATTGGTAACATCCGAGCGCGATGATGATGAGGTTGATGGTTCATCAACTTCCTTATCTGACCTGGAATTATCAGCTTGATCTGTAGATATTGATTCAACTTCATGTTCATCTTCAGGTTCTTGTGTAGAAGCTGTTCGCTTTCTACTGCTTTTCTTTCCTTCTTGTTTGACTTGCTGTGCAGGGTTACGTTTTCGAGATCCGCCCGAAGAATACTCATCAACTCCCGACTCGTTTTCAGAAGCAGTAGTAGTAGCACCAGCTCTTCGACTTCTTGGACTTCTCCGTATATTGGATTCAATGTCTGTATTGATTTCATTTTTCATTTGTTCAACAATCGCATTCACCGCTTCTGATTTGATGCTAGTCAAATCGTTCTGTTTTGAAGTTGATCTAGTTAAAAGCGTTGTATGTGTTTCTTCAGCATCAGAATTCTGTTGAGAGTTTGCAGCAGCTGCAGCTGCTGCTTCCATTTCTGATTCTTTGATAGCTCGTTCTAACATTTCTTCATATGTATCACCTCTGGAATTGAGTGTTGAACGCTTCCTTCCATTGACATCTTTTTTTGAATGCTTATCCAAAAGTTCTTCTTTCTTTGATCCGGACTTGTTCCTAGGTCTTGATCTGCTTGATGGTGAATCAGATACTCTTCCTCTGGTTTTACTTCTAGTAGCAGCAGCTAAGCCGGAATCATCATTCTCTTGCTCTGTTTCAGCTTCAGTCTCTTCAACTGCCTTATCACTTTCATTACGTTCTTCTATCACAGGAATATACTGTGAGGTTTTTCCACTCGGCCTTACTACTATGGTATGTAAATCAGGTCTACATCTTTCGCACCAGTATAGCTCAGGTACGTCTGTTGTTATACCAACACAATAACCATGCTGCCAAGCTTGGCATTTGTCGCATTGAATAAACAATCCAGCATCCACATCTTTCATGGATGGGGTTACTTGTAGTTCTTGATGACCGCAGATACATCTGGTTATCTCTTCCTTTGCTTCACCATCATCTTGGTTTGCCGATTGGATAGAGAAATCACCATCGTCACCTTGAGCTTTAGTATCGACATCAGGCTCTTCAGCTTCTTCCTCTTCTTGTTCTTCTACCAAAGTAGGAATCTTCGTACTTGCAGTACTATTCGCAGATGCAGAATCTTTAGATTCATCTTCTGAAGACCCTGAAGCCGATTTGCTTCTTCTGGAAGAACTTCTTCGACTACTTGCCATACTATTATAATGATTCTTTGCAGATCCGATGAGATAGAACCAATTTCCAATACCTTTCCAAGTAGAAAACAGCTAACTTCACTAGAAGATACTTCAAAATGTAAGCAATGATAAGAACTATATATGATATATCGATATATGTAATCGCAATCAGAGCAAAACAACCTATGAATAAGCAGCTTGTGTGAAATAAACAGGTCTGTAAAGTGTTATAGATAACTTCTGGTATCATAGAACATACCCTTATGATAACTATGACTTCAATAATAACCCTATGTAGATAATCAAATCAAAGAAAACGAATGATGAACTATGTCTTACAGTAAAGAGAAAGACGGCAAGGGAAAATTGAAGTAATTGGGTGGTATTGCTGGTGGAACAGAGTTGAATTCCTGTGTTCTAAAAGGGTTTTTAATTTGTTTCTTTTTGTTATCTAACCACAATGAGATCATTTAGGTTAACGGGACAATTTGGACAATCACCGGACATTTATTCTAAAGCGGAAAATATTGTATTAGGAAGAAAAGTTATAATTCCATAATTTGGTTGAGGAGACTCTAACGAGCTCTTCACTGCAATATTGCATTCCATTGCATAAGTATTGCATGTTGGAAGAGTCAGTTGAACATGATGGTACAATAAAAGGAACTTTGTGCTTATTGATTTATTAGCAGATCAAGAATAGAAATCTATCCATATGCCATGTTTAGCTGGTTCTTCTATAATTTGCATTATTTATTATTATCTTTTATTAGTATTATTCATCAGTATTACTCATTAGTATTATTTATTCTAATTCTATGCCGTCATATTACTTATTAATCCTCAATCGTTCTTGATCTATTCCCATTTCGTTTCATTGATCTCCACCATTAATTCAACTGAAAGCCTCTCCGTTAATCGAATATCGATTTCATCGCAATAAACCTATTTCGTTTCATCATTGTTTTCTCTTTTTATTGTTTTCCTTAACTTCCTTTTCCTTTCTTTCTTTCTTCTTTAACTTGTGTATTTTGACCTTTCTCTCAAAAATTTGCCATACTTAAACACCATAACGAATAAAACTAAAGATAGAAGAATCGAGATTCCGCCTAGTAATGAGCAACCAACATCAACTCCGAGTTTCTCAAACATTGAATGACCAAACAATGGGAATGCTAAACCCATTGAAGCCCTCACTACTGAATTAGTTGAATAAACAGAGGCAGTATATTTAGGGTAGATCAATGGCAAATAGACGAAGAAGCATTGAAATAAAATCAATAAACATCCTGCGTAAGCACCCATAGCAATAACTGGAACAATCCATGAAATGTGTGGTTTCGCCGTCCATCCGAAAACAAATAATGATGCTGAAAGAATAATACTGAATACAATTGCTGGCTTAAGACGATATTCAGGTGAAAATGGAATGTTGTTTCTTATCTTTGGCTTCAATGCTTTGAATAGAAAGATTAGATAAAAACCTGTACATACATAACAACCAACAGTTGTTGATAAGTATGTCATACCTTGTTGAGATAATGAGAAATTATAAGCATCTTCGAAAGCAATTGGTACTGCTTCGAACCATAGATAAAATAAACCATACACAAGGCCAAGATATAAGTTAGAGAATAACAAAATAGGTTCAAAGAATAAAATGATTGGTCTCAAAATTGAATTAGAACCCGCAAGTTTCTTATATTTATTACCATCATCGCTGACATCATTAACTTCATCTTTCATTTCAGCGTTAATAAATTCTTCTGCAAGTACAGTTTCTGAACAACTTGTAATTGCAGTTATATCAATGTGGTCTTCTAGAACATAGATGTTATCGCGGTCTAATAGAACCTTCAATCTATCAACTCTTCTTTTAAGAATGTTTGGATGGTACGTTTCATTACCAAGAATAAGAAAAGCAATGAAGGCAAAACCCATAGAAATAAGAACTTGTCTCATTGTCCATCTCCAAGAAGAATATTGAGCAGCGAATCCACCCACTAAAGGTCCAATAGCAGGACCGATAACTGTAACTAAATCCCATGACAATAATGCGTATGTCATATATTCATCATTGAACATCTCAATAACTGATGATGCAGTAATTGTAATTGATGTTGCAAGAAAACCAGTGAAAAATCTCATCACCATAAGAGTAGGATAATTAGGCGCCCAAGTTGCAAACCCTTGACAAACCAAAAACAAGAAATGAGTAAGAACATACATTGCATTTCTACCATATCTGGGATTCTCGCTAATTGGAGCTATAATCATTGGACCTATTCCGTAGCCCAAAACGTATAAACTCAGACCAAGGATTGCTTGAGTGAACGAAACTCCAAATTCTTCCTGAACTCCTGTAACTGCTGGTGTATACCAAGATGCCGCAGCGTATGCAACAATGGTCAACGAGTCAAGTGCAAACATATTCAGAAGCTTCTTGGTTTTTGTCCAGTTCAAAGGATAATCTGGATCATCGTCGCCATACCACGTAATGTACAGATTTTTCTTTTCGTCTAGCATAAGCTGAATGTCTTGAATAACTGATTGCTTATCTGGCAATTCAATTGTCTCACGAAATGACTTGATATTTTCTTCTTTTTCTTTTTCTAGAATACCGATATCACCTCCTTTCTGTTTAGATCTTATTTCTTTTTCATTTGACTTAGCGATTGATTTGCTCGTTGAATTTTCGTCACGTTCAATGTCGACATTCTTCTCAATTGCTTCTCCATTTGTATTGATAAAGACATATGATTTATAAAGCATTTCAACCAGGTCAAAATCTTCTTTCTCCTCTGCCCATTGGAACATTTTACCTTTAGAGGTCCAGTAAATGAAAGATCCTAAAGGAGTGTCTTTGAGGACATCACCAGCAGTATTATGAGTCATTTTGTTAGGATTTGGGGTTTGCTTTCTTATCTTGGCTCTCTATCTACTAACGCAGTTTAAAAACACTTATCGACGACATAAATGATATAAGTCTATGATAAGTAAGCAACTTTTCAGCTACTGTTCAGCTTCAATTCAACTAGTCAATCAGTAGGTCTATCCCAATTCAAAGTAATGAACTATTGGTACCGAATGATAAATAATAGTCCCCTTCATCTCTTGATACGAGTAAATAATTTTTAAACAGCAAAAGGTATCCATTTTATGTCAGCTCTTTTTCTTAAACAAAAAAAGAAAAATATTAATATTTAAAGTTATTACTCTGATTTTCTCTCTACTACTCTGTTTCCTACGAAGAAGTTAAGTTAAGAGCTGAGTTTAGAGTTTATTTTTAAGTTTATTCCAAAACTTTATTCGTTTAACTTGCCTTATGCAATGGAAAAGAGGAGAATATATCCCGAGCATCAGTCTCCATATTATTTAGTGCTAGTAATAAAAAATGAACTATATGATGAGTGGTATATAATATATTCTATTAAAAGCTCAAACGTGGTTAGTATGAGTAATGAGTCACGGTTGGTGTCGGTTACTGGTAGAAAGTCTAGAGCTGAAGCCCATGAGAACCAGAAGGGTTCAATGGGGAATATAGTTGCCTAATAAAGAAAAAGAAAAAAAATCCAAGGCCTCAGATGGGCAATTTCTAGGAAAGAAAACAAGTCATAAAAAAGAATGGAATAAGAAGCAAAATGGAGAAAAGTGAAACCAAAAACAACGACAGTAGAGGTGTCTGACAATTGGGATGTTATAATATAAGAAGGACTTTGAAGTATTTGCCATGTTCATTAGTTCTCATTTACTGAGTTTTCAATTCATCGTACCCCTTTGTGATAAGGGTCGTCAAAAATATATCATCTAACTTCTATGTTTCCAAGATTGGAAAGTGTCGATTACGACCCCAATTACCTTCAAGTCGTCATCATTCAAAGGGTTGTTTGTATGTTTCCTCTCTCCCCCTAACCTGCCCTGCCAATTGAGTAGTTTGACTGTGGCTAGGTCTTACTTGCTGCAGTATATTTTGAGAGAGGGATGAGGAATATACTGCTGTAAATGGAAATTCAATCCTTTATACATTGAACTCTATGTAAGTATTTTGAACTTGCGGTAAGTTTCTCAGGAATTTTCGTGCAGGTATCGCTTAAACTATAACGTTAAATACTACAACATTCATTGACTTAATAATCAAATTCTATTAGGAGATTTGGAAACTAGAAAGAAAGAAAAAAATGTTGAATCGCAAGAGTAAATCCAATTCTTTTGAATGGATGGTTAAAGCACTTCTATAAGCCCAAATGTACAAGTGCATTTGCTGAGGATGAAGTAATTCTGTTTCCCTATGTATTTTGGTTATTGAGTTGGATTATTGTTTAGCTTGAATTATATAAGGTTGAAACTTCAATTTCAATTTGTGACAAGACCATAGGAAATATGATGAGGACATCAGAATAAAAGTAAAGTTTTAACTGAAGTGACGCACACTTGCAACGACTTCCTTCTTCCTATTTTCTCCATGTGCTCTCTCATAAAAACCGTTTAAATTGTAAATCAAACTGTAGCTTTTTAGTTGGCGTTAATTTTAAGTTTACTTACCCTATATGGTAATTGCGGTTAAAGATGTTTTTTATTTTCCATTTTGGGAGCGAATCCTGTCGGCAATTACCACTAGTGAAATAAGAATTTTTGACTGGGAAACGATGAGATGAGATGAGTCAAGCTAGATATTTATCGTCAGAGACTTGCATTATAGCAATTTTGTTCTCCTGGAACAAAAGTCGAATACATTAAGTACAGATCAGGTGATAGTATGGCTTTGACAATTGAAATTTGAGGCGGCAATTTGAGATTGAAAACTGTGAATGATGGCGACAGCATTTGTTTGATCTTTGAAGATCTTTCAGTGAAGATCTTCAGTGTTGGACCGATTCATATTGAACCAATTCATATAATTACCATGTTTCAATAATCTGACCGACAGAGCATTTAAATTATTTTAAAGCGCTGAATWGAATCAAGGCAGTCATGATCTGATCTCCATATATATGCTCAAAAGACCGGTTTTCAAATCCAACTATACGTGTTCCGTCTTAACAATTTTCTGATCCCTATTCAACATCAGAGATTTGAGATTCGATTTAGGAATATATGATTGAAGAATGAGAGTTCAACTTATTCTCGTACTCGGGTTTCAATATCTAAAGAATATTGTTGTAGACCATTGAGTGGAATTGGAACTATGATGAAGCTTTTCGAACTTGGAAGGTCTGGGATCATCAAAGCCCAAACTTTTGTTCGATATGATTGCGATTCACAGCGTTCTGATAATACATCTTCTATAAACAACTTTGGAAGAAATTACTAGTACTATATAATATGGCTCCAAAATAATAAAATGGGTACAATTTTCACCACTCAATAATACAATTAAATATGGATGACTCTTAGCTCTCTTTCTCACGCTCTCTCTAATTGAAACCATCCATGAGCCTCCTGGTCTCCAGACAGGACTGATTCTTCTCTTGAGAAAGCAATACATACTAGATCTACACTCGATTCTGATTCACTCTTTCAAATATTTCAATTTGCTTCATAGATCATTAAAGCATTTAAAGTTTACAAATTTCTCCCTAAAGTTCAACACTATTTGTAAAGTTGCAACATCTTGAAAAATCTTCTCCCTCAGCTTTTTACCGAAAATTATTTAAAACCGTTCTAACTTACAGGGCTAGAAGATCCTGATTAGGAGATATTTGGTGAACTTTCTTCAATAAGCCGCYCTAATTCAAACCTCRTACCGGAGAATAACTCCCACTCACTTCGTGTAGACAGTTTTTACTTAGCTCGCAAGTATATTTTACACATCTGTTGTAAACAGTTAGATAACGCTTTATTAATTACGTTCATATATATTGTTGTATCTATTATATTATAAATTTCTTCCGTTCATATTATCATATTTTATGTTTCAAGCTCCAAGACAACTCGAAGTCTCTTCCTGATCATTTAGCCTATGTTTTTCTATGAAGAGGACACTGATGGGTTATGAAAGATTACGTTGTTTCCTGTCAGTAAATGAGAACTACTCTATGCTAATGGAGAACATATAATATATATCAGTATACTATGTTGAATATGCTTAGATTATTGGATTAATACTCCATAAATTTTATTATCATTTAAGTGTTGCTGCCTCTGATATTGTTGATGACATTTTCATACGCATATGCAAGCCGTTCCTAACTTGAACATGATTTGGAATGATATCAAACTAATGAGCTCTTCATCAACCGTATCTCCTTCTATTTGAATATATAGACGATCTAGAATGAGCTGTTAACAAGCTATTATTGAAATCGATTATTGAAAAACTTTAGTTCTGATTGTTCTTCTGATGGAGATCAAATCGCTATTACTCTCTTCTCATATGGTAAGAAGATATGCTTCATAGTTTAGGAGTTATATGTTGTAATATGAGGGATCAGCAAAGAACACTTAATAGAAGGAAGAAAAATGAAGAAGCGGATGATAAGTATTATTTTCATCTCATTTCGACAGTTATTTAGAGAGTAGGCACATTATCTACTTGCTAAATGGCTGATCAATCCATTAACTTTCAGATCGAGTTGCTCATCAAAGCAGTTCGATATAGCAGGGTTCATTTTGGCCAGTGAACCATCTAAAAATTATTTAATGGAAAAGCTCGCTGAAGTCATAACCTGAGTCAAGGCACATTGCCATTGATGTCTATATATAGCAAGAGACTATCCCATCATATTTTCTTTAACATTATGGGATAGTCTCATAGTGTTAAAGTAAATATGGTACAGATTAAGAAGGAAGAGAAACGACTACAACTCATTATCAAAAACAAGAGACAGAAAACTACAACATATGAAAATAATTAAGAGGAAAGGTATAAGAATACGTATTATATATTATATGGATGAGATGGACAAAATTTATATACATATAGTACCAAGTAAAATTAGCAAGTCAAAGTGAAGAAAGATTGTTGTAGCTTTGAGGATTTGAATGCATCAGTATCAGTCATTCAACCTTTTTATTCTTCCTTTGTATCAGGTTCGGTAGGAGCTTGTTCGATGGGAGCTTCTTCGGTAAGACCTTCTTCTGCAGGAGCTTGTTCAGCAGGAGCTTGTTCAGCAGGAGCTTCTTCTGCAGTACTAAGGTCAGCATTGGGTTGTTCTTCACCTTCAGGAGATGGTGTAGCATCATCGCCAGTTTTGATGTTGGAATCAATAGCAACAGTGATATTTAGAGGGCGTCCAGATAATGAACGACCTGTGAAATCAGCAATTGCTTTTTTTTGTAATTCTTCTGAGGCAAATCGAACAAAACCAAACCCTCTGCCTTTAACAGGAGTTTGCTTCTCTTGTAAATACTTTAATAGTCTCTTATTGACATGTTTCTTTGGAACATATGCCCAAACAGGCTCGTAATCAGCGAAAACTTGTAATAATTCACCTTCAGTAATCTTGAAATCTAGATTGGTAATATACACAGTATCTTTAGATTCAGTACCAGTTTTAGGATCCTTCTTCTTGGGTTTCGATTTAGCCTTACTGCTTTTTTCACTGGTCTTGGAATCGGAACCTTCTTTACCTTCTGCTAGATTCTCATCAGTTGTAGGCGAAACAGACTTAGGAGATTCATCACCATTAATACTATCACTAGTTGCAGCCTTCTTTTTCTTCTTCAGTTTCTCTTTTTTAGCTTGAAGAGCAGCCTTAGCAGCTTCTTTCTTGGCTTTTGCAGCTTCAGCATCGTAAGGTCTGGCAATTTCAGTACGAACAGCTCTAGATTTTAATTCCTTACCGTTTAACTCATTCAAAGCTCTTTGTGCTTCATCCTTGGTCTTGAAGTCAACGAATGCAATACCAATTGTTCTCTTTATTAGATGACTACCATGCTTGGTGACCTTCAAGGGAATTATTATATTTTCGTACTCGTATCCTTCTAAGAAAGATGCAAAATCAGCTTTACGTACTCGGAAATCCACAGATCCAAAATAGACCCGACGTTCTTCTGTTACGGCAGCAGGAACTTCGGCGCTTGATAGCTCTGAGTTCTGTTCATCAACTTCAGCTTCAACTTCAGTAGTGTTTGGTACTTCAGCTTCAGTAGCTGGGACAGCTTCAGGAACTTCCTTGACTTCTTCAGTGGCAGACATTGTTGTTTACTTCCTTATCGGTTCTTGATTCTCAAAATCTACAATTCTGATATTATTATCTATTGGTARTTGCAACGGCAGTAAAAAGYCTTGTTTCTGTAGTAATTACTTCAATTATTTCTTTCGCTTAAGCTTTTTATCGATATCTGTTAATGAAAACTCAAGTAAACTATTCAATCGTTGTAATTCTGTTCGTCTTTGTCTTTCCACTCTTTCCAACTAGTACCAGTAGTATATTAAACAAAAAACTCAAATAATAATACACTTTCAATTTGAAATACRATATAAATATWTTATCTTTTAATATATTATCTCACTAAAATAAATTATAGCTATTCGATGTTAAATTGCAAATAAATCAACATCGCTTTTAATTAMAGGAGAAGAAAACAACCCAACTGTGGAAATTGTTCAACTTTGGTTTTTTGTTTGCCATTGATTTCCTTATACATTCCATTTTTGGTGACACTTTCACCATCAATGTTGGTTCTACATAATGTAATGAATGAAAGAAACGACAGTGAATTGAATTAATAAATATATATTTAAGCAACGGATTACTTGATGAAATATATAAAACAAACATTTTCAAGAATAAAGAGGATTGTTATCATTATTGTGTTGATAGTACGGTTTTTCACAGAGGTACAACCTTCAATTGTATCATTTGGTGTCCCTGTTAATATAATGAAGTGTCACTCATCGTAGTTGGGCATCTAAAATAAAGTTTGGGTATTTTTGTTTAGATTAATTTTTGAGAGAATCCCCTAATGTCACAGCTAAATGGGAAGTAGTTGGTCTAGTTGAATAGAATCAAACGATCAGTATTAGAAACATACAATGAAATATGTTATAGTTGTGTGGTTTATCGTATATTGAAGATCTTGTGATGCTCTTCATTGATGTATACTGTACGAACAAGAAGGCAACAATGTGATGAAAGACAATCGAGAGAACATTCCACAAAAGTTGATTCTAGGCAAACCTAAAACTTTAATATGACATTATTGAAAGTTAGACTTTCAATGCGTAGACTGCATTGAGATGCATGAGGATTGAGTGTTTGCTGTCTTTGACATTTACTAGATTAAAAAGAAGACAGATTGACATTGGCAATATTTCTATTTTTTCGTTTCATATAATTGTTGGATTGTTGTAAAGAAATGGGATAGCTTTAGTGGTGTTACAGTTCGAGAAGAGGAAAGACGAAGAGAACTTATTATGCACAAGTTATGCACAATTGACGCATAAAGTCTACAAACACTATTTCGACCTCAGTACCTTAGTAGATCACACTCGCCTATTACCAAGCATAGATAGCTTTCAGAATAATTGATTCGTCAATTGCAATTCGAAAGCCTGAGAAAAGACATCAGAATGACTATCTAGAATTAAATATTTAAATGTTTAGATGTCCACTCATTGCCGTTGTTTTGCTGCCATACTCTATCCCAGGTCACATGCTCTGAAATTGATCATTTTCTTCTAAGTCTGAAATGTACGCTATGGCTTTCTCCACAGTAAAACTCATACTTAAATTAAGTACATTTTATGATTATGTAAACACGAATTATCCAAGGTGTTTTCAAACCTAGAACGTCCAAATCACACACCGCGTCTTATTTCGTTGTTTATTATCATTCAAGACGATAGATATATATAGCTGGAACCCTCAATAATACAGGCAACTTGATGGAATTAAAGGTGATCTGACACAATAAACTTCAGAACTAGTGGGGAAAGATTCTTGTGTGAAGATCGCGTGAATTGTCGTTGTAATTGGTGTGATTTCCATCTGATCCGGAAGTGACGGGAATCAAATGAATCAGAGTATTGTGCCGTTTGATCGATAGACAGCATAGCCAGAAGGTAAAATAAACTATTACTATTTGCTGAAAATCAGGTGGTAAGCAAGAAGTGAACGCAATAAACTGCATTGAAATATATACTAAGTATTGGATGCTATTGAAGGTGTAGTAGATATAGATTGGAAGATCAATAGGAAATAGACTACTAGAACCAAGAGCGCTGTTGTTATTACGATTAGTACCTAGCTCAGATAAAGAAATATTTACACGAGCGAAGAATCACGGGTTTCTTTTTTCTCTTTATATATATATATTATGCAAGATGGAGCCAAGAGATATTATCAACCAGCTGGATTCATTCAACTCAACATTGTATAACATTAAATCCAAAGTATTCACTCTACCAGGAACAGCAATCATTTGGAGATATATTCAATCGTCATACCAGAATGATCCAGTGCGCTCAGTGTTCGAACTATGCTTGGTTGTATTTGCTGTGAGATACTTTTTAGCTTCTAAATATTCATACAACAAACAACAATCCAATTTCATAAAGCTAAGTCCCTCAGAAATCGATGAACTAGTAGCTGAATGGGAACCAGAACCAATTGTCAAACCTCTAACTACAATCGAAGCCAACAAACTTGACTCAATTCCTGTAATTAAAGGTCCAATTGGTCCCAAAGTCACGTTGGAATTGTCTGAGAAGAAAGCACAACTACTAGGTAACAAAGACAAATTGTTGACCGATGTATTGAATTTTACGTCTGTTGATCAATTGAACTTCAGTAGACATCCCGAAATAACGTCCGTTTCTGTGAAGACTATTCGTGAGTATGGTGTTGGAGCATGCGGTCCACCAGGTTTTTATGGTTATCAAGAACCTCATCAGGAGATTGAACAAAAAATTTCCGAGTTTCTTGGTACTGAAGATGCTATTATATACGGTCAACACTTCTGTACGCTTCCCTCTGTAATTCCTGCTTTTTTGAAAAGAGGAGACATTGCTGTAGTTGATTCGGGTTGCAATTTAGCCATTCAACAAGGATTGAAACTTTCAAGATGTACAGTCAAATGGTATAAACACAATGATGTAGAAGATTTGAAAGCTAAAGTTGAATCTTGTCGAAATGTCTTTGAAGAAAAACCAGAAACAAGAAGATACATCATAACTGAAGGCTTGTTTGAAAACTCTGGTGATTCTCCTGATTTGAAAGCTATGCTTGAACTCAAGTATAAATATAGGATTCGTATTCTTCTGGATGAATCACTATCAATTGGCCTTTTGGGAGCTTCAGGCCGTGGTTTGGTTGAAGAAGCTGGGGTATCTCGTTCTGAAATAGACTTGACTGTAGGTTCCTTGGCAGGTGTTTTCTCCGGTTGCGGTGGATTCTGTGCTTCATTTGCTCCTATTGTTGAGCATCAACGTATCGGCGCAAACTCCTACGTGTTTTCTGCCTCTCCACCTAGTTATTCTATGAGATGTGCCRAAAAGGCAATGGAACTGATTGACGATAACCATGAAAAATTCCAAGAAAAAGGAAATGATTTCTTTTCAGTATTAAAACAACATGCTGCTTTTGTTTCGGAAAAAGTTGGAAAGACTGCTTTGTCGAAATATTTCGAAATTATCTCTAGACAGGATTCACCTATTCTTATGCTAAAGCTCAATTCGCAAATCAGACAAAAACTAGGGTTTCCCGACTCATACTCCGGCTCCGAAAACCGTAAGAACGAATCAAACAACAAGTTCAAGCCAAGTATAGAGATCCCTAGTTTCTATGAAGATATCTATGATGAGGAACATGATATCAACCTTTTTAATACTTTTGCCGGTTTGACAGAAATTGAATTCCAGTATTTGCTAGAATCCAAACTACTTCAAAAGATCATTAATAAGTTGGTTTATGAGCATAGCATTCTCGTTACTAAAGGCGAGAGAACTCTTCGACACGAATCAGTAGATGTGATTGGAATTCCGTTAAAGGTCTATTTAGGTGTTGCTCAATCAGACGAAGATCTCAAGCGTTTAGTTGATAAACTTTTGGAAGTATCGGAAGAAGTTTTGCAGGATGTTAGTGATATCGGCAAATCAGTGGAGAGAAGTTCCAAGCGATCTTCTTGAAGTGTTCAATATGATATCGAATCTAATAGATCAGAAAAAAATACCAATAGAAAATCAACAGACAGGAATATACCGCATCGATTGAACTAATAACAGTAACTTAATAATAACACTACTAATAATAATATAACGTAATATAATAATTTTAATTGTTTTCATACTTTATTTATTGTAAATATTCCGTTTCTAGTGTTTGTAGTGTTTGTCCAGCAAAACTTGAATTGGTTCTGAAGACTTGACGTTAAGTTAGTAATTTATTCTTTATTCAACCATATCTACGATTGACGATGTCCCCAAATAGAGCTACCTAATCATAACAATTATCAAACATACCTTAATGAAATTAACAAATAATGAGTCCAAACTTTCCAACTCAACCTTCTTTGTTTTGTTTTCATCTAGTAATTGTAAACGCACGTTTTGAAGCTCCCGTCTTTGTAAGTACAGTTTCAGTCTCATTTGCTTTTCTTCCTCTAACCGCCTCAGATTATCTTCATGGTT
The DNA here is from genome assembly GCA_001599295.1 of Sporopachydermia quercuum. NCBI lineage: Eukaryota > Fungi > Ascomycota > Sporopachydermiomycetes > Sporopachydermiales > Sporopachydermiaceae > Sporopachydermia > Sporopachydermia quercuum. Next base: position 908,773 of record BCGN01000006.1, read on the forward strand.
TACTACTGGTCCAGCTGCTACTTTGGTATCTATAAGTTCTTCCAAAGGCCTATACTTTTTGCAATTATCGATTTCTTGAGTCAAATGACGATTTCTGTATCTGATGTTTTGCTCTGTTAGTAGAAGTAAATCTACTTTCTCTTTTTCTTTCGCACTGTTCTCTTTAGCGGCATTAACTTGCTCTTGTATCTGTCTATTGTATAGCCTTAATATAGACAGTACACTATTAATATCTGCTTGCAGTTGAAGTTTTTCAGGAGAACTAGAAGTTGACCTGTTATTCAGTTCTTTATGTTGGTCCATAAGAGTTTTCAGCAGTTCAGTAGCTTGTCGAGCTTTGTCCACAATTATCTGTAGATTGTGATTCTTTGTCATCGTGGAATGATGTAATGATATAAATTGTGAATTGTGGATTGTGCTTTGAGTCCTAAATCATTGTTACAACTACAATTTCTTTTTTGTGTTTGAAATTCAAATCAAACATTTTTGTGTCAACAAAATAAAAACTCTTTGAATACTTTTTGAAGAATATCAAGATACAATGAGTAGGGAGACTTGATATTACCATATTATCTCCGAAATTTGCTCGTCCTTTACTTATTTATCCTCATCAACTCCAGCTGCTACCATAAAGCACTTTTATGGCTAACAAAGAAAAATAGATTTATAGATTAACTATCTAAGCGTTTAATAACTAATGAATCCTCAAATATCCTTTAGGTAATCTTTGAAAATAGTTCAGAGATCATTTCTTAATATTATCCACCTTTTACAACCATATATCATCGTCTCCGTTTTATCTCCCAATCTCCGTTATTCCTAAGATACAAAACCAAGTATTACACAGAAATAAATTCACACAAACATCCCACTTTACCTATGTCCCATCTACAAACACATCAAATAGCCGTCTACTTCTTTTCCTTGTCGCCTATCAAGACTTTAGTRCAGTACTTCAACACTGGTTCATCTCATGAAATACCATAAAACTGCATCTCAATGTTAGAATCGTCTCCAGAATTATTCCATATTCCAACTATAAGAGCTGAGTTGAGAAGTTCGGCTCAAACGCTTACTCAATTGTGTTTATATCAGGGCGCCAAATGGTAAGTATGATCTTCTATTGAACGAGAATAATAACAACAATGATAGTAGTAGAATTAATAATAGTATGAGCAAACGTGAAGTCATTAAAAACGATTATATTATAGTCTTGTTGTTTTCTTCATTGGGATCAAACTATGATACATTACTTATCTGATCTATGCTTATACAACATTGTGGACTTCGTTCATGTTGATACTAGCTATTGAATATAACCATTACTAACTTCCATTACCTAATAGGTCCGCAGAAGCTTTGAATGGTCTAGAGACAATCTCGTCAGAAAATAGTACCAATTTTAGTCTGAAAACCAATCTCTCTGATATTCCTAGTGACCAAAAGCATATCTATAATGAAGAATTCACATTACGGTACTTTCAAAAGGAGACTGAATACAATGAAGCTGACAAAATACTACTAGCAAAGACATATTTCGACTGTAAGGAGTTCAAAAGAACTCAGCATTTACTACAGAAAGTCAAATCTCCTCGTGGAGTATTCTTACGCTTATATTCCCAATATCTTGCTGGAGAAAAGAAACGCGAAGAAGACAGTGAAGGTGTATTAGGACTTATGGACAATGTGACAATGAACTCTGAGTTAGGAAAGATTATGGAAAGCATTGATGATTTCACAGGTGATAAGCCATTGATTGATCCTTTTATTAATTATCTGTAAGTATTTGTTTCACTATTCATGCGCATCATTGATAGAATATGTTGGGTGTAAGTTTTATGAAGACTATGTTATATTAACCATATGGTGATAATTGTATTTTTGTTGATAATTATGATGAACAGAAAAGGTGTGATTCTGTTAAAGCAAAAAAATGAAAAAGCAGCTATTCAATGCTTGTTGATATCTGTAAAACAATTCCCATGTAATTGGAGTGCTTGGCAAGAGCTTTTAACATGTGTCGATGATTTAGATATGGTGAGTATTTCTGTTGGTGGAGCATGTGAACACTAAAGAAAGGCAAGGAAAGGCAAGGAAAGGAACTGTGTGAGAGCTTCCGGTAGAAGCACTAGTTTCATATTGTTATGTGCGTATCTGATGGGACAGTATGGGTACTATACTAAGATATTCTTTGCAAACTATACAAAAATAAGGCATGCTATAATATACGGCGCAATTGTTTGTGATACTGTATGATAGTATAATCTGGTGTGCTTATGCTCTCATATCAATCTTCATTGGCTGCTGTATTTCACTCTCATTCTCATCACAGTTCTTATTCTCACCCCTATTCCTATACCACACTACGAAGATACTAACTTAACAGATAATTGAACTAAGCAATAAACTACCAAAACATTTCATGTCAATCATGTTCGAACTAGTTGCTTATCAAGAAGCATTCTCAAAATCAGATACAATGTTTCGACACTTAACTATGCTTGAATCAACTTTCCCTTCATTCCAATTCTTAACTCTCCAAAAGGCTCTTCTAAGCTACCATAATTTAGATTACCCTGAATCAGAGCTTTTCTTCAATGAAATACTATCAAATGATCCTTACCGGTTAGATGAAATGGACGTCTATTCAAATATTCTCTATGTGATGGAGAAACAATCAAAACTGAGCTATTTAGCTCAAATTGCTTCCAGCACAGATAAATTCCGGGCAGAGACTTGTTGCATTATTGCCAATTATTATAGTTTGCGTTCCGAGCATGAGAAAGCTATTATGTACTATAGACGAGCTTTAACTATCAACAGAACATGTTTAAGCGCCTGGACACTTATGGGACATGAGTTCGTTGAATTGAAAAACTCACATGCTGCTATTGAATCATATAGAAGAGCCGTTGATGCCAACAAGAAGGATTTCCGAGCATGGTACGGTTTAGGACAAGCTTATGAAGTATTAGATATGCATTATTATTCATTATATTATTATCAACGAGCAGCAGCATTGAAACCACTAGATATGAGGATGTGGCAAGCAGTGGCAAATTGTTATGAGAACCTCCAACGTTATGATGAAGCTATCAAAGCTTGTTTAAGAGCTTTACAAGTATCAGATTCTGACCCTGTAATGCTACATAAGTTAGGTCTATTATATGATAAACAGGGCTCTAAGAAAGATGCATATAAATATATGAAGAGCTGTTTAGACCAAGAGGAAGCTGAAGGAGTTACTGATGAGACAGTCAAAGCAAGACTATGGCTTGCTAAATACGAAGCTAAACAACAAAATTGGGAAGCTGTTTTTAATTATGCAAGTGATTTAGTTCATGGTACTCCAGTATGTATTTATGGTTGTTTATGCTTCAAACTTGTTTAGAACAATAGCAACTAACTGATTGAATAGAATGAACTAGAAGAAGCTAGAGCGTTATCAAGACAAGCAAGGAGCTCTTTGAATCATTTTAACTAATTAGAACCTCCTTGATAAAATAATGTCCTAAATTAGTGTAGGAGAAAGTCATAGAAAGAAAAGAACAGAGAAAGAAACAAGCATCTATCTTTCAAATGTTGAAATGTTCGGGTCATCCTTATAAGTGGTAGAGCAAACAAGAAATGCTTTAGTTTAAACTACCATCAACACAATCGATAGTACTAAAGCCAAAAATCAATAAGATCTGTTTACAGGGTAGAAGCAATACCAATTATATGATAAAAGGTGTACATTAGGTGTCCTTTTTGTTGATGATATAGACCGACAGTCAAAATTCAATCCTGAAATGAATCGATAGATTCATTAAATTGAGGCTCGGTAAAACCGGTACCGAAATCAGGAACAAAGCTTATTTTTTTCACTTAGGACTGAACCAAATAAAGACAAGTGTTATCTAGTGAGTTAATAGCGAAAAGCTAAGAAGAACTAGATATACTCAACTCCAGCGATAACATTTCTAATTCTAACCAAGTCATTAGTATACATATATTAACTTGTATCGAATGATCATATTCATGTGTCCCTTATTCCCTTATTTCGGACATATTCTTTATCATCTCCGGTAATGACTCCACATCTCATCCTGAAAATCCTCAAAACTCGTAATGGTGATGTTCTTCAATGCCTCAAATTACTTCTAAGGCGTAAGATGCATACCGCCAATTTTCCATAATAAAAAAATAAATTACTTCCGTGCTCTTACAACTATTCTAATGAGCAGGCAATTAGCTATTGTAAGTGTAGTTTCGGAAGCCACAAAACATCCATCCGAAGTATCAGTATTTAATTCGGAACCCACAAACGTCAAGGTTTATTCTGAACCAGGAAATTTCCCGGATTCATGGGATTTGAGTACCCAACTAATGTGATCAAGAATCAAATTCAGTTCCGATTGTTTACTATACTCATTTCCTATTTAGTCCCGTTTTTTACCCGATTCAGTTAACTTTTGGAATCAAATTCAGTAATCACTCAGTAATATAGTGTTTTGTGTAATGCCGAAAAACCCCCCACCTCCACCGCCTCCAGGGCGGTCCAATAAATCTGTGCCGCCCCCACCAGGTTCAAATCGGCTTGGTGCTCGACCCCCACCACCTCCCGGCGCTAGATCTTTCCCAGCTGGTGGCCCACCTCCAGTTAAGCCACCAGGACCTTCAAAAGGTCCAAAAGAAGCTCCAGAGGTACGCAAACGGAAACTAGCCGAGAAGAAACGCAAATGGCTCCTTCATCAGAAATCCCGGTTCGGAACCACAAAAAAGGTCAATCCATCCCGAATTCACCCCCAGAAAGCCGATATGCCACCCGAACACCTCCGGAAAATCATCCGAGATCACGCCGACATGTCGGCTCGGAAATTTGCTGCCGATAAGCGCTCATATCTCGGAGCCCTGAAATACATGCCCCACGCAGTACTAAAATTACTAGAAAATATGCCCCAACCGTGGGAAAGTATGCGGGAAGTTAGAGTTTTGTACCATATTTCGGGAGCCATTACGTTTGTAAATGAAATTCCCCGAGTAATTCCTCCCGTTTATACCGCCCAATGGGCTACAATATGGTTAGCAATGCGGCGAGAGAAGCGGGACCGTCGGCATTTCAAACGGATGAGGTTCCCKCCGTTTGATGATGAGGAACCTCCAATTTTGTGGTCGGATAAYATTCAGGATGTGGAATTACCGGAAGCGGTAGAGTTAGAGCTCAACGAGGAAGAAGACTTGTCTATTTTGGACTGGTTTTATGATCATCAGCCGCTTAGAGATGATCCCACGCACATTTTAGGCAGTAGTTACCGGAAATGGAAGCTGGAGTTGCCAGAAATGGCGAATCTGTACCGATTGGCTACTCCGCTTTTAACCGAGGGCAATAATCCCAACGCGGGGTATTTATTTGACAAAAAGGCCTTTTTCACGGCTAAGGCACTCAATTTGGCAATCCCAGGCGGACCGAAATTCGAACCCTTGTACAAAGACGTCAATTCCGAAGACGAGGATTTTACTGAGTTCAATTCAATCGATCGGATCATCTTCCGAATCCCCATGCGGACCGAGTACAGGGTCGCTTTCCCCTTTCTGTACAATTCATTGGCTCGATCAGTAGAAATTGCTGCTTACCATCATCCGGATAACCTATTTATCCGAACAGACGACCCGGATCTCCCTGCTTTCCATTTCGACCCGCAGTTTAACCCGATTTCAGGTCGGAAAGTGCTCACTTCGGGCCCAGAAGCCGAGCTGACGGAAACAGCTGAGGAATTCACTCTTCCTGACGGATTCACCCCACTTTTATCCGACCAAAATTTAACTCCCGAGCATACAAATTCAGCCATTTCCTTGCTGCATGCCCCACATCCGTTTAACCGAAGAACGGGCAACACATGCCGAGCTCAAGACGTACCCCTCATTAAGAACTTCTATCTTGAGCCTTGCCCGGGCGGAAACCCCGCCAAAGTCCGCGTTTCATACCAAAAACTCCTCAAAACGTACGTTTTAACTGCCCTTCATAGTCAGGATCCCGCCAACTACCCCGCCTCCAAAACAAACCTTATTCGGTCCCTTCGGCAAACAAAGTTCTTCCAGCAAACATCGATTGACTGGCTAGAAGCCGGCTTACAAATATGCCGCCAAGGGTTCAACATGTTGAACTTGCTAATTCACCGAAAAGGGTTAGTTTATCTCCATTTGGACTTCAACTTTAATCTTAAACCGACTAAAACCTTAACTACAAAAGAGCGGAAACGATCCCGTTTCGGAAACGCATTTCATCTTATGCGGGAGATTCTCAAGACTATTAAGCTTTTAGTAGACGCGCAAGTTCAATACCGATTAGGAAATATAGACGCGTTCCAACTGGCAGACGGAATTTACTATATTTTTAACCACTTAGGACAATTGACTGGCATTTACCGGTACAAATATAAAGTTATGCATCAAATCCGAGCCTGTAAAGATCTGAAACATGTGATTTATTACAAATTCAACCGAGGCATCGGCAAAGGTCCGGGCTGCGGCTTTTGGCAACCGGCTTGGCGCATTTGGATCTTTTTTCTCCGGGGTATTCTTCCCCTTTTGGAAAGATGGCTCGGCAACTTATTGGCCCGGCAATTCGAAGGCCGCCATTCAAATACCGTGGCGAAAACTATCACAAAACAAAGAGTCGACTCCTATTACGATTTAGAGCTAAGAGCCGCGGTTCTTAACGACATCTTAGACTCAATACCCGAGGGTATTCGTCAGAATAAGGCTAAAACGATTCTCCAGCATTTATCCGAAGCTTGGCGGTGTTGGAAAGCCAATATTCCTTGGAAAGTTCCGGGATTACCCGCWGCTATAGAGAAAATCATCCTTCGGTACGTTAAGGCTAAAGCCGACGGGTGGATTTCTGTGGCGCATTATAACCGAGATCGGATTAAGCGCGGAGCCACAGTGGACAAAACCGTGGCTAAGAAGAATTTGGGCCGGTTGACGCGGCTGTGGCTGAAAGCGGAACAAGAGCGCCAGCAAGGTTTCCTTAAAGATGGGCCATTTGTGACTTCGGAAGAGGCCGTGGGCATTTATTCCCAAATGGTGCAATGGCTTGAATCTCGGAACTTTAATCCTATCCCGTTCCCTCCTCTTAGTTACAAGCACGACACGAAATTACTTGTTTTGGCCTTGGAGGCGCTTAAAGAGTCGTACTCGGCAAAAGCTCGGCTTAATTCCTCGGAACGGGAAGAATTAGCGCTTATCGAAGCCGCCTACGACAACCCGCATGAATGTTTAGCGCGGGTGAAACGGTTTTTGCTCACCCAGCGGGTATTCAAAGAGGTTTCTGTGGATATGATGGACCATTATTCGCATATTAACCCGGTTTATTCTGTTGATCCGTTAGAAAAGATCACAGACGCGTATTTAGATCAGTATTTGTGGTATGAAGGGGAGAAGCGGAGTTTATTTCCCAATTGGGTCAAGCCTTCCGATGGCGAAATTGCCCCACTTTTGGTGTACAAATGGTGCCAGAGCATTAACGGGCTGAATAACGTTTGGAGCAATGAAGGAGGGGCATGTGGGGTAATGGTACAAACCGAATTAAGCAAATTAACCGAGAAAATCGACTTTACTCTCCTAAATAGGCTTTTGCGGCTAATCATGGACCCTAATTTAGCAGATTACATTACTGCTAAAAACAATATTGCCCTCTCGTACAAGGACATGAACCATATTAACCAATACGGATTGATCCGAGGTTTACAGTTTGCCGGATTTGTATGGCAATTTTACGGTTTATCCGTCGATTTGATGCTTTTGGGACCTATCCGAGCCGCAGAAATAGCCGGGTTACCGGATGATCCTAATGGATTTGCCGAGTTTAAATCCCTGGAAACCGAAACTGGACATCCAATTCGGTTATATACCCGGTATTTGGATAAAATTCACTTGTTTTTAAAGTTCGATTCGGAAGAAGAATGCCGAGAGCTTATTCAACGGTACCTTGCCGAAAATCCCGACCCGAACGGGTCCAATATCCTTGGCTATAACAACAAGAAGTGCTGGCCTCGGGATTCGCGGATGCGGCTTATCCGAAATGACGTGAATCTCGGAAGAGCCGTGTTTTGGCAGCTGAAAAACCGGTTGCCGAGGTCGGTTACCTCACTGGAATGGGAAGATTCGCTCGTTTCTGTGTATTCAGCCGAAAATCCTAACTTAATTTTCTCCATGCTCGGTTTCGAAGTCCGGATTTTGCCCAGAAGCCGAGAATTARCCGCTTCCTCGGCTAAAGAAGGCGTTTGGGACTTAATACACCCAGAAACTAAAGCTAAAACAGCATCGGCTTATCTTAAAGTGTCACAAACAGAAATCGATCAATTCAGCAACCGCATCCGGCAAATCTTAATGTCGTCCGGGTCCACCACGTTTACAAAAATCGCTAATAAGTGGAATACGGCACTTATTGCTCTGCTTACGTATTACCGAGAAGCCGCTATTTCGACCGAAACCTTATTGGACGCGCTTGTTAAAGCCGAAACCAAAATTCAAACCCGAGTGAAAATGGGTCTGAATTCTAAAATGCCATCCCGGTTTCCCCCGGCCGTGTTCTACACGCCTAAAGAACTCGGAGGCCTTGGCATGCTTTCCGCGTCTCATGTGCTAATTCCGGCTTCTGATCTCCGATGGTCCAAGCAAACCGACACCGGAATCACCCATTTCCGATCGGGAATGTCTCATGAGGATGATAAAGTTATCCCCACTTTGTTCCGGTACATCCCGAGCTGGGAATCTGAATTCCGAGACTCCCAGAGAGTTTGGGCCGAATATGCCATAAAAAGGGCCGAAGCGGCCCAGGAAAACCGAAGATTGGCTTTAGAGGATCTTGAAGATTCCTGGGACCGAGGAATTCCTCGGATTAATACTTTATTCCAGAAAGATCGCCATACCCTCGCTTATGATAAAGGCCACCGGATCCGAACCGTGCTGAAACAGTATACATTGCCGCGGGTAAATCCGTTCTGGTGGACCTCGGCTCGGCATGATGGAAAACTGTGGAACCTTAATTCATACCGAACGGACATTATTCAAGCTTTAGGCGGAATTGAAACCATTTTAGAACACACTTTATTTAAAGGTACCGGATTCGGGTCATGGGAAGGCCTATTTTGGGAAAAAGCTTCCGGGTTTGAGGACAGTTTACAGTTTAAAAAGCTTACAAACGCTCAACGATCGGGACTGTCCCAAATCCCAAATAGAAGATTCACCCTGTGGTGGTCTCCTACAATTAACCGAGCTAACGTTTATATCGGCTTTTTGGTCCAATTGGACCTAACGGGTATTTTCCTGCACGGAAAGATTCCTACGCTCAAAATCTCCCTAATTCAGATATTCCGGGCCCATTTATGGCAAAAGATCCATGAAAACGTGGTTTACGATTTGTGTCAAGTGCTGGATGGGGAAATTGAAGCGCTAGAAGTGGAAAGCGTAGAGAAAGCAGCAATTCATCCGAGAAAGTCGTATAAAATGAATTCTTCCTGTGCCGATATAGTGATTTTGCCACGGTTCCGCTGGCCCGTGAACGGCAAACCTAGTTTATTGTATGACGAGGAAACCGGAAACGATGGGTCCGTGGCGATTTCGGAAAAGATGTGGATAGACGTTCAGCTAAGGTACGGAGATTATGACTCCCACGACATTTCTCGGTACATCCGAGCCAAATTCCTCGACTATACATCTGACCCAAGCTCAATATATCCGAGCGGAACCGGAGTTATGGTTGGAATAGATTTAGCGTATAACATCCATGATGCATTCGGTAATTGGATCCCCGGTTTAAAACCGTTGATGAGAGAGGCAATGAAAAGTATAATGCGGAACAATCCGTCTTTGTACGTTCTTCGGGAGCGGATCCGCAAAGGACTTCAATTGTATCAATCTCAACCCCAGGAGGCGTTCCTAAATGCCCAAAACTATCAGGAATTGTTCAATTCGGACATTCAACTGTTCATTGATGACACAAATGTTTACCGAGTTACAGTACACAAAACTTATGAAGGAAATTTGACCACAAAACCTATAAACGGAGCCATATTCATATTTAATCCCAAATCGGGTCAATTGTTCCTCAAAATAGTCCACAGTTCCGTCTGGGCGGGCCAAAAACGGCTGGGCCAGCTGGCAAAATGGAAAACCGCGGAAGAAGTTGCCGCATTAGTCCGGTCTCTGCCTAAAGAGGAACAACCTAAACAGCTGATTGTTACCCGAAAGGGAATGCTAGACCCTCTCGAAGTTCACATGCTTGACTTCCCCAATATAAGCATCAGACCCTCAGAATTACAGTTGCCGTTTCAAGCGGCAATGAAACTGGAAAAGATCCAGGAGCTAATTTTAACCGCCACGGAACCTAAAATGGTGCTCTTGAACCTGTTCGACGACTGGCTAAATACAGTTTCTGCTTATACTGCATTTTCCCGGCTTCTATTGATCCTCCGGGCGCTGCATGTGAATGCGGAGAAGGCTAAGTTGATCCTTCGGCCCGAGAAGTCGGTAATCACAGAAGAAAATCACATGTGGCCGTCATTCTCGGATGAGGAATGGATGCGGGTGGAAGTTTCCCTTCGGGACATGATTTTATACGATTACGGCAAGAAAAACAATGTGAATGTGGCGTCATTAACCCAGAATGAGATCCGGGATTTGATTTTAGGCCAGGAGATCCGAGCTCCATCAGCTAAACGGCAGGAACTAGCCGAGGAAGCTGGAAACGGCACCGGAAACGGCACCGGAAACGGAAATATATCTGACGTGGGACAAATCTCGGCTATTAAGACTAAAGGAGTCAACGTACACGGAGAAGAAGTGATTACGTATACAACATCTAACTATGGACAGCAAACATTTGCATCTAAAAACGAATGGAGAAACCGAGCGATCTCGGCAACAAGTTTACATCTAAGGGCTAAGAATATATTTGTTCCGAAAGATTCCGAAATTGACCCGGAGACKTTTACGTACATCTTGCCTAAAAACATCCTTAAGCGGTTTATACAGATTGGAGACCTTCGGGTCCAAATAGCCGCGTTTATATTTGGGGTTTCCGTTAAAGAGAATCCTCGGATTAAGGAGATCCGAGCCGCGGTCTTAGTACCTCAATTGGGAAATAACGTTTCGGTAAAATTCCCTAATTTAACCCCCGAAGATGACTCATTACTTGCCGGATTAGAACCATTAGGCTTGATGCACACGGATGGGGTAGAAAATGGGGAAATATTGCCTAATGAGGTAATCATGATGGGTAAACTGAATTCCCAAAACGACAAAGTATACACAAATAACTCGCTTGTATTACCCGTTGCTTTCACCCCCGGTTCCATTACCATTTCAGGCTATTCAGTTACGGAATCTGGACTAGAATGGGGCAAAAACAACCAAAATACCCCACTTATCAATCCTGAAACAGGAACTATTCCCGGTTTTGATCCCGAATTCGGTAAACCCTGCCAAATCTTATTATCCGATAGAATTAAAGGCTTTTTCTTAGTCCCCAAAACCGGTATTTGGAACTACTCATTTTTAGCCGCGGCTTGGACACCCAATATAGAATACAGTCTGAAATTAGACACTCCATTGCCTTTCTATCACCAATTGCATAGACCTACGCATTTTATTGCGTTTAATAACTTGGAAGATAATGAAGCTGAAGTTGAAAAGGAGAATTATTTCGCTTGATTCAGCGAATAAGAGAGGTTATTTTTAGTTATGCGGTAGATGTACAGGGAACCTCGGAATAGAAAATACGGGATTGAAAAGAATGTCGTAAAAGAACGGAATGGAGCGGAACTTAACAGTCAGATCTGAGATTGTATACAGATTGGTACTTCGGGTTATTTTGATACAGCACAGAAAGTATCGGGATTGTGGGATCATTTAGAAACTTAATATAGTAAATGGAATAATCTAAGATTTGTAATTGCCTTCGTATCATAGTTTTATTGTAATATTTGCGTGAACTAGCATAACGTATGCAACTTGGTGAATGCTAGTATTGAAATTTGGGACATGGTAGGAGTATATGCATGAATAATGCATTGAGATGTATTATTTGGAAGTTGTGCATACTATTGATTAGGACTGCATATAGACTACATTTGCAACTCGGCATATAACCACATGACCCATGTTTGTTGTTAATGAAAGCAACCAGTTTTTAAATGTTTTCACAGTTTTGAATAAAAATCTGAACTCAATAGCGGAGTTTTCACCCCAGTTTTATAGTGAAAATAACAAGTATTCTACTTCTACTAATCACCGATAGTTGCACCCATAAAAATCATTAAAGTTTGAACACCTTGCATAATTATACAGTAAAATCTCAACTTTATTCATGCTCCTTTCAAATGTCATGTGCTGTGTTCTTTATACATACTATATTGTATGATAGAAGTAAAAACTTAACTACGGTGAAAAGGTGTGTTTTAAGAAGGGATAATGATCTTGCTTTTTATTTATGTCCTTTCTTGTTAATAAAACAGTGTAACATACAACGAACTTCGATGACGTGCTGAATAAAGTTTGATGATTCAATGCAATAAATATGCAGATCAAACCTTTTTCAAACCTTTTAGAATTGCCGGTTCTAAAATGTTAAGTATGCTAATTCATTGAAATGACAGCCTGAACAGATTGTTATCGTATAATAATTCTGTTTGTTCTTAGTGAGGTTTTGATTACTGTTAACATTGAAATGAACGATGAAGTAACTGCTAAAATCTACTTATACGAATAACATAAACAGTGTACGTATATTTCTTTCCAGACATTCCTATTTAAAGTTACAGATTTTTGCGTAGATCTGTCCTGAGATGCATAGTTTTATATCACTTAACTGATTATTTACTATGTACTGGTACTTGCTCAAATAACTCATTGAATGACGAGAAATCAGTCGACTGTTTAGTAGTAGAAGTAACTATACTGTACACATAATTTGTATTATTTTTTAGTTATTTCAACCTTTATTTAATGATTTTTAAGGCTCACTATTTAATTTTCATTTCCTGCACATTTTCTGCACTGACTCCAACTTAAATATTTATTTACATGTATAGCTCATACGGCTTTTTACCATTTTTTTCTTACTTTTTTTTGTACTTTTCTTGTCCTATTCAATTTCTTTTAATCCCGTAAAAAGAGAAACAGCAGAAGTAAATGGAAAATAATAACCGAGATTTATTCAACCCGGGGAAGAACACCGGTTCTTGTAGTGTTCATCACTTGACTCGACTATCCGTTTTGGTAGAATATTAGCATGGATGATTCCACTGAACTACGTTCTGTAGTATCAGCATCAACAGACTTCATTGCAAGCGGAACATCCGCTTCGGCTTCCGAGATGGTTCCAGAAACAATCTCGGAAACATCTTTGGCTATTCCCAGCTCCACTATTGGTTCAAGCAACTCCGAACTGCCTAAAAGTACCGAAAATTCTCCTTTATGTATGTCCTTTCTTTTCAGTCTCAACAGTTTCACCACCTATCCTCACGGTGTGTATTGCCATTTGCCATTATTAGCATTATGTCTACTGCTATTTTACTAACAAAAGAACCGACAGGCAATGAATTATTTGATGCCATAAAAGATATAAGACGCCTGGGGCTCAGCTTTTATGATATAATCAAAGGATCGCAAGTGAATGGTGAGTTTCTACGCAAATGTTATCTGATGTTGGATTTGGCAGTGCCCATAGATATCGGAAACAATAACGGAAGCAATATCGGCGATAATAGTAGAAATAATATCGGAGCGGAAGATCCATCAGCCTTAAGAACTCCCGATGTGGCCGCAGCCCAGAGAATTGATAAAATGTATGCTAGTAACTACTCAACGCCGGTTCCTCCCAATGGTAATTTTACGCCACAGCTGACAACTTCCGACTTTAAACTCCTAGCCATGGTTTCCCCTTCCGCTCCAATCTCAATAACAACCTCAACCACAAATTTAGCCGCAACCGCGGACCAAAATCCTCGGAAACGGAATAAATTCGGCTCCAATAACAATTGGCTCAAAGACTTAATTATTCCTATCAATGATGACGAATTTAACGACGATATCAACATTGATTCTTCTATCAGTAGCTCAATCAAACATGTAACCTCCATTACAACTGTTTCAGCTCCTTCAACTGCTTCATCAACAACTTCATCAGCACCGTCTAAAGTCATACCTAATAAACGTTCATACACAGATGGCGCTACTTATAGTAATACCGGAACGCCAAGTATTAGTATTAACGGCTCATCTACGAACTTATCAAGGCAATCATTGCGCCAAAAGGAAGAGGAAATTAAAAGGATGAGCGAACGGATTGCCGCGCTGCTGGCCAATAAGAAACGGCTGCAGGAAGCGATCAAGGAGAAGCGGAACGGGAGGAACAGCGGGGGGAATGGTGGGGAAGAGTTTACTGAGGAAGAGGGGGAAAGTGGGGACAGCGGGGAGAACACGGGGAAGATGTCGGTTGAACCCGAGAATAAAACTGGAGAAGATAATGAGGCAGAAGAGGATAACRGAAATGTTAATGATGATTTCAATAGCGCTAGTAGTATTAGCAGTAGTAGTAGCAATAACGGGAATAATACTAAAGAATCAACTCCAGTTTCAAATACCAACCCCATCATTGCAGCACACTCTCCCCCTAGTTCTTCAAACCCTAATTTACGGCTTTACCGCTCTAAGTTATCAAAACTTCAAAACCAGCAGTCTTCATTACGGAAACTATTCACAGCAAGCAACGACAATATTACCGGGACCAAACGGAAAATATTGGAAGCGAAATCAATACTGGAAATGATAGAAACAAATATTAACAAACAGGAGACTATACTACAAGAGCTTAATGAGAAAAGACGGAAAACTTTACAAGAGTTGAAAGTGTATAATGACACGTTGAACGTTCAAGAGGAGTTTTTAATGAGCAAAGCAGAATTTARTCAGGATATTGAAAGAGAAATAGATGATCTTCGGAAGGAAATTCTGGTGTTGGAGGAGAAAGAGGAGAATGTGGGAAAGATGAAAATAGAAGAAGACATAACAGAAATTGAAAGTAGAGTTGGAGGGCAAACGACCAGAGATATTACGGAGAYGGTACCCCAGAGTACGGGAACTATATTAAGTGAGGATGGTATGTAATGGGTTTGTAATTTGATTCGGTGAACATGAAATTCAGGAACTGAAATGAATATTTAGCAATTGGTCTAAATTAACGGAAGAAATAATGGAAGAAATAGYGAAAACGATAGCGGAAWCGGAATCGGATATGCAATGTATTTTCAGAGTACAATGAATGTCTTACATATTATAACAATAGTAACTGCCTGCATATTAAATCATTCATTCATCATTTGTCTGCTTTAATGGAAGATTATGTGATTTTGCTGCTTAGATGCATAGAAGGTGGGAGGTAAAGTGTTGAGGATGTCAAGAAAGAGCCAAGAATCAGAGCACAAGACAAAGATAAAGACAAAAACGTATGAATTGCAGCTACAAGTTGTTGTTTATGCTGTTTGCTTTATGATTTGTCTCCCACAGCTGTTGATTTCCTTTTCCTTTAGCACAAACTGTACATTTTTAGCTTGATAACGGCGTACTTCATGCTATCCGCAGTGTTTAGAATTTAATCTAAGATGCTAGAGCAAGCATAGAAGTTTTGGTGAAACTGAAAGAATAAGAAAACGCGTGTGTAACAATTCTGAAACTGCAGGATAGTTTATGCTATGATTTTCTTGTTTCTGCTGTATTTTTCGTTGCTATTTTCATTTTTTCCGGGATTGTTCTCGCTGCTTCCGTTGATGTTGACTACGGAAGTTTTACTCATAAACTTGATGGTTTACTAACTGAAAATATGCAATAGTTAATGAAAATATTAAAAACGATTCAATTGAATTTAATACTGTGAAAAGTGATGAGATAGTGGATGATAGTTCGATTCCAGCAACAACGGCGAGAGAGCAGCGAACTGTTCGTTATTTTAATGGGGAGAGCAATGATAATAGCAGTACTAATAAAAGCAAGGTCACCAATAGTAATAATGAAAATGCGAATAATATTAATGRAAAGAATAAGAGCAATATTGCCATGAGAAACGTTGTTACTAATGAAATGTCTCAAGAGGAACTAACTGATGAAGACGAGAATGAAGTTGACTCAACTGATTTAATTAAAACTGATAATAGTAATAGTGCTAATGATAAGAGTATTAGTATTGTTGGCAATAATGATAGTAGTAGCAATATTTTAAAAGATGGTGTTAACGCTGATGACAATAAATTCAATTCAGTTGAGAAGGTAAGTGAATAATTTCTTGTATTTTGAGGGACTATGGAAAGCAGATAAAATAAGGATGATATTCCGGAAACGATACCGAATACTGGAACTAGTAGCAGGATATCTAGGAATAATGAAGCAAACACTAGAGATAATGCAGTAACTACTGGAAATAGTATATCGGAAACTACGAGAAACAATGTCCTACAGTTGTTTATATTTATACACTTGAAACAAACTTCAAAATGATAGTTTCAACTGCTCTTATAAAGTACTTGCAAATAGTGCAAATGTTTAGTTGGTATGGTGGTAAGACTACATTAAGCGGGCTTCAAATACAAGAATGATGCAATATGATAGGCAGGCACCCACAGTTATTCAGCTTATCCACAATTCCTTTATCATTTTTTCTTATATTGTTCTTTATTTTCCACTAACAAATCTAAAGCCACAAGTTTCTCTTTTCACTCCTTATATTTCTCCATTGAAATGCTTTAAATCCTTCAGATTCAGCCCATTTTTTGGTTACGTCAGTAAATCAGGACTCAGATCATCAACTTGGAGCAATACTATCAACCCTGATGGTATTGTATGCAGTGACGAACTATTTGATGGAAAATGCCAAAACACTTCTTGTATTTATCAGCATTTGTCCGACTGTATAATGGATGGAACTGAGATACTAGTAGATTTAGCTAAGTGTACGGTTGGAAAGGATAGTAATGAATATAAATCAAATCTGAGTAAAGAATTGGAGCAAGCAGGTGCTGAGTGTGATGATTTTGATTTACTAAGTCGAATAATATTGGATTTTCGCAGAAAGCATATTGAAGATAATCAGTACTTAGACTGGAAAAAGTTTGGGTCTTTATGGAAGAAAGAAAAGAAGTTTGAGAGATAATTAAGCTTAAAACGTAAAGATACATAGTGAGTAGTGTTCCATATGGCTAAATTTGTACTAAATCGGATTTATCGATCATTATAAATGGAAAAGCGCAGTAATTAGTAAAATGTTTTGGRTAGGTCTAATGGTAATAAGGTTCTTTATACCTGTGTAAAGTTTGTTCACTTGCATACCACTCTTCACATATAGAATTTTTGCCTGCCTAATTAGGATTTATGGCATTAACTTTAAAATTCAACATTCCACTTAAGTTTCACTAGTGGTAACTTTAATGTTTCTTCACACTCGCTCTTGCTTTTCATACTTATTATGAACCATATAAAGGTTAACCATTAGTTTACTATTAATGAGATGACAGTTCACTGCTTATAATCATCTTTCTTGACCTTTTATCGGTAATCCTTCTACCAATTGCAGTCACCATAGTTGGCTGACCTTTGATGTGACTAATATTGCCAATCGTAACACGTTACAACAAATAAGCTTAACTTAAGCTGTATATATTTGATTGGCTCATTTTTCTGGCTGTTACTATTAAAATACCAATTAATATTACCAATATTGTTCATCTCGATTATTTTCAAACTTGCCGTTCATTCAAATTCAACTACTAATCCATTTATTATTGCCAATGCCCATATTCCCATTTTCCTTATTCCTCGTTTGCTTCCAGACAGAAGAAAAATAAGTCAGGCCCTTTGTTATTCAGTTTTATTTCTTCATAATTGAGAATTTCTCTTGATAACCAAATAGTAAATCAACCAGTGAAACTATTGATCTATTTATCTAAACAATAACCTTCTATCTTTCTAATTGCTGGAAATGATAGAAGAAACTTACTGTAACACTAAAAGGAGTAAATTTTCTGCCCGCAAACTTAACGACTATAGTCAACTCAATATTCATATGCTGGGGAATCATTCCATATTACTTACTGATTATCACACCAGCTGAGATATCTTATATCGTTTTATAGAAGAAACATGAGACCGTTAATGCCGTAGACTAATCGACAAAGAAAGAACTAGATTACAATTTATACTCTACACTCAACCGGTATATATATCATTAGATCATTTCTTTTCTATTTATTCATACATTAAATAAAAACAAATAGTTGATAGATTATCTACTCTTAACAATCTGTGACAATCATTTCCTAAATAATATATGCTGTAGCAAGTCAAGCATATTAGCTGTTGCGATCAAAAAACAACACTGTACAAAATATGTCACATAAACATTAATATCATAAATATAGTTTATATACAATGAAGAGTAATTTTTTTCTGTAGATTAGAGATTTCATTCTGATTCTCATAGAAAGCAACCTTCAGTTGACGTAATTGATATACACATTAACACATCAAATACTGAATTCAATTCGCATAGCATAACATGATATAGAACTGTCACTAATATATTTGCTCACATGAGGTAGTGCAATACTAGTTGAATAGTCCAAAATGCTCTATACCAACATTCATTTCACCTAAATTTATCTCATCAGTAACTTGATTGGTCATACTTCATCGTGATCATAATTTGACAAAGTAGTTTTACTCTTCTTTCYCGTATACTTATCCTTTTTCTCTCTTCTTTCGTTTCTATTGTCAAAAGCCCCGATTCTACAAAAGTCGTCGTAGTAGCAATGCCAGCTTTGCCTAACTCTTAAATTCTCTATAATRAAAATACTAACTGATTTACAATAAAGATTACTGATAATCTGCTGTTGAGTTATCTCAGTAGAAATGCGAATTAATGCTTTGAAAGGACCTGCAGATGATGTTGACTAGTCAACCGATCATCCAGGCAGCTTTCTTTTTCATCCTGTTCATTTTGTTCACATTGTTCAATCTTATTATTAAGAGTATTTTCTCTGTGAATGAAAAGACTGCTGAGAAACAGAAAAGTCACTATCAGTATTCTCCTTTTTAATAATCTTACCCTTACTACTATCCCCATTTGCAAATCCTTTAACCACATTCTCTCGTTCATTTCCAAATACCCCATGTTCAGTATCATTTTCATCCGCATTCTCTTCATTCTCTTCGTCATCTGAGAATATGCCTTCAGTATCCAAATCATAATTGAAAGCATCATAATCAACTGTAGAGGCATCGTCAATTCTTTGCGTGACGGGAGCAAATTTACTGCTGTCGTAACTCATTTCACCAAACACAACATCCATATCTTCTAATTCAACTCCCATGGTCTCCGGGAAATAGAAATAAACCGTTATGGCAGAAATTAAACAAAAAGTAGCAAATATCAAGTACATTCGCCAGCTAATGGTTTGTTGTAACACAGGTGTTGTTTCTCCTACTATATAATTGAAAATCCAGTTTGAAGCTGTTGATAATGAAGCACCTTTTGATCTAACCGCTAACGGGAGAATCTCAGGAGGATATAACCATGGAACAGGACCCCAAGAATAACCAAAGAATGCATTATAGATAATAACAAGTAGTACAACAGCAATAGGGGTGAAAGAAGGTATATCCAACCACATCACATAGGATATACTATAAAGAGAGACCGACATAACTATAGCACCAGAAATAAGAATTTTCCTCCTMCCCCAAATATCAACTAAATACCACGGGGGAATAGTCGATAATGTATAGATAATACCATTAATGCCTGTCATTAGAATAGCATTACGGCCTTTCCAACCTGCCTCTTCAAATACCAAAGGAGCATAATATGAAATGACATTTATACCATTCAATTGAGCAAACATCTGAGAAGAAATGGCTATCAAAACTCTCTGTTTATACCGTTTAAACATATATTTATATGATGATGGTGAGATTATCTTTTTATTAGGAAATGCTATTGATATCCTATCACTTTCTTCCTTAGCCGATTGCAATTCATCAAGAATATTGTTCTTAATACCTTCGTATTCCATCTTAGCTATTGATTCATCACCATGAAGTCTTATCAGCACAATTAATGCTTCTCTTTCGTAGAATTTCTTTGAGGAAAAGTTCACTGCGTTGTCAGCATGGTGACTACTGTTGATAGGATTTATACTATCAGTTGATGGTAAACTGGTGCATTTCGATAGTAGCCACCGGGGAGACTCCAGGATTCTAAAAGAGCCGAAAAACAGAATTGAGCCAATTATACACTGAATTAATAAAGGAATTCTCCAACTAAGATTACTTTCAATGAATGAGCAGAAATAATCAACCCATACAGAAGACGAGTAGCCAATAATATTACCAGTAAACTCAATGCATGCCAAACGTCCTCTATTATGAGATGGTGATATCTCTGACTGAAATATGGGTACCATAGTGCTCAAAATACCAACCCCAACACCACTGATGACTCTTCCTATTATTAGTATAAACATAGCAGAAGCTGTGAATGTTTGAACTCCGCCGCCGATAATGAATATAAACGCGCCAATTTGAATTGACCGCTTCCTACCAATGATATCACCAATCTTACCAATAGCCAGTGATGATACCAAAGCACCAAGCTCTAATATAGCAACCATAGTGCCAATTTCTGCTCTTGAAGGATGATTAAAATATATATCAAACTGTTCTCCTGCAATAATACCCGACATCACACCTTGATCATAGCCAAACAGAAACACTCCAAGCGATACAAATACTGTAGTGAAATACAGTAGCAATGTACCACCCCTCTTTGAATTGTGATGCAATAGATGATGAGGAAGATTGTTAGGATTCAAAGGTAATTCATGCTGATTAGAGTGTCTAGAACTAGGGGATGCTATATTGAGAGATTCTAATTCCAGCTCATCATTGCTATCGAACGAGTTGGCCTTCTGGAAAACTTGAGGTGCCATTTTCCATAATAATCTTTATAGCGCGAAAAGAATAAAGGCAGATTCAAGGTTTTTTCTTTTTTTTGAAAGGATACTGCCGTAAATCTGTTATTTGATCCTTCAAACTGTTAATAGAAACAGTATTTATGTTTGATTCTGTACACTGCAATGATTATGGTTGTGATATGATATGATGAGTGTAACTCCAAGAGGAATTGAGTAGATAAAGATACTGCCAATGATTTCATAAACAACAGATAATCCTTGCCATCAGTTGTAGTGGGCTATGTARTATTTAGTTGTCATCTGGGCCCTTCTTAACTTATAGAACAATGTATAATTTTCTTTATTGTTGATTGTCACACTGTATGTTTGACTACAAAATGCAGTGGCTTGCGGTATAGTCACAGCGAAAACTCTACAGCAGTCTTCTTTTTTACCGCGATTAATGCATTCAACCAAACAGCAACTGATAGATACAAATAATGATTTGCAGTTAAAACGCGTTTCGTTACTAAGATAAACATAACATACCTAGCTGAACGTCCAATGATCAGACACGTAGAAAAAACACGGTAATAACTGTAACGAGAAGAAACCGSTTGGAGATAATAAAATAAGGTTTTGGGAGGGTAGCAGGGAAATGTGTAATGATGTAATGAGACATATTTATTGTTATGCATGGACTTTAAACATTGAATGGTACCTGATACGTGAGATGTGCTGCTGGCATTACTAAGTAACTGCTTGCATGCAGCCCGTGTAAGAAAGTTAGGGAGCTCGGAGAGTCAAGATTATTGTGATGAATGATGATTTTTTGGAACTCAATCGTATAGGATTGTGGTTGGGCGGCATGACAGGTTGCAAACAGGCCAAGAAATGCTGTGCTAGGAGAATATCACGGCAGGACATGACCATCAGAGTTACCCAGATAAAACGATGGAATAACTCGTTTATTAATTGAATCCGAAATAGATTGTCTGAGTAAACAGCGTTCAAACAAAGACTATTGTTTGGCTGTTAAAATAACTACTTCAGATTGTTTCCTGTTCCTGGTCACTAATTCAGCAACATATAGAATATCCAAGTTAAGTTTTTCTGAGAAACACAAAAGCGAGGTAGCAACGTTTTCTTATTAAGAACAAGAAAGGTAATTGACCTATTCAACCTGCATATCACAATGCAATGAATAAAAAAAGATAAATACAGCATCAGGATCATTAATCAATTGCAAGACACAAAAAGACTGCGTCAGCCCGGAGTCGAACCGGGGGCTCTTCGATGGCAACGAAGAATTTTACCGCTAAACCACTAACGCCTCTTTGTGCTATGTTATTGCCTGATCATATATCATTCAGTAGAATATTTTGAATCTTAAGAAAAATTGAAGAATTGTATTAGGATTCTTACTCTTTTTCCTTCTTCTCCTTCTTACTATTATTAATTAGAAAGAAAAGAATGAGAGTAAATAATCTGTGAGGTGAATAGTATATAAAAGGTACAAATAGGAATATTAAATAGATGAAAGTTAAAAGTTAATATGGTACGTAAAATATCACGTGGCTTGAGTTATAGCAGCAAGTATTTAATCGGTTATTTATTGAGAATATTATCAATTATTTATTAAACTATTAGATGATGTGAAAATGTATTTATATAGGATACTATGTTTATGGTGTATACTAAGTAGATCACAATTACTTCTATGATAGTCATGACACATTTATATAGCCTCAATGGGTTGATGCTGAAGGAAGCAATGTTTCAATTAATTGGTTTTAATTGCTTTCTTGTTAGCAGAAGCTTTTTGGTTTCTTTTAACATAAGAATCAATCCAAAAGGAAACAAAGAGCCAAGTCAATGGTGCTAAGTAGATAACGTTGAATGCAACAGCAAATGTTTGACCGAAATCACCAATACAAGAGCAATAGTTCTTAGTACCAGGATCAAAATAAGAAATGAAGATATGCAAAACAGCTCCCGAACCACCGAAAATGAACTGGCAAATTTGAGCCGTGGTTAATGTTCTCTTGACAAAGAGTGGCACTCTAATCTTCAATGCTGTTAAGGTGTAATAAAAATACATAATGGAGTGGATCAAAGAATTGAAAACAACAAAGATCCAAATAGGAGGTGAAGCAAATCTAATTCCAGCCCACATCGATAACATAGCACCAGAGTGATGATAAGTTTGCAATAATGAAGATTGCTTACCTTTGATTAAAATGATCGCAGTATCAAGAACTTCGTAAAATTTACTCAGGTAGAAGTAGAAACCATAATATGATAAACCCTTTTCCCATATACCTTCAGAAAGGGAGCATAATGATCTCCAGATTGCTGACTTAGAACTGAATACGTTTATACTGTACAATGAGTATTCATTCTTGCTTGTTAATTCATACATAGTAGATCCGATGCTAGATGTCATACCGACAAAGGTCCAGATTGAATAAGCACATAGTCCAATATTATGAATTAAGACGAATAGTTTGAATGCAACAGAATTAACAAAAGCATTAGGGTCACTATTACGCTTTTGAATCTCCTTTTGATGAGTTCTGTTATAGTAATTCCATAAATGGGCGGTAAATGCGTACAAGGTAGCAATGGTCAAGGGAGTCCTCACATCCATGGTYAAATCCCACCATCTTCTAATAAATGGAGATGAGAGAGAATCTGGATAGGGTGTCACTGGTGGTAGTCCATGAGGCCAAACCAATGCTTCCTTTGGAGGCATCTTAAAGATCGATGCTGCAATACTGCTATTCATTGCTGAATTCAATCAATTATTACTTCTAAACAATAATATGTTGAAATAAAATCTCCACCTTAGCAATATGTTGAATATAGCTTGGTCAGTCTTCTCAATGACCTTTGATGCTTACTTACAGCTGATCTTCTATGATAGTTCGAAACTCTCTATTAGAATAGTAGAATCGGAAGGACAAATAGATTAAATAAATGCTACAGATTCTTTTTGTTTCTTTGCTTTTTATTCGATCTGTAGATATGGAAATACCTTCATTATAATTTGGCGAATAGATTGAATAAAAGGGATTTCATCCTTAGATGGTTACAAACGTTAAAGCAATGAACACTARCAAATAAAGTTTGTTGTGTTAACTTTAAATTTTTAGTTTATATTTTATTCCAGTTTAAAATAAATAACTCATGGCTCATTCTAGATGAATTAAGCTGAGCAGTAGCACAAACTAATCATTGCAATRGAATTTGAAGGTAGATTTGGAGGCTAAATAGTGTACTATTGATCGCATTTTAATTCTAACAARTACAAAGCCATAATTTATGTGTATTGTGGTATATTCCTCGCAACTCTCGGAATCTTAAATTCCTTTCCTCAGAAACCTTATGCATAGAGGTCACAATATAATTGAACTTTTCTTCCATTGTCGGTTTTATGGAAACAAAGTTTATTTTTAGGTAGTTTATTAGTAAAGTCTAACCGCAATTTGGTAATTTTAGTTCTTCACTTTACGAAAACTGATAAAAATGGAAGAAGAGAAATAATTTACTTTTGATGAGAAAGACAAGACATCTTGACAACACAAGAGGGATGATGTAACTGGAAAACGAACAGGCAATTCCAAATTCTATGTCAGATTGCTATAGATCCGATACAGGCAGGTCCTGATATTTCTCTGGATTGCACTACACCAATACTCTTTATTCCCTTCGTGATCAATTGCAATTAATCATCATTACGGTTTAAAGACAGTAAATTACATTCAGTGTGAATAGATTCAAAGGAAGGAACAAGGAAAGTTGTATGAAATACATACGCATTCCGACGGGACTAGTAACCCATCACTTAAATTAAGCCGTCATCAATTTAAGTGGTGRGTTACAACTTGAAGGGGATTAATGGGAGAATGAAAATCAAGCAGCTAGTCAAGTGACTCGGCTGGAAGAAATCTGCCCTGGTCTCGGCAATTGTAATCGGAGATCTCAGAAGTCCTTGCCCTTTCTAATCCCTATTCTTATGGTACATAAAAAGYCAGGGAACTAAGATGTGGACATGTGACTTTTACTGCATATTTATGCATAGTTTCGAAATGCTGTGTATCTTTATTTCCTATAAAGAGCTGCATTTCTTTAATTTGAAGAAAACATCTTTAAAAAAAAAAAGCACAATTAGATTTTAGAAATATCATTAAAGTGAAGCAGTGTTCGTTTTCAATATTAAATTGAAAATTGGAGAAATTGGTACTCGTTTAATTTCTGTCCGTGGAATAACTCATTCATCTCTGTTCCATTTTAACTTCTTATATTCCATACGGAAAGTATAGTACAGTACATTATTGTTGGATACGGAAGAACAATACATCGACGGCAATGTCCCTTATTTTCAGATTCTCAGATCTCATCGCGTGAGATAAGAATATCATCTAAAATGAGACGTGGTGTTATGATCTTGACAATACTCTATTGTTGGTTTTTAAGTTGTATTGGCTAGCTATGGCAAGATGTTGGGTTGGAGGTACTATGACGTATATGAGATTGTTTAATAACCCCTATTTGGGAAATTGGGAACACAGAATGGAAAAGATGCGGATTCAAATGAAGAGTAGGTTTTAGAGAGAAATAACTATCTTTATATTGATTTTCTTCAATTAATCTTTTGAAATACTAAACTAGAAATAAGAGGGTTAACCTAATTGAAGAAAAAAATTCCAATATACAGAATTGCCCTCTAACCGATTTATTGCCTAGCAGATAATCTCCGGAGAAACGTCTCTTTTCACTATATCCCAAACTTAAAAATAAGTACCTTATTAACACCATGAAAAATCGTGATATATATGTGGTTTAATCAAACAGCAATAGTCAACTCGTATAATTTCCGACAAATTTTTATAAATTTACCCCAATATCAACGTCAAGCAATACAATTTCTAACCACTTCGAAAATGTCAAAYTTTCTTGATTTTCTATCTAGTTTTCTTCATTTTGAAGGTCAACTTCCTCATCACGTGAATAGTTCAACAACTAAAATTGAGATTTCTGGAATGATAACCTACGAAACGGTGACTCTCGAACAATTTCACATAAATTCCAGCATTGATACAACTTACCCCATAACGGCCTGCAGGTGATATTTTCTTCTTYATATTTAATGACATCGACGTGAATTAGCGTTGAGCGATCGCAAAAGATTGATTTCGTACTGCTATAGCTTTTTGAATGTTTTTTTTGGATATTTTGCATTAAAAGTTTGAACGGTTAAGGAATTGTTCCATTCTGACCACACAATACCATATTGTCGCATACAGAAACTGATTGTTTGGGATATGTTAGGGGCTTGACTTGATCTGACATTCTATATATGTGCATTTTACATTAAACCATCAATTATTAGATACCAACAGAAGGTCGAGAAGAGCAGCAGGAGAATTGAATGTATATTAGGTTTTGTTGTTTGCTGGATCACTAGCATTTAGAAGATTGTGTATAAGGAGATCAGATCGAATTAGAATACATCTATCTATCCACCTCAATTTTATAAATCATATCACAATAATATATAATATCAACATAGCATAACACAACATTACACAACAGCATACTATAACATATAACATATCATATCATGGCGCAAGTACATCAAAGAAATGAGGTAAGAAAAATCTCATTCAACGTTTCAGATTACTATCAGATCTTAGACATAGTTGGAGAAGGTGCATATGGTGTCGTTTGTTCAGCAATTCATCTACCATCACAGAGGAAAGTTGCTATTAAAAAGATCATTCCATTTGAAAGAAGCATGTTTTGTCTACGGACATTACGAGAACTGAAGCTTCTTCGATATTTTAATCATGAAAACATTATTTCAATACTCGACATTCAGAAACCCATTTCTTATGATCTATTCAACGAGGTGTATATAATTCAAGAACTTATGGAGACTGATTTGCATAGAGTCATTAGGTCTCAGAARTTAACTGATGATCACTGCCAATATTTTATATATCAAACATTACGCGCTCTAAAAGCTATGCATTCAGCAAATGTGTTGCATAGAGATTTGAAACCATCGAATTTATTGCTGAACGCGAACTGTGACTTGAAAGTATGTGATTTTGGTTTAGCAAGATCAATAGCATCATCGAAAGATAATTTCGGCTTCATGACAGAGTATGTTGCTACACGATGGTACAGGGCACCAGAAATCATGCTCACTTTCCAAGAATACACAACAGCTATCGATGTTTGGTCTGTTGGATGCATTTTAGCAGAAATGCTTATTGGAAGACCTTTATTCCCTGGTAAAGATTACCATGATCAACTTTGGCTTATCATCTCGATACTAGGAACCCCATTAATGGAAGACTACTATTCAATCAAATCACGGAGAGCAAGAGAATATATCAGAAACTTGCCATTCCAAAAGAAAGTGTCGTTTAGTTTATTGTTTGAAAAGCTACGAGAACAGAATACTGAAAATCAGCCAAATCATGTTCAAGGAGGGGTTGATCCAATCAATCCATTGGCTATTGATTTGTTAGAGAAGCTTTTAACTTTCAACCCAAGTAAGAGAATCACCGTGGAGGAAGCTTTACAACATCCATATCTTTCTTTATATCACGATCCTGAAGATGAACCAACTGCTGATCCTATTCCTCCAGATTTCTTTGATTTTGATAGACATAAGGATGAGTTGTCTATTGAAGAATTGAAGCAATTGTTATATAAAGAAGTTATGGCTCCATTATGATCTGCGAGCGGATATATAAATGTTTGGTTTAAGAAAAGAATTTGTTTGATTCCAAGAAATAACTGAAGCTGTTTTATTTTATACCATAGTAGCTATGCTACTTGTATTAATCACTTACCCTGCAACTGCTGCTCTTGCTCTTTTTTTCTACGAACAAATACAGGATGTAATCCACAGCTTTGCATTGGTATATAATGTATCAACTAGTAGGTATACTATTCTACTGGTTTCGAAGAAAGATTGTTCGTTCTATACATAATGATATTTACATACATTATATTATAACTGTTCATTGAGAATAGAATTCTAATATATATTGGATTTGAAACTCAAATATGTGCAGTCAACCTTCCATATGGCACAGTGCGTTCTGAGCCTTATCACAACATATTTTTCATTATCATTTATCATTATCATTATTCCACACTCCACTTATAGTGCCATATATAAACATTAAGGAATAAATATCTTGGAATATGCCTGTACTTTCCTTCTACAACAAACACATTCAACGCTCTTGTTGATTACCAGCTGCGATCTGCATTCGTCACAAATAGCTAGACAACGACATGGCCAGACAATAATTTGTCTTGGATTACACAAACATACAACACAGGACATGGCATCTGGATTTTGAGCAGATTCATTCAAAGGTCTTCTTGCTTTTAGAACCGAGAGCAGTTTCTCCTCTTCAGATTTAGGCTTCAAGGCAGCATACGCAAGTCTGGTTAAAGGACCTGAATGTGATAAATGTGTGGATAAGATATTAACGAATTCTTCATCTTCAGGTGTCTCTGGTGAAATCAAGTGGGACATTTCAGTAGGCGTGAATATAGAAATATCACCTTCTATTTCTCCATCGGCTTCGGAATCATTTTCACCCAAATCGCTTTCTAGATCAGACTCTTCTTCCAAAATTTCGTCATCCCAGTCGTCATCGGTGTCAGAATAGCTACTGTCGGACAATTCAGTATTGGTTTCTGTCGCGTTGATTGATAGTGAGCCATCACCAGCTGATATACCCGGCTTCCTTTTTCTTGGTTTCAAAAATCCAGGAAATAGTCTTCGTAGGGTCTTGCTAATGATCATCCGACAATATAATGATGCCATTGATATAGTGAGTCGTACTGATGAGATATAGTCGATATTTGGTGAAGAATCAGTAGTTGTGATGGCAGGAAATATTCTGAGTGCGAAATGGCTCATGAACGTTGGTGTATTGACAGGTGAAGTCTGCTCCATTGGAATAGCAGTTTCATTGGAGAACCCAGATAATTGGGATAACTTTTTAGGTGATTCCTCATTTATTAAAAAGCTGAGAGAGCTGTCATTCGCTATTTTTGTTAAGTACTGTTGTTCCAGCCATGTTCTTTCTGGAGTTACTATTGGATCAAGCTCGAATGTATATGAAATATTGACAATAGAGGTCACAGACCAATAGAACAGTTTCTGAGCGAATGATTGTAAATCTTCGTTAGAGTCAACAGAGATGAAAAGTGGAGGTGGTGATCGAGAGAGGTTTCTGGAGCCTCCGACGAAATAAGCGGCCAGCTCATAAATAAATACGCAGACCAAGGAAAATGCCAATGTTAAAAATTGTGGTAATATCGCAAATAAGCAAACTATTGGAAGTTTGAGAATATTATCATTTAGACAGCAGTAAGCAAAATACATCAATGTCGTAGCATCAAAAAATAGTGATGGAATAATGCGGAGTTTGCTTTTATTGAATAAACTGAATAAATGTATCACCACCTGCTTAACACCCGATATTATGCATATATTTAGGAACTCGGGAGAAAATCTATTGGATCCTTGTGCTTCTTGAAATATCAATGAATACTCAAATAAGTTCAGAGTGTTCTCGTTAAAACATAAGACTCCTTGTATTGAGCTTGTTATGATTTCAATAAACTGGCTGAAAAATAAAGCAAGATATAAATTCCAATAAACATCATTAGGTGCAATCAGTAGCATATTTTCCATATTGTTATTAGTTGTAGGCTCGCTTCCTTCTAGTATACTCTGAAGATAGCCATCAACAGCGAAAGAAAAGCTCAATTGGTCTTTCGGTCTCAATTCGTCTTGAACCATTGAAACTCCAGAAGAATACCATGATAATAGAAAGAATGGTACTAATGATAAAACTAAAGGAGCTATTGCTACTGATCGCAGGAGGAATCTCACTCTGAATGGTAGATTTCTCGGCCTGCTTGATCTACTGAAAGTAGATGCTCTATTGAGGATAATTGACATAGAAAAGCATGTTGCTGCATACCTTGATGTAAAAAAGGATAACAGAGATGAAGCTCTATTAGACGCTTGATTTTCTTCTGCTGTTGCAGAATCAATGACAGCTTGTGCTAAACCTTGGATTATGGTCGTTATTCCCATTTCTGTATGGCTGTCCTTCTGATWTTTAATRTGTGAACTAAACYGTTGGTCTGAAAGAACCAAACAAACGTAAGGGGTTGATACGTGGGCTCTAATGAACGCCGACCAGATAAGAGCCACACAATTTGTTTCGCAAATATATATATTATTATTCCTTTATACTGATATTCTATGCCARTATCTTAGTTTGCCTTCTCAATCAGTTGTCACTTGTACCACTTGTCCTTGAGGTATGACTTGATGTAAGCACAGAGTTCCCACCTAAGTAATTTGGAGACTTGAGCGTAATGTATCCTATTTAAAATGAAAATGCAAACCCCAATTGATCTCTATATTGTGAGGTATTATTAAACTTTTTTATCTTATCGTGCATGCAAATTATTTTTATATATTGATAGATGAAGATGATGTAAATATCCTATTATTCCTATTATCGTATCAGTTATCCTCCATTTCTGTTGCCTATCTCATAGTGGATCTCGGAAATCATAGTGCTGGTTTGGAGATCAATATCATTTCCGTAATTGGGGTTATCTCACGTGGGCAATCATAGCGATAGCGCCTCGGATCAAACAACAGATGATAAAGTCAATGATCTATCGATGATAATGCAGTAGAGTAAACTGGGAAGGCACATAGTTAATTTTTAATAGCTAGYATGTAGATTGGGTGAAGTGTTTGAGGTTTATGATAGAATTAATACAGATTATTCAGATAAGATGTTGATTGAAATGTGTGGGATACGGCTCATATTCGGTCCAGGTTCCTACTACTCGCTCTGTACAGAATGAAAAGTAGTGCGACAAGATAAATGTTAGGAAGACCGAGGAAGGCTTATTGAAAGAAACAAATAAAGGTGATATCTTGGTGAAGATATGGATTTGCAATTGAACTTATTGTGAAGCAAAAATTATGAACATTGAGGAATAGAGGCAGAACAAGAATCATATCCTGTCTTTTTTGATTCCAGAACCCATTGCGAGGCTAATTTATGTCATAAGTGCGTGACATGATAAAAGTCTGGGGTTAATAAATGTGTCAAAGGACCTATGAATAATTTATTGTCATTTATAATTGATAGAGTAGAGAAATTGACATCAAGGATCGTTGAAGCAAAACTCCGTTGAAAATATAGGGTTCCGTTTTATAAGCTATTGATTTGTTCATATTCAAATGGTGAGATAACAGTATCAAGAACAAACAGTTCATCATTATAATGTCACACTGTATGGCAGGACGTGAATTGGCCTCTGATTCATAAATACTCAACTGTCTTCGTCCTGATCAACGAACACTGCTCTTGCAACCAGGACGGACAATTTTCAAGGATATATGWGGTCTGTTATCCATATTACATCTAACAAGCAAAGCTATCATTTTGTATCCTCGTCAAGAACGGTTAATATCATGACAGATTAGTATGCCTCTCATTTGATGAATTCTAGGCGACTTMACCGAAACGGGTATGTCATGATTCTCATCAAGTTTGACGAGCAACCAGGATTTGATGAATCATGGTGAAACCACTGTTAGCTTGCCTCTTCAGATAAAAACAAAAAATTCATATGATTAATGGTTGTGAATTGGATCCAATATTCTTTATACAAGTTGTATGGATGAAGAATGWTGAGATTCTCTCATGTCATTTACATATCATTCATATTCAGCTCGTTTGAGAACCATCTTCTTTCTTAAGTATAAAATTTACTCAATCTGGAACAATGGGACTTCTTAATCCATGCTGTAATTCTACTTTTCCTTTAATCAAATGTTAACTCTATGTGATGTGATGTCTTTCATTTGTGATGGAAAGGTTCAATGTTATGCGAATTATTTATAAGCCTTAGCATGCCAACCGGAACGGAATACCTCCGTTATTCCTTTGAGTGGACCCTAAGAGTAGACATAAATAAAGGTTAGTTTCTTCCGTTATTAAGGATTCGCTTCGTTAATGTTTGAAATTTCCGGTTGTTTACAGTTAAAGGGTGTCATTTGCAGGCTCTTGTACTTTCTTTGAGTTCTCCTCGTAAATTGTATGAGTCAACATTTGAATGAATAATCAAAGATTTGCTAGGTTAATGTACTAACAAAAATACAATGTCAGTATCATGTTGTTATTATGGCTTTTATTGCAAATAGCAGGGAATCTCGTTTTTATGTACTATGATTAGTAAGTAAACGTTCTATATGTTTTTATGCTTCTTCGTATCTCGGTTGATGCAGTTTATCTTCGCAAGATTCATTTCTTTGCGTGTTCTATCGACCTCCAGAGATATAACAATTTCGCATATCAAGAATTAAACCCAGAGTCCAAAAGATATTCTTTTATTCGCTACCTGATCCTTTTCTCTCTACATCTCTTAAATTCTTTTCTCTACCATATCGTCAACAAAACCTCCGATAATGTCACAACAATTATCMTAATGAAACCCTGACAATCTTGCCTCGTCTCACTATATCAGTTCAATATAGTAATTCATCACAGGTAAGCTTTTGTGCTTCGTTGGACTTACGTACTGATTTTCCATCCGTATACACATTTAACCTTTGAAAGGTCTCATTATGTTTCCCCACTTTTTTCCTTCATGTGGATATATAAATAATGCAAAATCCTTTTCATTTACTGTTATATAATTGGTAATAATTATGTTGATGCGCAATTGAAGGGTTGACGACTATAATCAGCCGGACSTGTTAATATTTTGACAGTGCAACAGCGTTAGTTTTAAGGTGTCGAATTAAAGCTAGAAAAGCTATAGAGTTGATTGAATGGAACAGGAAGACCAATTAGTCATAGATTTAGAGAGTACAATATAGAAAATGACTTTCGAACTCACAGAAGCTCCAGCGGATCCTTTGTTTGCATTAGCTGCTAAATATAAGGCAGATCCTTTCGAAAAGAAGGTCGATTTAGGAATTGGTGCGTATAGGGATGATAAAGGTAAAACTTGGATTTTGAGCGCTGTGARGAAAGCTGAGAAGTTATTACAGGCAGATGATTCTTTCAACCATGAGTATTTACCAATCACAGGTCTTCCAGAATATACATCAAATGCGGCCAAGATAATCTTTGGAGAGAAGTTAGGTAAAAGCATAGCAGAGGAAGGAAAATTAGTGTCAGTTCAATCCGTCTCAGGTACGGGATCTCTACATATTGCTGCAGCATTCATTTACAAGTTTTCTCCTGTGACACCGGAGATATTAGTGACTAACCCCACATGGGCGAATCATAAACAAATTTTTGAAACTAAAGGTTTTGTAGTTAAGTCTTTACCATACTGGAATGCAGAAACTCGAGGTCTTGATTTTGAAGCTTATATTCAGGGTATAAAGACAGCGAAGAGTGGTTCAGTGATAATCTTACATAGCTGTGCCCACAATCCGACCGGTGTGGATCCTACAAAGGAGCAGTGGGATCAAATTTTTTCAGCTATCAGAGAAAACCAGCTTTACCCCATTTTTGACACTGCGTACCAAGGGTTCGCTTCGGGTGATTTAGTGAAAGATGCTTGGTCCATCAACAGATATCTTGAAACTGGTACTGATACTGTACCAGCTGAATTCATTATCTGCCAGTCGTTTGCTAAAAATTTCGGTCTTTATGGAGAAAGAGCCGGATGTTTTCATATTGTGATAAGTCCCTCAGAATCTGCTAAAGCTGTGAAGTCTCAACTAGCCAAAATTATTAGAAGCGAAATTTCCAATCCTCCTGCATATGGTTCAAAGATCGTTCTGAAGATCTGTTCAACGCCAGAGTTATACCAACAATGGCAAGAGGACCTGAAAGAAATGTCGTCCAGAATTCTGAAGATGAGAGTAGAATTGAGGTCAAAAATTGAAGCTCTTGGATCGAAGAACTCATGGGAACATATCACTAATCAAATTGGAATGTTTTCTTTCACTGGTCTTTCACCTGAACAGGTGAATATCCTRGTCAATGATTACCACATTTATTTAACCCAGAATGGTAGAATATCAATGTCTGGTGTCAACTCTGGTAATGTAGATTACATTGCCAACGCAATTTATAATGTTACTAAATAAGTAATACTCACAAAGTTAGTATACAGGGATAGAGGCTATTTTTAATATATTTTGTAATATACAGTATTGTAAATTAATAYTTAATTTCTAATACATCTGGTTTATTCTCCTGGAAAATAATTCGGCAGTATAAGTGCGATTACACACATGCTAATCTCTGTCAAGAGTGCTGTGAAGATGATACTCTCTCATAAAGCATACACATGCGAATGCTAGTGCATTGGTAACCAATGCAAACAAAAATGCACTTTTGATGCCCTTTTCAAAGGCTGATATTATGTAAGGTTTGAACCCTTCAAACTTAGGATTGCTTGTTATGTCTTTGATATTGTTGATATTCCTTAATAGTCTCTGGGCCATCCCTTTCAAAACTGTACCCGACAGCTGCCTAGATAAGGGTAATGTTTTGTTGGCTTGTTCGAGACTAGTCAATAGTTCTTTTGATAGAACTACCTGGTAGAAAGCTGTTGATACAGAAACACCTATTGTCGAACCAGTAGCTCTAAATGCATATTGAATTGAAGTTGTTACAGCTTGAAATTCCTGTGGTACTGCTGCTATCAGTGCCAGTAGTGTCACGGTTAACATTGCAGCATAGCCGAACCCAGGTAATAAAAGCAGTAAGTATTGTCTAAGAGGTCTTATTCTATTATTCATTAGACATATATCAACAACACCTAGTAAAGCCATTATACCGGTGATAATAGAAAACCATTTATATTTACCCGTTCGTTTCATATAGTAGCCAGATATCAAGGAGCCTGTTGAGACACCTACGAAATTTGAAACGAGTCGAGAACCAGACTCGGAGTCAGACAGTCCTAAAACAACCTCAAAATACATAGGGACAAAGTACAAGTAAGTGTATACTGACATTGTCATGAACCAATTTGTCAGAGAGGAAGCAAGAATTGTTCTGTTGGCAAGCAGATAAATAGGAACCACTGGTTCTTCAGCCACATACAATTCAACGTATACAAAAGCACCTCCGACCAGTAGAGATATCGCATAAATTATAAATATTTCGGGGCTTCTCCATGCGAATTCTTTACCACCAGAAGCAGTTGCAAACATAAACAACAATAGTGCTGATACCAAAAGAAAAGAACCTGTAAAATCAACTCTAGAGAGATTCTTTTTATTAGTTTCTGGTTCGTCGTCTCCGCTTGATTCATCCACAGCGCCGTAATTTGAATCTACCTTCTTGGGATGTTGAAGAAATACATATATTAATGTACCAGAGCCAATCGCTATAGGCACTTGGAAAAAGAAGCAAGCTCTCCAACCCCATGCGTCAGAAACCAATCCTCCAACCACTCCTCCTAAAGCAGCTCCGCAGCCAAATGCCAAATTACCCAGTCCCTGAAAAACACCTCTTTGTCTCAATGGCACAAAATCAGACATTGTAATTGTGCTGAGTGATGTCAGACCTCCACCTCCAATACCAGTGACAAATCTGCCCACAACTAATACTTCCAGGGTATGTGCCTCACCACATATCAAACAGCCAAAAGCAAAGACACTATTGCAGAAAAGTAAGAGAACCCTTCTACCAAAGATGTCACTGATTTTGCCATATAATGGCTGAAATGCTGCTGTAGATAGTAAATATCCTGTAGCAATCCAGGAAATTTTGTCCATATCATTCAAGTCTGATGCAATATGAATCAACAAAGCTGTCACGATGGTAGCATCCATTGCTGCTAAGAACACTCCAACCAATAATGATGATATGATGCATGTTTTCTGAAACTGAGATATTTTCGGTGGGTTTATTGATAAGACGGTCTCATGAGTCTGAGTTCGCTGAATATTTTCAAGCTCTGCATGTTGTGCTTCACTTGTTATAGGACGTGGAGGTATGAGTAGTGATTCTTCGTCTGACATTATTGATACTCTTTCTCTATATCATCTTCTTTGTATGCTATGATTATGAGTATTCTCCAGATGACACATATGCTTGCTACAGTTATATTGATATGTAATACAAAGACAGTGTAGTATAACTTAAATAGATGTCAAAAATACACTTTTATCATAACTGATAGAACCTCATTTCAATGGGTGAAAGACATTCCTTTGTCCTTCTCTATTGACGTTGTAGATTGTCTCTTCGCTATTGGAATGAAAAATGATTCAATATCACATAGTGTGTGGGGAACAGTTGAGGGTCTGATGTTGTAGGTCTGATAGGATTTGTAAATTAAGGGTCTTGCTTTATTAGGTTGCCGTTTTGGGACTTTAATTATTACAAAATTGAATTACAATAGAAGACTCGATGTGATTGAGGTGTGATAATACGGGAATATGAATGGAATGTGAGATAAAAATCGATTCTTAGATATAACAAGATGGAAAGGAGTAGCTAGTCGTTGAAGTCTGTTAATGCTTCGGGGTATTATTGTTATAATAGTGTTTCGCATCATAATGGAGAGAACTAAATCAAAGCTTACGTTTGAAGTTCAAACTAGTCCTTTGCTGAGCATTGGAGACCATTGCACAAGGTTAAAGAATGAAGGAGTATTAGATGGCAAAAGTATTGGTACGTTGATTTATAGTGATAATATGACTGAGAGTCGAAACTGTTTGGATGTCTCAGTAAGGCGTGGATATTTGAAGGTATAGAAGACTGATGTAACTAACAATAGTGAATAGTTGTCGGAGGATTGATGGGTCAACAAACTGGCAGGAAAGTGTCGATTAGAAGAGCATTTGAATTCAAAACGGAAAACAATATAATAGACCTGAATTTTCTTCAGACAAGAGCTGAACAAAGTACGTAGACTTTCTTGTTCCGACAAAAGATATTAATAATATWCTCTGACGTGAACTAACAAAAAAATCAAGTGAAAACAGTCTTTCCTGAAGAAGAACTGATTGGCTGGTATCATGTTGTGAACTCAGATATTATTGATCCAATTGTGAGATCTTTTGAAATACAGGGGTTAATTTCTGGTGTTATAGACTCTCCTATTGTTATTATATATGATTTGAAACAACAAATTCATAATGGGGAAGGTTTATCATTAGCTATATATGAATCGGTGTTTGAATCTGCCAATAAACTGGAATTCTTAGAAGGACAGATTACTGTTCAAATGGATGAATGTGAGAAAATAGTTATGGAGGAAATCAATAACTCAACAGTGGGCGAAAGTGAGATAGAAATTTTCAAATCGAAGATTGAAGGCCAACTTACTGCTCTACAAATGTTGAGCTTTCAGATCAACATGGTGAAATCTTATTTAAGGTCGATTGACCTGAGAAACTGCAATCATGATATTCTTAGAAGAATTAACGAACTTTCAACATTTTTCCCTGATGATATAACAAGTCCCGAAAATAAATTTTATTCAGAACAAGCAACCAAACATAAAGACGAATCTGAATTGAGTGTTCTCTTAGGACTAATGTCTGATGGATTAGACAAGATAAGCAAACTACAGTTATCTCATACATCGCATCAAAGTAGCCACTCAGCAATAGTGGATTCAACTATGCTAGTCTGATCAAGGACCCAATGTCGATCTGGTTTCTTAATACAATCATGCCATATTTTTAATACCTTTCTTCCTTATTGTTTAATAATTCTTATCAGTGAATCCTCCCATTTAACCTGGTAGTTGGACATTTCACATCTCAATCTGTTGATCATGATTATGTAATCTAGAAAAGATAGAGGGAGGGAAAATGAAATAAAGGGAGTGGGACAGGCCATGATAAACGATTAATGTCCACGACTAAAATAATCAACAGACATGGCAGGAAAATTGTTGAACTGATACATTTATTGATTAGTTGATAAAGCTTTGTTTTGTTAGATAAGTCAGTAGCTTGATTATATGAACATTCAAATAATGGTTCTTCATAATAACAAATGGGATAGAAAAGCCAAGAAGGCTTACCTCCGAAAACATAATATCAAACCAGAAAATCTTGCTGGTGAAGGAAATCAAGATATGCATGAACAGGTATTTGAGTCAAATGATTGGAGGTATAAAGACTCTGATCCTGAACAAGAAGGTGAAGGTGAAGGTCGGGATGAATATAAAGAGTTTGACGGAAGAGATATAGAAGATGTCGACGAGCTAACTACTATGGTTGAATTGAGAGATCTGATAAAAGGAGAAGTTAAAACAGCTAGTAAATCTAAAGCTGAAGAGGAGAATGGTGCATATTATAGGGATCTGGTTTTTAAATGTAAGTAATTTATGCTGTACGACTTTTGTTCGCTTGAAGATCATAGATATAACGATTAGCAACTGCAATACTGTCCCGTTTTCGAGACTACTTTCTAACGTTATCTGTTTTCAATAGCTACGAAACAGCCTGAGAGGGAAAAGAGGGCACATTTAGAAATTTCACACGATACACAAAATTATTTAGCCTTACAGCGAAAAATTGATAATCAAAAGGCTCATGATGATTTGAAGAAGAAGTTTGCTATGAAATCAAGTAAATATGATGGAAAATTAGTAACAGCTCCAACTGAAGACGTTGATTCTTTTCTATCCACATTGTCTATTAGAGATAAGGAGCTAACTGGAAGTTTACCAAAAAGTGGTGGAAATGAAGTTAAAGCCCCATCTAAAATTGCTGTCAATGACGACTTGAAGAAACAAATAGAAACATCTCAAGATTGGTTAGACGATTTGATAAAATGACAGTTTCAATGTGCATAATTCTGTGTGAAAAAATGTACCTTGATTTGATGGTGAGATATACAAAATATGTTTTAATCCACTTGAAGTGCCAGCAACCAGATAAAACTTGGCTYCAACCTTTTTTTTTCCATCATTATTTTAAGCGACCAGCGCTGACCAATACTAGGGTTCATCCTGGTATTCAACATAATTTGCGAAATCTTCCATTCTTGTGAAGCAATTCAAACGCCGAGCTGAGGGATCAAACACTTATGTCAAGCAACCATATAAAAGTGGTCCTAAGAAATCAACACATTGGTTGCGTGAATGATCACTTCATACCATCTACCATCATACACTAATTGAAAATAGTTCCCAGCAATTTCTCCCTAGTTCCCTCAACCAACTTCTATCACTCATTTCTCTCACTTATTTCTATAGTCCAACAGCGAGTGGCAATAATAAGCCACTAATACGTCTTCCTGCTCTGCTCAACTAACTATCAATTGCTGTTTTAGTAGCATTCTACCAGAATTCCATTTCACTCGATCACATCGCTTTTTCCCTTTGCTCCACACCTCACCTCTCATCAAACTCAATTTGCTACAAGTCCAGGCCTATATAGTTATTGAGTCTCATGAAACCCTGTCCCTTTACCTCGCCTCTGTCTAATGACATCATACAACATACTCCGGGTAACACCAATCATCAAACAGCCATTACACAGGAACGCTGAAAGATCTTAGAGCAAACTTTAAAAGTTTTTTTTATAGTGGTGAACTGCAAAGAAAAAGTTTTCAGGCTAAGTTAACTAGATGTTACGTAGAACATAAAGGAAGATTGCATAATAATCATTAACGTAGTTAAGATTTTAATTGATTCAACTTTTTTCTACTCGACAAAAGATTACCAGAATTGTATTTGATTTTAAAACCATTCTTTTCCTCTATCATTAAACAGTAGAATATCTATATTGTTTTTATAATTCGAAAGGTAGGATTGATACTGGTTGATCATCTCCGTATATAGATAGAGCATATTATTATAGGATAGCAAATTATAGTATTGGGAATTTGCATAGGAAAGCGGTATACAGTAAAAATAAAGGTCAATAGAATAGACAAGGCGATCGGTAGGAAAAAGTCATAGAAAATGTCGACAGTTTCAGCTTCAAAGGCTAAGAGATTGGCAAAGAAAGAAGCAGCTGGTAAAACCAAGCCTAAGAAGGAACGCGGATCTAAGAAATCAGGAAGTGAAGCAAATTCAGAAAACCCATCAGATGTTGAAGCAACAGCTGGAGAAATTGCTAAGTTGAAATTACAGCAAGATAAAGATGGAATTTCTGATCGTGTTACCACTGGTGTGTTGGACTCTTTGGAAACATCAAGAGATATCAAGTTATCTTCTGTTTCATTGTTATTCCACGGTAAGGTGTTGATTCAAGATTCAGGTTTGGAACTCAATTTTGGCCGTCATTATGGTTTATTAGGTGAAAACGGTTGCGGTAAGTCTACATTATTGAGAGCAATTGCTGCGAGGGAGTACCCAATTCCTGAAAGTATCGATATCTACTTATTGAACGAACCTGCTGACGCAACTGAGTTTTCTGCGTTGGAGTATGTCGTGAGAGAAGCTGAACATGAATTAAAGAGATTGGAAGATTTAGTTGAAGAAATCATCGTTAGAGATGGTCCTGAATCTTTACTTTTGGAAGATTTGTATGATAGAATCGATGGAATGGATCCTGCTACTTTCGAGACAAGAGCAGCTGTCATCCTTAATGGTTTGGGTTTCAACAGCGTCACAATTAAAAAGAAGACTAAAGACATGTCTGGTGGTTGGAGAATGCGTGTTGCCTTAGCAAAGGCCTTGTTTGTCAAGCCAACCCTTYTGTTGTTAGATGACCCTACTGCACATTTGGATTTAGAGGCATGTGTGTGGTTAGAAGAGTACCTTAAGAACTTTGATCGTACAATGATTCTTGTTTCACACTCTCAAGATTTCCTTAACGGTGTCTGTACAAATATGCTTGATATGCGATTAAAGAAGTTAATGGCTTATGGTGGTAATTACGACTCTTACGTTAAAACCAGAGCTGAATTGGAAACAAATCAAATGAAATCTTATAACAAGCAACAAGAAGAAATTGCTCACATCAAAAAGTTCATTGCCTCTGCAGGTACATATGCCAACTTGGTTAGACAAGCTAAATCTAGACAAAAGATTTTGGATAAGATGGAGGCTGATGGTTTGATTGAAAAAGTTGTTCCTGATAAAGTGTTCTCATTCAGATTCCCTGATGTGGAAAAGTTACCCCCACCAGTCTTGTCTTTTGATGAAATCTCATTCTCATACTCAGGTGATCCTAAGGATGATCTGTATAAGGGCTTGAACTTTGGTGTTGATATGGATTCTAGAATTGCTCTTGTTGGACCTAATGGTGTAGGTAAATCTACTTTACTGAAGATTATGACTGGTGAATTGCAACCAAGAGTTGGTAGAGTTTCCAGACACACTCATTTGAAAATTGGTGTGTACTCTCAGCACTCTGCTGATCAATTAGATTTAACCAAATCCGCTCTTGATTTTGTTCGAGACAATTTCTCTTCTATCTCTCAAGATTATCAGTATTGGAGACAACAACTTGGCCGTTATGGTTTAACAGGTGAAGGCCAAACTGCACAGATGGCTACATTATCAGAAGGTCAAAGATCAAGAGTTGTTTTCGCCTTACTGGCCCTTCAAAATCCTAATGTTTTGTTGCTCGATGAACCTACTAACGGTTTGGATATTCCTACAATTGATTCATTGGCTGACGCCATCAACGAATTCTCAGGAGGTGTTGTTGTTGTTTCTCACGATTTCAGACTTTTGGACAAGATTGCTAAAGATATTTATGTATGTGAAAACAAGACAGCCACCCGATGGGATGGTTCCATCTTACAGTACAAGGCTAAGCTTGCAAAGAATATTATTGTTTAAATTGGTCTGTTATTAAAACTGAACATCCTTATTCATCCATTGTATATTTTATAGATCAAACCTTTAATGTATTCGCTTACTTCTAAATATTCAACATTTGTTAAATGATTAGAATTTATAAATGATTTGGCATGTATTAAAGGATTCTGGTGATAACAATACCATATGCAGAAKATGAACCTATCAATCATTTATGTGATTCATTTTGCTTCATCAACATATATATATATATTCAGGCTATGGAGACAATTTGATGACATTACAACCTAATAATTGATATGTTGAAGTTGAAAATTCGGTTCTATGAATTCTTGTTCACCATCATAACAAGTGAATTATCCGAAAGAAAAAAAGAGTAAAAAAGAAAACCTCTTGCTCAAAATTAGTTTTCTAAATTGATAGAGACACTGTTTTTATTTGCTAGTTGAATGAAATTAGCGAGATTTGAGGGCTATTTCTGATATTGTCAACTTTACGCTAGGTTAGGATAGTTTCAAAATCCTCTTGACATATGCCAATGAAATTTCTCTATATCCCACACTTATCAATAGTTATACTCATAAACTGCAAATAACATCTAACTACCCACTTTACCACAAAATTCTATGGGACCATTCAGCAATAARCCAAAGAATTCTATGATCTCTGGCTATTTTCTTACCCTCTTCTTTATTCATCCATCAATTAGTCCAAAAATTCATCAATCGTCTCCCCCATACAAATAAACTTCTTAAGGGCAAACTTTATTTCAAATATGTGACTCAAAYGACTCAATACTCTTGTATTTATATGCATGACCAAACTCTAAGTACTAATCAGGTATCAAACTGATCTCATCTCAATTGGGAAGTGGAACAACAAATATCAACTGAAAAGCATTCTCATCTTGTTAAAATCACTCACGTTTTTGATCCTTCTTCCAAATTGTGGGCCTAAGAATAGTTCTGCTTGTTTTCTACAAGCAGAATCTTTATAATCTCCTTTCATCTTGTTGTTTTGTTCAGTTGTAATTGAATGATTAGTTTTCAATAGCACTTATGATCGATCTGCATAATTACATCGATTGCTCATTCATTGCTATTGTGACAGCACTGTGATAAAATCAATTTACTAATTCCACAGAAGTAGCAGCATGGCAAAAAGAAAAGAAGAAATTCTTATGAAAACCTAGAAAATTCAAATCAAACCAGTTTGTTTCTCCCTAAATTTTCCGTGATTAAGAGAAAATTCAACCACCTATAGTTTTGTTCAGCTCACGATGTCTTATTCTCCTTTCTCCAACAAAAGCTCTCCTCATTCACCAAGGAAATCCTTACCTTCCTTATCAGCGTATCAATCATACTCATCAAGAAAATCCTTACCTCCTTCATTGATGTCTCCRAGCTCTTCTAGAAGTTCTTCCCCGCTTAGATCGTTATCACCATCTAAAGGTCATAGCATAGGTGACAAGTACTATCCAGCTCCTATTCCTTCTAAGCTAATGACACCTCCTAAATTGTCGAAACGCAAAAGTAGCGGATGGAGTGAAAAAAACAGAAGCTCGTTATCTCTAGATCCAAGAAGTGGAAATACTGACCTACAATTTGGTGGATATGACAGAAGGAAGTCTACCTCAAATAATGATTTGACTGCATTGAAATCCTCTGTTGCTCATTTATCCTTGGAAGATAGTAAATCATATATTCCAACGTTGAGACCAAACAGTACTTCGAAGAAATCTCCGGGATCCATTGCATCATCTGCGAGATTCTCATCAGGATTGAATATCTTTCATCATACACTTAGCTTATCTGAAAAATCTCAAGGATATAGCTGTCAAATACATCATGAAGATACTTTATTGAGACCAACTACATCCACATCAACATCACTATCAAAGCAGTCAAATCAAACAGCAATGGCTGATTCAACTTCAGAATCGGACAACCTATCTCTAAGATCCAGTGCCGGTTCAACGAGTACCCGATCTACTAACTCTACATCTCTTTCCGAATACACTGACCCTGCTGATTCAATCATTCAGAAATATATGGATATGGGAAGACGCACACCAATCGAGAGCAGGGAATCACTACCGGTTGA
The DNA here is from genome assembly GCA_001599295.1 of Sporopachydermia quercuum. Classification (NCBI taxonomy): domain Eukaryota; kingdom Fungi; phylum Ascomycota; class Sporopachydermiomycetes; order Sporopachydermiales; family Sporopachydermiaceae; genus Sporopachydermia; species Sporopachydermia quercuum. Next base: position 952,653 of record BCGN01000006.1, read on the forward strand.
CAATTTAGAACCTCCTAAGTTCAGTCTTGGTGAAAAGTGCAAGTATGATGAGTCTTCAGAAGAGGAGTCTGAAGGAGAAGAAACAGAAGAAGTGAAAGAAACCAAACCAGTTACAAAAGAAAAAGAGTTAGAAAAGAGAGCAGCGGAAAAGGTAGATGAAAAGAAAGCAGAAAATATAATGAGATATCGGCAGCATGGAAAAGAACTAAGTCCACTGCCTCTTCCATCTAAACCAGTAGTGGAGAAGAAACCTCAGCCAAAATCATCACAACAACAACAACAACAAATCCGACCCTATATGAGCATATTAGACAAGACTTTCCAGCAAACAAGTCCTTCTTTTCAACACCAAAGCCGATACAGTAGACCAAAGGGTCCTAGGCCTCAATCGACAACAACCAGGACATTTGTCAATCACAGACAATATAAAAGTAAACCAGCGAGCAAACACATGCCTGGCACAAGACAACACAATCCATTAATCAATTCACCGTCAGAAATGACTTATAATCATGTTCATAACCCCAATGGGTACTACCCTGCTGTTTATTACAGATCTGCAAATCCAACAAGGTGACAAAGATAGCAGCTACCTGTAAGTTGATAGCCATTAAATGCGTATCATACGTCTATATTAGTATGTGAATATTACGAATTGAACTGCAATTATGATCTGATGATATCCGAAGCATAACGTGAAAAAAAAATTAGCAGTAGTAAGCTCATCTTGATATATAGTTATTTGATTATTAAAGCATTAAGTAAATATTACATCTTATGTAACCCATCCAGATAATAGAACAGGATATTACATAAAATAGACTACCAGCAACTCATTCACTTATTTGCTTGGATACAACGTGATCGTCCTGCGACCAATGTTGATCTGCTGTGGATCAATGGATGTTTTATTCGCYATTGGTGATTTAAACTCATAGTCTTCTGGTATCTTATTAACTTCATCAATCAATGAATCAAAACTTGAATCCGAGGATATCGTTTCCGAATATAAATCATGATCTAATGAATGAGGCAAATGATATATCTTTGGCACATGCAATCTTAATGGATGTTCTTTTGGTTCCTCTACTGGAGGCAATTCGATCTCCGACAATGCTTCTTCGGTGAATATTGTTCCATATCGTTTGTAATTTGTTCTCAGTCTGTTCAAACTTCTAGATCTAGTCGTTGAAGTACTTGCGTTCAATCGCAAAGAATCATCCAACTCGCGTCCTTCCTCATCTTCGTCTTCTTCAATGATTTCTGACAGATCATTACTTTTTGGGCATGTGTCGTTTTCATTCTTCAACGTAGAAAGAACAGGAGAAGCTGCAATTTCAGAATGAACTTTACAGCTCGATAGCCGGTCGTTTACTCCATTAATTTTTTGCAATGGATCTTTCCGAATGGGACAACTTTCATCCTGCACTTGTAAGCAATCATTGCTGATACTATCAATTTTATCAGCAGCGATTGCAATATCATTACAATTACCAGAATTTYCATTATCAACCTGACATTCWTCATCGTCGAAAGATATCTCATTAAATTGTTCTACTAGATTGTCTGTTTCATGAATGAGCTTTAACTTATCAGTACTTTCAATCTCTGACACTTCATCCTGCGATTCACAGTAATCATCGCCTGCTGAATGATTGATATCCGTTATTTGGTTTATATCATTAACATCAATTTCTTCATATCTAGCATCAATACCTAGCTCTATTTCTTCAGTTATGTTCTTATTGTCAATTCCACTTTGATCCACAGTTTCTGCCTCCCACTGCCCATTGTTACTACTATRATTCTTACCACTTTCAATGAGATCCTSGATCTCATTTAAATTAACATTCTCATCAACATCGCTAATTAGCTGGTCAAACTCATCTAGGTCATCATCGCCAAAATAATTATCATTGAATAAATGATCGACGTCCTCCTCAAACTCATTGTCATAGTCAAATACATTATGTTCTTCCAGTAAATCGTCATCGCAGGGATTCAAATCAAACACATTTGTGATCTTTTTATTGCGTCTACCGCCACGATACMATCCCTTATCATTAGTCGTGATTTCTGACGATTTCTTATAGTATTTAATTGAAGCATTTCTTCCTGACAGTTTATTTTGTTCGAAGGAAAAAACAGAAGAGCCTGATGCACCATCAGAATCAATGTCTGATGCGTAAATCGGTTCTTGTTCCTTTGCTTCTTGTTCTTCAAGTTTTGGATTCTGTTGAACAGGCGTTTGAGTATTTCTAGTTTTTGAGGTAGTACTATCAAAAGTGCCTGGAGTGGTGACTTCGACTTGGGCAGGTGTAAAAACAAGTGATTGTTTAAGCACAGGGGTTACCATTGAGTGCTCTGTTGAACCACTCAGGCTTTTCCTTGGGGAACTTTCGATACTTTGTCTTCGATCAGATCCCCATTCATGTGTACGGTTGCCAATTATAGTCCCTGCTTCAGAAAACTCGTTATACTGTGGAAGTCTAGGTGACATGTTCAATGCAGATGGTATCTTCGCTATTGGGGTAAGACCCTGAGGAGAGGAAAGCAGAGGACAAGAGTCCTGATTAGCTACACTGAGAGGAGGTAATGRCAGGGACGGTAATGGAGGAGGAGGAGATGCAACTGACGGTCTCTTGAGCAGAGTGGAGAACGTTGGTAAAGAACTCTTCTTTTTCAAAAATAGATTCTTTGGGTTCAATTTCTTCAAAGAAGTGCTTGAAGATGATTTTTCCAGGGGTGATGCTTGAGAATGTAAGGGAAGGGGTGATAATAATGATTCTTGCAGTAAAACAGGAGAACTCCCAGTAGATTGACTGGTCTGATGCCTGATTACATGGGGTTTTATTGGCGGTGCATCTAGATTAAGCACTTTTCCCGATTTTGTTTTACGAATCAATGACGATAAAGAAAGAGAAGGTGAATGTTTATGGTGATCTTTTTGAGTTGGTGTTGTTTTCGTTGCTTGGTGAGGAGACGTTGGTAAAGAAACACATACGACAGTATTGAGAGATCTTGATCTTGAATGAGTTTTAGTGCTGCTCTTGTGGGACAGGGTAGATGTATATTCAGTATTGTTCTGAAGTTTCGGATCTACAATACTAGAAGGATCTGTAAATCTATTTGCTGTTTTGTTGAAACTGTAATTGGGAATGTGCTCTTTTGATTCAGTCAAACCTGTGCCATAGTTAGATATAATATCTTCAGAGGGAGATTGAATGTAACAGCTGTTGGTAGAAAGATTTGAACTACCATGCATCACTCCTAATGATGACGTAGATGAACAAGAAGAGAATTGGTTCTCTGATGATAACAATGGAGACAAGCTATCTGTCTTACACACAGACGTTTGCTGTGAGCTTGAACYGTTAATGTGAGAATTGGCTAAAGGCCTAAGATCCTTCTCAGATATTGTTTGGTGTGAGATACCCACTTCATCGAGTTCTTCCTTTGTTAACCAGTCGGAATTTGTTGCGCCTTTCGGAGATTTTGACATTTGGACAATATTTAATTATTCCAGCTATTCAATTGTTTGTAATTGAAGATTTATCACACCAGACCAATCATAATATGAAGCATGCACAATACTATTAAACACCAGACCTTGACTACTGAGTTCTATTCACCTGGTAAGTCTTCATCAGATTCATATCAATCCTACTTTTCTTGTTTGATTTGCTACCGATTCTCTTAACCAAGTAACACTCTAATATCCAATGCTGTTTATTGTCAGATTCAAACCGAAGGGTTCCACAGTTGGCTGATATTCAATTTATCTATGTACCGACTGATGTAGTGACCTTTCTAGAACCAAACCGTCAACTTGCACCTTTGAAAAAAACAAACCAATCTCAACGTTTTCTCTCCATAAATTAAATTTATTTCTCCTTTTACCCTAGACAGTTCTTCTTTTGCTTCTTCTTATTCTTGTTAATATAATCCAGTTGCGAATGACATAAGGACAAAGAGTATATCATCATGACTTCTGCCATTACCGCAGATTTATTCCTAGGCTAACGCAAATTCTAGATGATGGTCCAAAAACCATACTATTACCCTTTTCGTATAGTATTACTAAATTTGGCTGGTTCTCTTTGTGGCAGACAAGAAAAGACCCTTATGAATAAGTGAAGCTAAAAAAGTGAGAAAAACTATATTTTTGGTGAGCAAAAATGCTGGCTTCTAGTGGGATGGTTTGCTTACTTACTATATGTTTAATTATCATGATATATTTGAAGAATTGACTTTCGAAATGTAGTAAATATAGTTCATGAAAAGTTGAAATAGGTGAAGGCATACTGGTGAAAATAAGGTTTCTGTTCCTGAATTTCAATTGGGGATTACATGTGATTAGCAAATGAAAGATTGCATAAAGTTGCTTATTAGGAGGCTGGAATGTGAGAAGTGGCACGATGAGCTGAGGTAGGATAAGGATGGTTAAAGAATCCATTTCAATAATTGCATTTGTGAAATTGGGATAGTTGAGGTAAAAGTTTGAGACCGAGAGATGCAACCACGAAGAATGAGGTAGTAGGTGGCATGGTTGGGAAGCAATTTTTGTTAAAGAAGGTTTAACAAGATTGAGGTAGATACAGTCTTAAGATTACTGCAAGAAGAATCAAATACAAAAATATCAGCACCATTTTATATAAGAAATAACGTTGCTGAAACTGAAAGTGAATAACCTCCAACTATATGTTTGCCATAAAAATTCATAGAGTCAACTCTCTAATAATGTTGATTCCTGCACGGAAGAAACCTTCAATGCAGGTTTTTGCAGTAACTATATTTGATGTCAAAAGTTTACTTATACGTGCATAATAATGCACAATGGAGTGCTCACATTTCAATTAAACAAGACATTTTCATCTGTATGAAAGATTCATTTTGGAAGAATAAATTTATTTACTTCCCAGTAATATTTAATTTATAATGATCTCAAACTATCGAGCTCTCATTCCTTCTATGGTTCGATCAATTACTCCTTTTGATCAGGACTCCTGAAATCTCTTGGAATGTAACGACCAGCATAATTGAATCTACTTCTTCAAGCCTCAACCATCATGGTAATTTGCCAACCAATTTAAAAATTACCATGCTATCATGGTTCTTTGTATATAAATTATACTAATCAATCATTTGAGCCGCTGTAGTACTTCCTTTTCAAACTTTTCAAAATTGAAATAAAACTGTATATTCCATCTCTTCTTCCTTTGTTTTTCTCTTGCTTACTCACACTCCGCACCAGATCACAAGACTGATACTCTCTTTAACGAGCAAAAGGATCTAGCCTAACGACGGACTTACTACTCAAGTGCAATTGAACTACAACGACCCTCAAAAGGTGTTCCTGACAAACTATATTTGCCACAACATTGTCTGAAAGCCTTTTCAAGTGAAACCGCCTACCATTCCTTCTGGTCATCGTTTCGGTAAAACCGGACATAAGAAAGCTTATTCTCTATATTGGTAAAGTTTCCACTGAAATCGTTCAATACTGGGCTCAAAAAAGTCAAAGCGAAGGTTCCACCCCGAAAGTTCATTCCCCAGAGGATTAAATGATTACCCTTCTATTACTGAATATGGAAATCAAGGTGAAATCTTGCCAAGGTTGAATTGATGATATGTCATCGTAGATTCGATTTATGGAAGATTACGAGAAAGAGAATTAATCTTAAACAATAGAGAATCCTTATCCTTTAACAATAACGGATTTTTTCAGCGATGGGTAACTAAATAGAAATGCTCAAATTCCTTATGGAATATACTCAATTGAAAGAACAGATGCCAAATGGTATGTATATGTAGTAATACATATGATGTATATGACATATTTTCTACAAGAATAAGAAGTTTTGAACGATTGTTACAACTCATTTACTGTAATTGATCAAGACTTCAAACTTGGCGGATAGGCCAGGCACTTTTATATGGATAGTGTTAAATTGCAGATGACAGCGATTGTTAATTTATAACTGCTATAGTTGTCTCCAATAATATTCCTCGACTCATAAATCCATTATGCTTTGACACATGCTCATTCATAATAGTAACAACCAATAGTATATCTCCATATCGTATTTCTTAGGACAAACATCTGATCTCTTTAGGAAACAAATATCTGSTTATGGTTAATTCATTTCCCTTAAGACCCTTCATTTATTTGCCTCTGAAATATATCGCCGTCAAATATTTATACCAGCAAACTACTACTTGTAGGCCCTTGTTATGGTATACCATAATAAACTTCAGCTCCTTTTATTCAAATGATAACTAACAATTAAGCACAACTATCATTCTCAACGTATTATATACCTTACAATGATAACCCATATCTAGACCCTACCATTAGATTAGCCTTACCACACATTCTACTAGATATGACAGCTCGGACCCATTTTAGTCATCAAAACTAACAAATGCAACCAGTTTTGCTTCCACAATTATTGATCTCAAGTATTATTAATAAATATAATGAGATTTTTTTCTTGTTATTCATCTTCCTCCTACCAATAAAATTGCGTTGCGATTTATTTAGCAAATATTTTTGTACCCAAATTACACTTTTGGGGTGAAGGGTTTTATCTTTGCCTGAAGCTAATTGCATGTATCTCCATTAACACCGAGCACTCTATATTCGGTGCTCGGTGTCGGTTGATTAGTTAACGCCGGGAATGTAATAACAGTTGAAAAAAAATATATGCATTTAATGGCAATATTCCTATCTTTTGTTTTGTTTTATTTATTGATTTTAGTTTAATTAAAGGGGAAAAAGTATATACCTATATATAATGATTGTTCCTGATGTTGGTGGTTCTGTTAATGAACTTATTGAATACTATATGTTTGATTAGTTAGTAAAAGTGGTAGAAGTTATAAGATTTAGTCAAACGACCAAGAAAATATTAGTTGTAACCGAAATATATACTATAGATATATTCAAAGCTTATTTTAAAATACTTTGTGCTATACTTACCACTCGAGTGGTTATAGTACCTATATTGATATCTACAAATACACACATTTACAGTCTATGACTACGAATATGTTCAACAATCTATAGTAAAGGACTCAATCATTATACCGTTTACTATGTTATCCATAAGGTCAATGAGTATCATGTCAAACTCACACGCTCAAAGTCAAAGTACAGCTTCACCTACTGCTATCACACCTTTACCTATATCAAGAGGATGGTCTGTTGGGTTCGATCCATTGGTGAATTCATACTACTATGTTAATCTTACAACAGGAGAAATTCAATTTGATCATCCAGATGAAAGTGTTTATAAACCACAACCTAAGAAGAAGCCAAGAACCGTCAGGTTGCTAAGATCTCTTAGCTGGGGGAAGAAAAGTGGAAGTACAAAAGAATGAGAAACCAAAATCAAAAATCAACAATGAAAAAAGCATTCCGCTGGGTCAGGTTTTAATGGGATTATATAGATATAGTAATGAGTTATGAATATGAGATCAATTTGAAAACGAAAAAGTTCAAGATTTAACAATACCTGTTTTATTATCAGWTGTATGTTGTAGATGAACGAAGGCTACATGATATGAAAGTTGTGGAATGGAATAGATTAACACTTGGATCACGAATTGAAATCTGCCGCAGCATCAGAAACAGGTTCAAACATAGTCCTGCCGCTGATATCTTGATACAGAAAGAAAGTTGACGGAAGACGAATCGCTAATAGATTGCTCAGCAGTAAGTAATACTGTAAGATTCGCGGTTCTTGAGCAAAAATGGAAAGTAGATAGCACAGGTTCAGTATTTAAATGGACCACAATAAATTATCTGCTGTCAACTAAAGAGTTAGAACCAATAGCATTAGTAAAAGTATCACTTCTTGCTCTGTTCGTGGTTGATAAATTTGATTCGTTTTCTGTTAGGTGATCTGCAGAAGCATTCTTCTTTCAGCTCATCGTATCAACTAGGAATCAAGCACGATCAATCCTATTATCAACTAGCTCGTAGGAGCACATTTCAAAAGATCAACCAAATCAGTAAATCTAGCCGGTATAACCACACAGAAGCAGAAAAACCAACAAAAATATTGCAGCCTTTATGCACCTTGCTTATAAGAATCCATAATAGCTTTATCCTTTTCCATCCAAATATCATTTTTTCGAACAGTCTATTCCCGTAATTATTAAGTAGCCAATTTTTTATTTGTCCTTTTTATCGTCTTCTGCCGTCTTATCATCTTTTCTATCTTTTCCCTCCGCAGGTTCGTCGGTTGGTTCATTCTTAGACGAGCCATTGACTTCTTCGACTACACCATTTGCTTTCTGTTCTTTTGCTTTCTCAAGCTCAATCTCGTTCACAAACCATGTAACAGATGCCCATAGACAAACAGCAATCGAAAATAATGCCAGGAAATGTAAATTATGCGTAGCAATTAGTAGCCCTCCAAGAGTTATCAGTAATGCAGCAAATGAAGCATGGGTGGCTTTCATCAATGCAGGTGTTGTCCCTGGTGTAAGAATAGATGTCCAGAGTTCCTCTACAAATGTTAACATTTTGAATACAGGAGTGGAATCGAGACTTAATAAATAATGTGACTCCTATTTCAAAAAAAAGCACTGATAATCAACAATGAATATTTGCATACTGCAAACTATTGTATAGAAGTTGAAATGAAAATTGTAGCTCAATTTTAACTAATAATCCGAGTTTTCAAGGTCTCACTTCATTACCTATTCAACCCAAATAATTAAAAGCTTACGTGATATATAATATTTACTACAGGATACCTTGCAACCTTGCAACTAATTATATATGACACAGTCTTTCATCTTATATGATGAACATGTGCTTTCATCTTTGAATAGATAAGAAAAAAATCAAAATAAGCTACTTCATATAGTAACATTTTGATGTCTTTCAGTAGCATCAGCTCTCTCTGTTCTTTATATTCTGTTTATGATGAGGTTTTTCACGCTTGTGTAAGTGCTTCTCCACACTTTCACAAATAGCGGAAATAATTACCCCGATTTCAACGATAGACCGAAAATACCGGAAACGCTCAATAATGTTACATAGCGTGAGACCTGCTTTTTGGTTGAGAACCAGAGGATGCATAGAAAGAAAAGCGACAAGTACGCTGTTGAATAGACCGCTGAAGGAAAGAGAAATTGTAATCAAATAGGCTAAACTATCGGAAGGAATTTTTTGAACTTGAAGAGGCTTTTACTTAGAAATCTTTCATAATGAGTGGAAAGTTTCAACCAAAGGAACGAGTTGAATTGGCTCCACCAATAGACGATCCTATTACTAGAGCTGAACTGCAATTGTGTGATGGTATGATGAAGTATTCTACTTAATTTTATTATTGTAGCCCTACGGCTAACACGATAAATAGGAATTCAATCGGCCAAAATTTATGTTGCTATTAAAGGTGTTGTGTTTGATGTAACTAATAAAGCCAGTAGTTATGGACCTGGGAATTCATACCACGCTCTTACAGGTAGAGATGCCAGTAGGGCGTTAGGTAAATCAAGTTTGAGCCCAGAAGATACTGACTATACCGTTAGCTGGGACTATTCAACGCTTACAGAGAAAGAATTAAAGGTTTTAGAAGACTGGTTTACATACTTCTCAAACCGATACAATGTCGTAGGGAAGGTCGTTGATTAGCTAATATTGGCTATGRCCTCAATGGACTTTGAACAATAGATTAATTGGTACAACAAGATTGTGCCGTGAAGTATTAACGAAACTCGATTGCGATGATGATTTATATGGAAACATCTATTAACTAGAGTTGCAAATAATTAATAATGAAAAAATTTATGTTAAACATTTGTATTTCCTTCATAATATCTACATTTTTTCTAAAACAATGAGACTGAACATAATTCAACTATCAAGTAATGTCTAATGCCGTTCTCTGAATTCTTATGTTTCAGCAGGAATAAAACCAACGTATGGTTCAATGTATGGCAATATTCATCTTTTCAACAACTGTCTTATTTTAGAAAGAAAACTATTCTATAAATAAGTCATTCTATCGATCAAATGTTTCACCAACATTTTGGCAGTTGAAGTGGTGCGTTCTTATTAGGATATTTAAATGACGTTTGGAGGTTAATGTACTGCCTTAATACTTGCATAAAGATTTTAAACGTAGATTTCTACCAAATATACAAGTTAGGAGAAGCATTCAAGCAGATAACCATGTAAACAAGATTAGTCAATAAACAACAAAGGACATTTCCAATTCTTTCGCATCTATAAACTTCACATATTCAATATATATCTGTTCAAGATATCTCACTTCAACTAGAACTTTCAACGACTGAATCACCACAACTATCTCATGAGAACTTATTTTAACGAACTTAAATTATGTTTAGTACGCGTTCCTTGAGCTCTATTATACCTTCAGTGTCTTCAGTACTACATTTTCACCAGATTTCATCACAAATTCATCATCTATAAGCCCTTAAAATTTAATAATTACCTATCTTCATACTAAAAATTAACCTCTATTATAATCTCAGCATCCATTCATTTTAATTTTAGAGCTTTTTTACAGCCCAGACCTGTCTATTACTTCTTGCTAAATCCATTATGTCTTTAAACTATAATGCACAATTCCTGCACAGTATATTCCAATTAAAATAGTGCATACTCCCGCATAGCCTTGCATCCCTTCAGCATCCAGTTTTATTTATAGCACAACAGCTAATCCGTCACCATCAAACCCAGCTATGTTACTTGTTCAACCTTCGTGATAATAAAACAGAGTCCTCGTTTGGCTTCTTATCAATTAGATATCGGGCTATGTTTCAAGCTTAATCACATAGCAAAGAATAAAAACAAGAATAAAACAAAAGCAATATAAGTAAACTTGTACATTAGAAACAGCAAACTAAGGGTAATAGTCAATTCATCTGCACTAATCGCCTTTTCCGCTTGATTGATGAAATTTCCTTTTGTTGGTTTGCTATACGAATAACGCTTTAAGTAGGAACTGAACTCCTACTTTAAGTAGAGTCGTATTATTCTGTATTACGAGACGAATATACTCTCACAAATATTAAAAATTGTATCATATTTTTCGCATTATTACTTGTTATACCCTCTAGTATACAGTTGATAACTTAACAGAAGTATAACATAGGAGAAACAGAAGCACAAGCACATCGTGTAATAGGAGCTCGATTCATACGTTGTACAACACAATAAATACAACAATAGAATTAATATTGGAAGATATATCAATCATTATAAATAAAATCAACTCCTATTGATAGTTAGATCATTTGACTGAAGTTACTATTGTTGGTATTAATTGGCCTAATTGATATAGTTACTACTGATTGACTATTGGGTTGTAATCATATTAATTCATAACTATAGAACTCCGTTCAATTGATTCATCTTCCGGTCATTGTCTCATTTCAAAAACACAACACAACACAACATTAGGCAAGATAACTTTTTATATAATTCATCACATCTACTGAAAATGGAGAGTTTGTTTTTAGGTCCCCCAAGGAAGACCTACAGGTAAGTTCAGCTTTTCACTCCAGTATATACTCCGGTGGCATTGTTATAATTAGAGAAACAGAATCTCTCGTTTACAATCATAGACTATTGAGTCATTGTTACTGTATTCCTTTACTAACAGAAAACACAACATACAGAGTTTTCCATCAAGATTTCACAATTGACAAAAGATTCAACATTCTAAAAGAAGTTGGTCATGGTGCCTATGGAATCGTTGTAGCAGCAAAATACACTGAAACCCCTGACGGTAACTCAGTTGCTATCAAAAAAGTTACCAATATCTTCTCAAAGAAAATATTATGCAAAAGAGCTTTGAGAGAAATAAAACTTTTGAGACATCTTAGAGGCCATAAAAATATAACATGTCTTTACGACTTGGATATCGTTAATCCTGTTAATTTCAACGAAATTTATCTATATGAAGAATTGATGCAATGTGACATGCATCAAATTATTCGTTCTGGTCAACCTTTAACTGATGCTCATTGCCAATCATTCATTTACCAAATACTTTGTGGATTGAAGTATATTCACTCAGCAGATGTTTTACACAGAGATTTGAAGCCCGGTAATTTATTACTGAATGCTGACTGTGAATTGAAAGTGTGTGATTTTGGTTTAGCAAGAGGATATTCAGACATCCCTGAGCGTAATGCAGGTTATTTAACTGAATATGTTGCCACAAGATGGTATAGAGCTCCAGAAATTATGCTGAGCTTCCAAAGTTATACGAAAGCTATTGATATGTGGTCAGTAGGATGTATTCTTGCTGAATTATTAGGCAAGAAACCCATTTTCCATGGTAGAGATTATGTCGATCAATTGAATCAAATATTGAAAATTCTTGGTACTCCTGATGATGAGACAATTTCAAGAGTTGGCTCACCAAAAGCTCAGGAGTATTTAAGGTCTCTTCCTTATATGCCAAAGATACCATTTAATGTTTTATTCCCTGATGCAAATCCTGAAGCACTTGATCTACTAGAAAAAATGTTATCCTTTGACCCATCTAAACGAATAAATGTACTCGACGCTTTACAACATCCTTATTTGAGAATATGGCATGATCCAAATGATGAACCCGAATGCCCCGAACCTTTTGACTTTTCTTTTGAGGAGGTCGATGATATGGAAACAATGAAACAGATGATAATCGATGAAGTGATCTCCTTCAGAGAGTTAGTGAGACAACCACCTGATCAAACATCGACTGGACCGACACAGGATAATGAAAATGATATACAAACCGAAGCTCAAGCACAGGCCGAGGACCAAGCCCGTGCTCAGTCCCAAGAAACTCAGCAATCACGTTCTGACGATGATGACAACAATATCACTTCGTATGCTATTGATGAAGACGTTCCTCCCGATGTTGATATGATGGGCAATAATGATGGATTATTGTCGATGAACATGAACGTCCATAATATGAATATGAGCATGAACCATTCAATTTCACCCAATAGTGCTACTCTTCAGGGAACACTTTCAGCTCAGATTCCAACCGTTAGAAATGAAGCTGCAGACGAATTTTTACCTCCAAGGCCTCAAGAAGCTACTGTGGAAGATTATGGTGGAGAAGAGCTTTTGAATGTGTATGATATTGATTTAGAAAGAGAGTTGGAGTTTGGATTAGATGGTCAAAGATGAAATAAAATTGTTACGAAATTACATTAGATGAAAAGCAAGAAAAAAGACTAGGAGAAAGCAGCATTAATCAGTTTATCGATATACTCTAATGTGTGATTGGAAGTAGTTACACCAGAAAAGCAAAGTCTATAGGGCGCTAGAAATTGAAGTCGAGCGAGCTATATGGAACGAAGTAGGGATATTTTTCAAGTTCACTGGTAGCAAATACACTGGAATGAATTAAAGAGAGTAGATAATACTTATTTTGGACAAGATAATGTATAAATTAGATTTTTTATCTTTTATTCAAATGAACTATATGTATTTAGAATGTATCAATAAGTCTTAATTATAGTACTAGAAGCAGTCTATAATGAATAGTGAAAAGGACCTGTTTACAGAGTAGAGTATTCACCAGAGGTAGTTGTACGTGATGTAGATACCTTCTACTACCAGTTGATAAGTGATCTTATTATTAGCTGAATAGATACGAAGAGCCATTCATGTTGATCGCATTTTAGCTGATATCCTATTCTTGAGTACTAATGATACGAATTATTTGATATATATTCATCCAACCATTCAGCCATATAAACAAAATTACTGATGATAGTATAAATCAAAGTAATAAATACGTGACTCTTGTTAATATTTAGTTCACATAATAACTACCTACATAAGTAATACAACTAATTCACATCCTTTCAACAATATAAAAAAATTATATGATAGACAACTACGAAAGGAAAGTATACTTTTACTATCATCTGGACATATTTCATTCAAAGTTTTTATCGCAATTTCCATATTATTCACACACACCTTTATATCAGATCTTTTCGACAAAATCTAAAACACGATCCAATAACCATTGATTGAAACCAGTATCCATTATAGCTAGTTCATCAGCAACATGTCTTTTTGCAGCAGTATGTTTCATTCTTAATATGAAATTAACCAAAATACTAACAAATAAAACAGTTGCAACCACCAAAGGACCAAAAACTGCATCAAAGTGCTTACCACTTCGAGCTCTGATCAAATTTAGTCTTCTCATATAAATACCGTAACCCCAGATACCAGTGAAAAGAGTAAGACCAAAATAGATATAGGCTAACCAGGTAGCTAATTCCTGACTGGCAGCTCGTTTAACAGAATTGTAGATAGTAAAGGTTAATACAGAGAATAGAACAGTTACATGAAGCCATCTGTTGAAAGTTCTTTCGTTTGCCAACCAGACTTTAGCTTCAACTTTCACTGGACCTGACAATCTAATAAGTTGTTTTGGTTTGGTGACACCAGGTGGTAGGACTACATCATCTTCATCCGATTCAGAAGTCAATTTTGATTTGGCAAATTTCTTGGGAGCAAAGAAAGGTATCAACGGATTCCTTTTAGATAAAAATGGGTGAGATGATGACGAACCCGACGTTGACTCATCATTATCTGATTCATCATCTAAATCTAAATCAGCATCATCAGTGGCATCTTTCTGAAATACAGCATTGATATTCTTATCAGGGGAACTTACTGACAAAGGACTAGCACTGGGAGCAAAAGGACTTTGATTTGATGCGGCAGTTCCTTTCTTTTTGAATGGAGACAAATTCGCAGAAGAAGCAGCTCGTTTCTCCTTCTTCTTGAGCTTTTCCTTTTCTTCTTCCCATGCTTGACCAGGATCTCTTCGGATATCATGTTCAAGATCAGACAACCAGAAAGGTAAAGTATCCAACCTGTCATCTTCACCAAACAAAGAGGCCAAACCTTGGATAAACTTTGAGAAATTAGGAACTTCCTTAACTAAATGGGAACTTGTGAGTTCTTCGATCCAACGACCATGATGAGAAGAATTACCGACAGAAGAGATAATTTTACCATCGGTACCAATTTGAACGTCATTAGAATGATTTCTGATTTGAATATCCATTACAGCATATGGGAACTTAACATATTCACCTTTTCTTAAAACGGAATAAGTGTTATCAACACCTGGTGAATCCAAGTCAGTTCTATGCCAGGTAGAAGGGTCTCGAATAGGCCTATCCTTGTCAAAAGAATCTTCACGAATCATTAATATATCAGAATCAATAGTTATACGAACTCTTGAATCACCAGGGATTTGGAAAGCAGTTCTGGTGTAAATAATTCTTAAAGCAGGCTGTAAATCATGTTCCTGAATGAAAGATTGTAGTGATTTAACAGTATTTTCAAACTGTTCAATTTCTGCTTTCTGAGAATGAGATTGTTTCATTCTTTGCACTGTTTTATCCATGGAATAAGTACCGTCTAAAAAGGACTGGACGTATTTCTCTTTTAATTTCAATCTTTCTTCAGGTAAAACCTCAGATTGAGAAACAACTCTTTTCTCTAGATAAATATCTGGTTTATCAGCCAATTTACCTGACCATCGTAATCTAAGAGTAGGACTTGTTTCATTTTTCTCTAATTTAGCCTTGTAAAGCTCAAAATTGTCATTTTCAAAATATAAAGCAGTAACAGTTGGATCACCTTGAGATGGCTCCAAAGAATCGTTATTCGCATTGATGTTATTGTAGACCAACACAGGTAAATGACGAAGAATTCTTGTCTTAACTTCCATCAAGTTATCAGGATGAATCCAGAATTTGTAAGAAACAAGATTTGCATCTTCTTCATTAGCTACTTGTGATAGTTTCTTAACAGAAGCCGATCCTTTACTTTCAGATCCTGAGCTGTATAATTGAGTTGCAAAATTGTCTCTTAGAAATGAGTACAATGCAGATAATCTGTACAGTAAAGGAGAGTAATCTTCTGAATAAAAAGGTAATGCATTTAAACGAACTTGCAATAATGGTTTAACGGAATACTTAGAATGCAATCTATCATGCTTCTTAACAATCTTTAAGAATCCAGTGAAGTTAAGTCTCGAGAAATGATCCAATTCTTGAGCTTCAGCTAAAACATCTTCAATTTTCTGTTCCAAAGATTTGATATCGAGTTTCACATTGTCAATGTTATCACCAGCGTCCTTAGTAGCGTCTTCAACTTGCTTCTCACACTCACTGATACGATCACTTATTTTCTTGTATTGACTTGTCTGAAAAGAGTAGACTTTTTCTAATTCAGCGTCTAATTGAGAAACAAATCGAGATTCATCAGCTTCAGTCCAATCTTCTGCAGGGACAACACTTTCTTTCAATAACTTCTTTAAGTTCTCGTAAGAAATGTATTGATCCTTCCAAGGAGGATAAGTCTCATTGACTAGTTTAAATCCAAAGAGCATTTTTGCAAAGATCCTTTAAACTGTTATTATAATCAACAAAATCTAGGACGCCTTTTGAGCTGAAGTACCAATGAACAATGGAATAGAGTTAACAGCAGTTTCACTGGAAATAAGGATATCGCAATTGCTACTTTAATATCTAACCACTGTAGAGAGCAACCAAGATATGAATTGGGAGATCAATTGAAATAGTGAGCAATTTCGGAGACGATGTTGATTCCAATAAGAGACAAATTGCAAGAATACCTCTACAATACGACGAGATTAAAGTATCGAACTTTTGGCTGGTTTATAATACTTGTAGTTCAAATAAGAAAGGACAACTCGTCTTATATGAATTGTGATTTTTCTTTACCGTCTTTCAATGGTTGTAAAGAAGTACAAAAGTACAAGTAAAGTTTGAGACTTAATTATTTATGCATAAGGTTTGGATCTATTGAGAAAATAGTGCTTACCGTTGCAGGTCGGGCAATATGGGTAGGTTAGAAGGTAATGGGCAATAAGGAAGTATCCTTGAAGATATTTATTTGAAGAAGTTCTTTTGAATATTTTAATTATGACAGCAAGTAGTAGTTATAATTCAAAAAAAAAAATGAGCTTTGATTATGAGTTCTTTTGATAGTTGGCCATGCTTCAGAAGAATCAGTATGAGGAGACATTAGGCAACCTTCCTGCAGGATGAAGAGTAGTTACCGTTAAGAGAAGTCAATTTCAAAACGTTAACTTTAATTTCAAACAATTGTTTTTAGTGCAAATGTTGAAGAGTACTATATAAAAAAAAAAAGAGTAGAGCAGAAATATATTCATTTTAACTCCTTATTATTATGTTATTTTAGCATATTGATTACCACAATATCTGGTATTCTATGGATATCATGTTCCCCTCTATAATCACATGCTGCTCTGTGAACTAACACGTTGGATGCAGCTCATGCACCGCTTGCAGATATAACTCACATGTACAAGCATTTTCTTGTCTATACTTCTTTATCAGTCATCCACGTGCTGAACCCTCCCATACAAACCACTTAAAGTTAGACGTACATCTCATCGTTTCAGAACCTAATTCTTTTACTTAGTTAGGTTCACAATTCTGCTTATAGATGCATCACTTGCATGTCACTATAGTGAGATTTGAGACAGATTAATAGATGACATAATCTCCAAATATAATAGAACACCCTGTCACCATTGCAAAGGTAAATTTTGTCAAACAATCGTTATCCTCTTTCACATCGCGTCTCTCTTTGTAGCCAGTTTCATTTTTTCTACGTTATTTCTGGACCTGGTTGTAGCTATCATCGTGTCTCAGTCCACAAAGCAAGGGGAGTAAGAAGCTGAACAACCATAACCAATTGTATGTGTGGAACGAGAGGGATGCTGATATACTATGTAATAACAGCTCATATTTGACAGCAGTTGAGCGTTAACAGTCTATCCGCCATCGTAAGTGACAATAGCTAGCTTTCTTTCTCAACTCATSGGCTGGGCTTTATTTGAATGGAAAGATATAGGTTTGTCTAAAAGCATTAGCAAATCAGTGCTAAACAGGTAACTTCACCAGAAAGCAGACAATCTGAATCTTTCAGCAAAATCTGTCTACAGTATTCGCTGCTTTTGAATTTGACAGCGAACTTCATCCATGGTTAATTATTCAACATGTCATCACCAATAAGCGATGTTTCGACAACTGAGAAACAGGTTACAGAGGAAGAAAAGGATGACGCGGATGCAGAAATACTAAACTCTCAAGACACAAAAAAGCAGCCAAGAAATAGGAACCATTCTGCAAATTCAACTGCTGTAGATGCTATAGTAAAATCAGAAACTCAAGTAGCTCCAAGCTCACCGTTATCACCAATAAGCAGTCAAGACTCGACTGGATTTCCATCTTTCAATGATAAACAGGAAGAAGACGATGAGAAAGAGCAGAAAGCACCATTGCTTAACATAAAGTCTAAACCAAAACCAAAATCAAGAGGTAAACCAGAAAATAAACGAAGATCTATAAAAGGATTGAATGCAAAGAATAAGAAAAACAAAGGAACGGGCAATAACACTAATAATAATAGCGACGGTAGTGATAACGAAGGAAATGAGCCAAAGAAAGCTACTGCAACTAAAATATCTCAATCATATCATTCCAATCCAAAATTACCTGCTATCAAAAAAAAGGATGGTGAACCATTATGGAGAAGCGAAATTTACTATGATTTACTGGTTTCAATCTTTGACAATCCGAAGAAAGAATTCACTGATATCTATGAACCCGAAGGCGAGAAGCTGACATATGGCCAGTTATATGTTAAAACTATGGCAAATAGTTCCAAATGTTCCAAAGTGCTAAAAGATAAACTGCTTACTGGGGATTGGATAGTCAGCAGGAACACAGCCATGGTATGTTTTTTAGTCAATGTGGGGAGAATGAATACGACATTAAATTTTTTTCCTGAAATGAAAGCTCAGCTTAGGACGTATCATCCGATTCCTGTTTTACAAGTATATTCGTCCACATCTGGTGATAAAGAGAATAATGGTAGCAAAGAAGACCAGAAAGATTATCAGCAACTCCAGGATGCTCCGAGATTGAAATCAATACTGAAAGCTGTCTGCGATGATACTGAGGAACCAGCTACACTGGAAGAGTTAACTTCAGAGCCTTATATCAGCAAAATTCCTCATACAAACCCAATCAATCTTCTATTCATGATATGCTCATATACTGAGGAAATGACTAGTCAATACTTAACTGGGGAGCAAGATTTCATTGACATATTCATGAACGATAGCTTCACTGTAGAATCACGCACTCAAGTGTTCCTGTGGTTGATGTATACATATTTGGAGACTGAGCTGACTCCCGAGACAATAAGAAAGAATCCTTTTGGTATTGGTGAAGAAGAATCTGATCTTTTATTACCACCAGATTTTGTTGAAGCATCAGAAGAGGAGATTTCTCAAGGTAATCAGGATACTATAGAAGAAAAAGAGTTTGGAGAGATTATGCAAGCGGAACGTAGAAGCTACCTTGGTGTGAAATCTCCTGCTGTTGATTTAAGCGGTCGAAGCTCAACCGTTGATACCAAGTTGCTAGAAGAAAAGTATCTCTCGTCCTTAAACCCGGGAAAAGCCAGGAGAAATGAATCAGCGAAAGAGCAAGTACGAGTAAGATCTATTTTGTTTGGACATGTGATGAAAGAATTAATTGAAAAAAGAATGAAAGTAAAGCGAGAGAAACGAATGGTAACCGGAGGACTATTATTACACTGGGATCATAGAGCAGAAGTCCTGTTTCCTGATGCAGGAGAAGATGACAACATTGAGAGTAGAATTGCTAACGGTGAAGCAGCTGATAAGAATGTCAAACAGGAAGATGATGCTGAGCCACCAGTGAAAAAATTGAAAAGTAGTAAAGGCAAAAACAAGGCAAAGAGTAGTAGCAATGGTAATGACGACAAAACTGAAGACAAACAACGAGATACTACATTTGCTTCAACAGGCCAAGTTAGGGAAAAATCAGACTATGGCGAGTTTTCTGGAGCTTTAGCTAGTTGCTTTGGGAAGCTATACAAATGGCTAGGTTCTTATGAAGATGGTAAGTTCTCTAGCTTGAAAGAGATTGTTGAGATGAATAGACAGAAGCAACCTGAGAATTATACTGATGCTGAATCACCATCAGTTTTGGAAGATGACGAGGAGATAACAGTAGCTGTAGATCTAGCTGTAGAAGATGAAGCAGATGGTAATGAAGACACCATAGTTGTCGATGCCATTGAGGAAGGAGATCAAGAACAGGAAACCGAAAAGGAGACGGAAATACTAGCTGAAGCAGAAGTGGAAGTCGAAGGGGGAAAAGGATGTGAAGGTCAAGCCGACATAGAAACTGAGGAAAAGAATGATGAACCTACTAGTGACTCTATGGGAAGCAGGAAAGAGCTTGAGACTGTGAATGAAGAAGCAAATGAGAATGCAGCTGTTGAAGATTATCCTGATGGTAGTGATAATGATGTTGATATGGTGGTTTGATATGTATAAGGATGTGGCTTCAAATTTTCATCCTCTGTATACGGAATCAGATATGTCATATTATAACTGTGCATGATGCCTAAAACTGACATCTGTAGCCTTCCTTCAGTTACTGTGGATACTACATACAGTCTTTATGAATATAGCTCACGAACCTACAATTATGAAACATAATAACACATAATATATAAATGAAATGTTGACTAAGTAGTGGATCCATTGATACAACTATTCTATGAAATCGGACCTTTCAATGATTTAGTACATATATTACCATATTCTTGAAACCTATCATCATCAACATCATCCTTGAGATAATACTCAGGTCGTTCATTATTTTCAACTGATTTTTATTTTTTTCGGCATCCTCTTCTTAACCGTAAGTGTACCTTTTCCTGTGTTATATGGTCCAATTGCAATAAGCTATCCTTTTCTTTTCTATTAATTCATAAATCATCTCATAAAACTCAAATAAAAAAAAAAGTTAAAATAATATGAATAACAAACCATTTAACTAATCGTTAGAGCGAAACCAAAACCACTGTAATGGACTCGCATCTTAATGTATTCATTTATTTACTTATCTGTTGGAATGTCCAAAGGAATCGTTGGGTAAAAAAAACTCATAGAAAAAAATAATTATCTATTATCACCATCAATCAACAGGAGAAATAATGTAATCGTTACCATTGTCAGGATTCAAATTGGACGGCAGGATTCTTTGTAGATGTTGGATTTCTCTCTTTGAACCATCAAGTTTAGCTTCTAAGGCAGAGATCTTTGCTAACGAATGTTTAGATTCCTGATCCCGTTGCTCTCTAACAGTTCTCAATGCATCTCTGAGCGCATCTCTTTGAGATTCCAAAGCTTGAACTCTACTTGGATCATTAGATTGCAATTGAGTGCTATTTTGTAAAGCCTCAATTCTAGCTTTCAAATCAATGTTAATTCGCTCTTTATCCTTCAATTCTTTACTATGCTCTTCTTCTTTTACTTTGAAAGTGCTGATTTCTCTCCTCAATGCTAACATCTCATCTTCCAACTCTTCATTTTTATTATGTAAATTGCTAATTTCCTTTGTCTTACTCTCAACCTCCATGGAGAGTTTACTTACAGTATAACTCTCATTACCACTTGGATAAACTTTTGCTAGATGTGCTTCAGCAACATAGCGAAGATTACGTTCTTCGTTTAACTGCTTGATCAAACTACTCAACTGAGTAGCGTATACTTGTTCGCTATTAAGTTTCGATTCTGCCAGCCGTGTGTCTTTAGTAGGATTTGCCAGTAAATCGTCGAACTCTTTCTTCAATTTTCGATCATCTGTTGTCAGAAGCTTCATCTCTAAATTCAATTCTCTCTTCACAGCTTCGGCAAGCTCTGCTGAAACCTGGTTCAACTCTGACATAAGTTCTTGATTCAATTTGAGAATTCCCAATTGATCAGGACTCAGTTTGGCCTCGCTTTCGCCATGACCGTTCTGTTCATTACTCGCTGTCTTTTGTTTGGAGATTTTTATAGGCTCCAGTGACTTGGATCGTTCTTCATGTTCTTCTTCAATGATGTTTCCATTTGTAAGTTCAGATTTTGAACTTTTTCTATTAGAGACAGAATCTAAGACAGGGTACGAATTATCTGGTGGAGCTGGTGATCTAGGATCTAACGATACGAATGGTGCTGCTGGCGTGGAAGGTTTAATTGCATTGTTAGATGACGAATGATTGCCACTTAAACGTTTACTGGCCCATCTTAAGAACCCTGGTTTCTTTTCTTTATTCGTGGTTGGCTCATTAATAGGTGATCCTTTCTCTTTCGTTAGATCAATCATAGGGATAGGCTTAACACTTATTGGAGCCTTTGCCGATGTACTGGAAGCTTGGGACAATGATTCAGTGGGTGAATTGCTTGGGGAGAACTCATCTCTTAGTTTTTCTGTGCTTGTACTGAGACTTTCTGGTGCATCAACATAAACAGTACTATGACTAGGTGTTATGGAGCTTTGATTTGCGAAGGTGTTGAAAGAACTGGTATAAGTGTCCTGGGAGAGCTTTCTGGAATGACGATGATGTTTCTTTGGGGAAGAACTCATGAAATTCAATTCTTCCTCAGTGCCAGTAGTATCCGAGAGCTTCTGGGATTCGTTAAGTGGAGATTGGTTTCTTCCACTTGGTGAACGACCTGCCATTTGAGAACCATTTGGCCCTCCGTTTCTTATATCCGAAGATAATTTGGCACTGTTATCAGTTGCTTTATTATCTACAATGTCATAGTGATTCTCCAATTTATACTCTAGCTGAGAATCTTCCAATATAGTTCCAGCAACTCTGGAAACAGGTGAAGAGCCTTCAGAAGATTGACAATAACCTTGTTGAGGAGGTGGTGGCCGTTTGAAGGCTTGCTGCGGTTGTTGAGGTTGGTCTTCACTAGAACTACTTAAGCTCATATTTCCTGGTGTTGATCTACCTGTCCATCCATTCATCGGTCTAGGCATTCCCATATTGGGCCCATACTTACTGGGGAGATAGTTTGCATCCTGCGGAAATGGAGCTCTTGTCTTTAATGTTCCATTAGGATTAGAATAAAGATTAGGGTTCATATTAGGGTTCATATTGGGGTTGGGACTGTAAGGAAAAGCCATATCTTCTTGTGAAAGAGGTTGTCGAGGTTTCATACCTACTTGTTGACCTGGAGGCAAAAATCCGGGTCCCAAATTTCGATTTGAATTTGAAGTTAATGACATGGAACGCGGATTCGCGCCCATGCGATTAGGCGGTGGCCCATAAGGTCCGGTGGGATAAGCTTGTATCTGAGGATTTAGACTTGCAGAGCTTATTCCCGGTCCGTTCATATTCGGACCATAAGCACCACCATTGAATCTATCTAAGGCATCGCTACTAGGAGGACCTCCAAATGAGGGTGGAGGCGGTCCCATCAAAGAGTATGTTCCCTGTTGCCGACTTTTGTTGACCTGAACTTGTTGAGCATACATCATCTTTCTCTGATTATTCATTTGTTTACGATATGCAGTGTTGGTATTCGATTTATGTGTTGATATGGTGGGAATTAAAGGTGTCGAATCCGAAGAGAGCATACCTGAAACTAGAGCTTGGTTGGTCATTGACATGGCTCGACCTTTAGCATTATTGGTGGGCAATGTTGGATATCTCTGTCTGTCAAATAGGTTTGATTGTAATTCTGATAGACCAACTTCTGGCGCAGCATCCAAATACAAGTCACCTTCATCACCAGAGTTTCCCTCCCCATCTAAATCTATATCTGAATTCTTCTTCTTCTTTCGGGAAAAAAAAGTAATTCCAGATGATTTCGAGACAGTGGATCCTCTTCTATTTCTTTCACTTAAGGGTTGCGGACCAGACCAATTATTACTTGGCTCAGCATATGGTACATCGGGCTGCTGGAATAGCTGTTGAAACTGTTGCGGAGTATCTGATGGAAAGTATGATGGCTGCGGATATTGTTGCGATGGATATCTTTGAGGTTGGGGCGGAGACAATATCTTGTGTTGTTGTTGTTCTTGCATCTGTTGTCTCCGGGCAATATCATCAGGGACTAACGATAGATCTGACATCATATCGTTATTTTGAGGATATGTCATCTCGGATGGTTGAGAATACGCCGGATGATTCATTTTGAACACCGTATTTCAGCGGCTAATGAACAATATGTAATGATTTGACAGTGACAAGATATAAATCTGTAAAAAGAAAACGTTTTGACAAAACAGTCGACAAAAAGAAGAAACAAGTAAGCAAATATAGCATATATAGCATGAATGTAGCAAGATAAATGTTACTTCAAAAGGTATTATATTGCCTCTAACTCCTGCTTTATTGTTATGAAAATACACTTGCTGGTAATCTTCAATAATTTCTCTGAATAAATCAGCTTCCACTGCTTACAATCACTTCTCTCACTTTTTATTTGAAGAGCATCTTTCTTCCTACTTACCCTTTTTATCCTCTCTAACAAATATCTAAATGAATAGAGTAGATAAAAATGAATTTCGTTTTGATCAATTAAACTATGCGCGACACGTAAATAGCAAATTAGATATAAATAAATACATGAGGCTACTTACAGAAAGAGAAGACTCCCAATCCATCTTTGGTTTACTATTTTTAAAGAATACATGCTTTTTCTTCAATAAAGATTATTACTGCAGAACAGAATGTATTTATGCTTGGCTTTTGGGACAAGCCGTAGAGCAGACGATATAGATCTTGTGAAGAGTAAACGTTAAACGTAGAGAAAAGGTGGATTATCAATAATATATTATTTATTTAGAACACATAATCGAGTTGTTACTTATATATGTATGTATATTGGGATTTGTGGTTTAAATGTTTTGTTACTGTGTCTTTGGAATTTGTGGATTAGAGCTGTGGATGGAGAAGGATTTCGAGCGCATGTGAAATGATCGATAGAAGTATAAATTTGAATGCGTTTTGTTGAAGTATGAAAGAAAGATGATGGATGATACAATGATATTTAATCAAATTGTTGATTTATGTATATTTATATATTGTATATATAGAGGTAGCTAGAGAAGAAGTAGGTAATCCTACAGAATGTATGATTCATTAGTGTCCGTTGAAAGTCTTGAATCACAGGGCAGGAAACAGACGGAGATACTGGATATCAAGAACAATAACTTTACCCATTAGCACRGCGACATCGGATTGCCATTTGAATGRAAAAGGGAAATAAGGGTTCTGGTGTTGAATTAGAATACATGGAAAATTGCCTACTCATTTGTGTATATATTGTATATATCATACACAAATCTTACTTGATTCGGCATGTCAATTTCTTATATCGTTTTAAATATTTAACCTCCTCCGGTGTCATCGGGTTCACTTTTAATATGGCCGAAAACAGCGACTTATTGGGAGTACCACTTAACATGTCCTGAAAAAMGCACAAGTTTAATCAATCAAATACAGCCAATCTTTCCCTTCGTCACCTATCAATTTCCTCATATATATTATTAAATTATTCCTTTTTTTTTTCATTTCTATACTTCCCAGTATGTTCCTTCAATCTACCTTACTTCCACCATCATCCCAATTTAGACCCAGAATTTCGATCCTGTTTGGTTACCTCATCGACTTTTTTATCGGACATATTATGTAATCGGCAAATAAAATTTGAACTCAGCGTCTCATTACAGTATTTGATAGACAAAGTTTAAGTATCACGTAACGGTACATAGTGATGCATCAATCTGCATGTCGATAAACTCCTCAATCATTAGAACTCATTGTGGTGGGTGAATAAGCCAAGAGGATATGAATGGCAAAGGAGAAGCAGAAAAAGAAGTAGTGGAGATATATACTTTAGCACATRAGTTGAATTGAATGCAGAGTCTTCTACTCTTTGATTGAACCGTTGTTGACTGGTTGGTAAATAATAAAATATTGCATGAAACTTGAAAATCCGAGCGAAGGATAGAAATAGCTTACTGGGAGATAGCTATAAATTGGATGTAAAGTGAGGAGAGAGATAAGTGGACCAGTACTTGAAATAAATCGTCATAGTTGAATTATAAGAATCAGCAGAGAGCTAAAAGTCGTTAGTAGAGGATAGTAAAAGAAGGTCCTATTGAAAGGTAGTTTTAGTACATGCATTGATAGGAAGTGTAACTTTGATTGTTTGACTGTATAGCATATGTGACACAGTGAGTAGCATCTAGAATATCGCATCAGTTGTTTGCTCTTGTTCCTCTTTTTATTGCATAGAATATTGCATCTGGGCTCTGGCTCTGCTATTGCATTATATTACTACACATTTTAGCCCTTTGTTAGCAGAATGGCGAATTATAAGCCTTTGGAATCGAGATCCTCAGAAGTAAGGTCATTAATCTGTCTATTAGCGGCTTTGGCATCTATTGGCTGGGGACTATACTTTAAAACAGCATTGAACATTAAMTTTTCTGATTTATCTCCACTGCCTATTTTTCTATCATTTGACTCTGTTTCTTCTGTATCAAAGCTATCATTACATGATCAACTCGATGGTGTGTATGCACCTACATACAAGAGGATAGATTGGTTAAAGTATCCTCAACTTGCCTGGCCTGACGAAGGAGTATCAGTATTATCTGAGAATTCCTCTTATTTTCTCAATTATCCTAATGGAACCATTGAACCGTTGATAACTTTTGACAAATTCTGTTTTCAGAACGAAAGCCACAAAATTGATGATTTTGTTCTTAGCAATGACTTATCATTGGCTATTATAACTACAGATAGAGAAAAACAATGGAGGCATTCTTCTCATGCCCTGCATTGGATTTATAACGTGTCTGACTTTTCAATAGTTCCATTTATTTCTTCYGATCCTTTAGCACAAATTGATCTTGCATTATGGTCACCCGATTCTAAGAAGATCTCTTTTGTCTATAACAATAATGTATATGTAAGGTTTCTCAACTCTGGTGAAAACGAAGCTGAAGTTCTTCAATATACTTTTGATGGTGGTGATGAAATAATATATGGAAAACCTGACTGGGTGTATGAAGAGGAAGTTTTTGAAGGTAGCAGTGCTATGTGGTGGAATCCTACTGGTGATTATCTTGCCTTTCTAAAGACAAATGATACTAATGTACCTGAATATCCTTTGATATACTATGAAAAGCAAAATGTTGAAAAAGTGTCGTATCCTGACTTTTATCCTATCAAGTATCCTAAATCCGGCTATCCCAACCCTGATGTTGATATGATGATAATAGATTTAACAGAATACAAAACTGGTTCTTATAAACTACCATTACCAAAGGAAATACTAGAGTTGAATGAACCTATGTTTACTGAAGTAATCTGGCTTGGTGAGAAGAAGCTGTTGTTAAGAGTGACAGATCGTGAAAGCTCTAATTTGAAAGTCTGGGTTGTTGATGCTAAAGATAAAGCGGGAATTGTTACTCGTGAGGAATCATCTAAAGAAGGTTGGTTTGAAATAACTCAAAATACTTTATACATTCCTAAGGACCCTAAGGGAAGGTACAATGAAAGTTATGTTGATACTGTCACACACAAAGGATATAACCATTTGGCGTTGTTCAACATTACTAGTAATGAATATAGATTATTAACATCTGGCGAATGGGAAGTCGTTAACGCCCCTTCAGGATTTGATCCTGAGCTCGGATTGGTTTATTTCTTTTCTACTGAAAGATCTCCTATTGAAAGACACTTGTATTCGGTATCTTTGATGTCTGGTGAGGTCAAGGAAATTACTACTGGTGAAGAAGCTTGGTATTCGGCTTCCTTTTCTGCAGGTGCCCGGTATGCTCTATTGACGTACGACGGCCCTGGTTTGCCTTATCAGAAGCTTATTGATCTTCATGGAGGTTCGCCTTTGGATTCTGAAATCATAGAAGATAACTTGAAATTGAAGTCAACTTTACAGTCATTGGCTGTGCCTACAAAGACGTATTTTTCTATTGAGTTAACACCGGGTGTTTTTGGGAATGCTGTTGAAATTAGACCTCCTAATTTCAATCCTAATAGAAAATATCCTGTATTGTTTTATGTCTATGGAGGACCAGGAAGTCAAACTGTGATGAAAAGGTTTAGTCTTTCTTTTCAAGAGGTAGTAAGCTCAGCTCATGATGTAATTGTTGTTTCTGTTGATGGTAGAGGTACTGGTTTTATGGGACGTGAATTCCGGACTATAGTTAGAGGCAACTTAGGTTATTACGAGCCTAGAGATCAAATCACAGCTGCCAAATATTTTGCAGCTCAACCATATGTTGATGAAAATAGAATTGCTATCTGGGGCTGGAGTTATGGTGGGTATATGACTTTGAAGACATTGGAGACTGATGAAGGTGAAGTATTTTCTTATGGAATGTCTGTTGCTCCTGTTACCAATTGGCGGTTTTATGATTCTATTTATACTGAAAGGTATATGCTGATGCCTCAGAACAATGAGCATGGATATAATGTTAGTGCCATCAGCGATGTGGAAAGCATTGGATCTTGTGATAGGTTTTTGTTGATGCATGGCACTGGTGATGATAATGTTCATTTCCAGAATTCACTAGCTGTGTTAGATAAATTAAATCTTGCTGGGGTCGAGAATTATGATTTAATGGTTTTCCCTGATTCCGACCATGCGATATTTTTCCATAATGCCCGCCAGATTGTATTTGATAAGCTTTTCTCTTGGATTGGTAAAGCATTTAGAGGTGACTTTGATGCATACTCAACAGCAAAATTTCTAGTATGAAAGTAGACCAGGTTAGATATAAAAAGTCTTTTGAACGTTTCATGATTGAGTAAATTAGTTAGTCAGTTTTGATGGTTGACAAGAGAATGTGAGTTAGTTGGCGTAGTTGTTCATTATAGGGATTAACATGGGATCATGGATCTTATGGATCGTATAGATTAGGTTAGATGAATGTTTGGATTGATAATGGGTTGATTGAAGAGGTTTAGGAAAGGAAAGGTTACTGGTTTTTTTCCATGTTGGCTAGAAGATTAATATAGTTGAAAATAATGATATATATTACTGTGTGTGATATTTGCTGTAATGGCTATGGTAACTAAGGTTTCAAATTGTAGTTAAGGTTTCTGCGAGATTTAGAGTTGTGCATTCCAACACATTTAGACGCATAAAACGTTAAAGCCTGCATATAGAGTGTAAAGGGACACACAAACAACACCGATTTTGCTATTTCATAAGAGTGTCATCATCTCACATAAGTCGCAACGTGAATTGTACTGCTTGCAACTATCAACTAGCTCTTCATGCCACCTCCATCAACGCTCTTCCCTCTTCCCAACTCATACTGTTCACATCGCATCTCATCTCAAATCTTACAACTCACAWATAAAACATCACGTGATACAAAAGTATCTCTTGTGATACCTCATTAAATACTCTTCTGAATTGCCCCCTAGCCTTTACTGAAGTCAATCGAATAGTGAAAAGCTGAACGAGGCGTTTTCTGGTCGCCACCTGTACTGTCAGCAGTCAATGATAACTAATAATAAATGCTCAGAATTGAATACCAATTGTATCATCAAGCCATCAATTGTATCAAAAATTGTATTGAAAAATATAACCAAACGTTGGTTTGATTGATTTGAAGGCAATTCAACGGAAATCGTATTGTGTTTATGTTTGGTTCCAGTTGTTTCATACCATTTACAATCAACTGAGTTCTTATCTATAGAAACTATCTACAGTTTGAGCACAAAAAATTAATCAAAGATGGTTGAAGCTGATAAAGCTAGCAGCAGTTCAGCTGGTGATGAATCGTCGAAAGACAAGGAGCAAAACAACGTGCAGGAATCACCAAAGGAACAGGCTAAAGATGTAAAGAAGAAATCAAAGAAGGAAGAAGAAGAAGAGGAAGAAATGTCAGAAGAAGATCGTCAACTAAAAGGTGAATTAGAAATGTTAGTAGAAAGATTGCAAGAATCAAAGACTGAATTATATGAACCAGCTTTGAATCAACTAAAGGAGTTCATTAAAACATCTACATCATCTATGACAGCAGTACCAAAACCATTGAAGTTTCTTCGACCTCACTTCCCTATTTTGGTTGAATTGTATGATTCTTGGATTGATGATTCATTGAAATTAATCCTTGCTGATATCTTATCAGTTCTTGGAATGACATATTCTGATGGTGGGAAAAGAGAATCTCTAAAATTCCGACTGTTATCACAAACTGATGATATTGGATCATGGGGTCATGAATATGTTCGTCATTTAGCATTAGAGCTTGGAGAAGAGTTTATTGCTAGAGCTGAAAAAGAAAGTAATAATAAAGAGGAAAACGTTGCTGAATTACAAAGTTTAGCTTTACAAGTTGTTCCCTTTTTCTTAAAACATAACGCAGAAGCCGATGCAGTAGATTTGCTATTAGAATTAGAATCTATTGAACAATTACCTCAGTTTGTTGATAAAAATGTCTTCTCAAGAGTTTGTCTTTATATGGTAAGTTGTGTGCCATTTTTGGCTCCTCCTGATGATTTATCGTTCTTACATACTGCTTATACTATTTATATGAATCATGCTCAATTGACCCACGCTTTGACTCTGGCTATTCGTTTGGATGATGAAGAGTTAATGCGTAATGTGTTTAAAGCTACAACGGACAAATCCACTCAAAAGCAATTAGCATTTATTTTAAGCAGACAATCTGTTGTTCTCCAGTTGGATGATGAAGAAGTCCAAGAGTGTTTGTCTAATGCTCATTTAACAGAATATTTCAATTACCTGGCGAAGGAATTAAACCTGCTTGATCCTAAAACTCCCGAAGATATTTATAAGTCAGATTTAGACCGAGCGACTTCGTTTTCAGGCAGCAGTTTAGACTCTGCTAAACAAAATTTAGCCTCTAGTTTTGCTAATGCTTTTTTAAACTGTGGTTATTGTAATGATAAGCTTATGACTGATGAGCAATTAGGAAGCTGGATTTATAAAACCAAGGGCTTGGGAACTTTTTCGACAACAGCGTCTTTAGGGGCAATTTATCAATGGGAAACCAGCGAAGGTTTACAACAGTTGGATACTTTTATGTATTCTTCTGATGAATTAATCAAAGCTGGTGCTATGCTTGGTATAGGCTTAGCATGTACTAATGTTCATGATGATATGGACACAGCATTTTTACTACTTAGTGAACAGGTGTCGTCTAATAGCAAGTATATTCAGATTGCTTCTATTATGGGGTTGGGATTATCATCTGCAGGAACCAAAGATGAAAAGCTGTCTGAATTACTACTACCTTTAGTAAGTGATACTTCAGTACCACTAGAAGTTTCTTGTTTAGCTGCTTTATCCTTAGGTCATATCTTCGTTGGAACCTGCAATGGTGATATCACATCTACTATTCTGCAAACCTTGTTAGAGCGGTCATATATTCAATTGGCTTCAAAATGGATCCGTTTTATGGCTTTAGGCTTAGCATTACTGTTTGTAGGTAAATATGAACAGGTAGATGATGTTTTAGAAACAATCAAAGCTATTGAGCATCCTATTGCTAAAACCCTAGAAGTGTTAGTGACAATCTGCTCTTACGCTGGTACTGGGAATGTCTTGCAGATCCAGAACTTGCTACACGAATGTACTCAATTCCCTGAGGAGGAGAAAGAAAAAGATGGCGAGAATGAAGAAGATGAGAGCAGTGCTATAGCCGGAGAGTCTGAAACAGGTCAAACTGAAGGAGACTCCAATTCAAGTGGTGATGCTGGAAGTAAGCCTATTGTGGAGAACGGCAATAAGGACGGGGAAGAAGATGCTACCCTGGAAGACGCTGATAATGATGATGACGATGAGGATGAACTAGATGATAAAGCAGATGAAGACAAATCATACTTAGGATACGCAGTGTTAGGATTAGCTTGTATTGGAATGGGAGAGGACATTGGGGCCGATATGACATTCCGACATTTTGAACATTTGATGCATTATGGTAGTGATGAAATCAAAAGAGCCGTTCCTTTAGCTATGGGTCTTCTTTCACCATCTAATCCTCAAATGAAGGTATTTGAAACTCTTTCGAGATACTCTCACGACAATGATTTAGAAGTAGCATTAAATGCTATCTTCTCCATGGGTCTTGTTGGGTCTGGTACTAATAATGCACGTATTGCTCAATTGTTGAGACAGCTAGCTAGTTATTATGTTCGAGATCCTGATTGCTTGTTTATGGTTAGAATTGCTCAGGGTCTACTTCATATGGGTAAAGGATCTCAAACATTAAGTCTTTATAGCTCAGATCGACAAATCCTTAATAGAGTATCATTTGCAGGGTTATTGACAGTGTTAGTAACTCTTTTAGATCCAAAGGCATTTATTCTTGATGATGATCATTACTTATTATATTTCATCAATGAAGCTATTAGACCTAGAATGCTTGTTACATTAGATGAAGATTTGAATCCTTTGAAAGTAAATGTGAGAGTTGGTCAAGCTGTTGATGTCGTTGGTCAAGCAGGTAAACCTAAGACAATCACTGGCTGGGTGACTCATAATACACCGGTTTTATTAGGATATGGGGAAAGAGCTGAATTGGAAGATGATCAATATATTAGTTATACACATTCATTAGAAGGAGTTGTTATTTTGAAAAAGAACGAAGAATTTATGGATGTGGATAATTAATATACATTACTTCTTATTAAGAATGTAAAAATGTTTACACCTAATGTTTATATATGTATATATATATATAATGCTGTAATACAATCAGATTGATAATTATTTTGAATGATGTAATCGCATAATACATTTTATCTTAATACCTATTTTACCATCTGGATTTATTCTACTTGTGTCAGAAGTCAATTAGCAGAAAGTAATTAGCTGCGGGCTGATTTAATACTTCAATGGTCTCTTTAGTTATAGATGAGAAGATGAGGCCATACAACTGAGAAGGTAGAACCAACCAATTACTCGTAGTACGCACTTTTTCTTATGCTTTCACTGGATATACATTTCTAGTAGATTCAACGTAATAAAACCAAACTACAGTAAAATATGTTCAGTTCTTGCCTTTAGTTAGAATACTTCCTAGGTTTCATCGTATTTTGTACCGAATTTAGTTACATATTTAATATTTGTAGGTTGTTAGTGCTTTTGCTAAATTATTGAATACATTCAATAACATATAATATACTACTATACGGTTTACCCATCAGTATGTAAGACTCTCTATTTTAGATATACATGACTGTTTCTTTTCTTCAATCTTAATCTTATGCAGTTCCCTATCGTCTGCCTCTTGTTGTTTTCTGTGCTTTTTATTTGATTCATTTTCTTTCGCCGAATTGACTATTAGTGAATTCTATTCGGCTTCCCTTTTCTTCCTCTCTTTTCTTCTCTTCTTTACTTGAACTCCTGAGCTTTGCCAGCCATCAGCAAGCCAACAATTAAACCAAATAAACCTAAGACACTACCAAAAATCTCAATAACAAGAATCTTGACAAATAATGCTGCGTCTGCAGCATCTGCAACAGCAGCTGTTGAACCAGTGATTCCCACAGCGACACCGCAAATCAAATTACTTAATCCAACTGTCAGTCCTGCCCAGAATAATGAATAGCCAGTATAGAAGTTCTCTTTTGTATACAAATCGATGCCTGATACATTTGTAAGTTTTGCTGAAAATACAATGGCCATGATAAGACCATAAATAGCTACGACTTCACAGAAAATAATAGAAATCAGATTCTTAGTTGTTATTCGTGGAGCTTTAATACCAGCTCCGATAACAGATGAACCCGTGATAAAAATACCCCAAGCAGCTCCAACAACACTCATTCCTATACAATTAGCAATTCCCAAACTTGCCCACATGTATGGCGATGTTGTCATGAGAAATTCGCCAAAATTGAATGCTTCTCCTGATCCTGTGAAGAGTAGGTCTATAATAAAAAGTTAGTATCAAATCACATTGAAAGGTTCACGTTCGGTGTTTGATTATTCGTTTGCTGATTTGTTAAATTTTGTTAATAGAAACTAAAAACAACTTACAGCCTCCTACTACAAGAGCTCCCGTAAGAGTTAAAGAAGGAAGAACGTAGCCCATTGCGTTGTTGAGTATTCTAGAGAATAGATATGTTTGGATGGGTATGTGTGTAGAGCAACAGCTAATTTGAGCAGAATTGGAAGCTTGATTCTTGAACAAAGCTTTATGTTGCTTAGATTAATGCTGCTAAACTGTTCAGAATATTTCAATGGAACAAATCTCAGCTGGATTGGATTTTAGTCTGTTGATTGATTCTATTCTCTACTTTGTGCAATATGTATAGTAGACGTAGAGGTAAGCTATTCACTCAACACAGACAAGCACAATGAAACCTGACTTGATTCTCCGAATGGAAACAAGAGTTGAGATAGCAGTTGAATATCTAAGTGTAAACGGTGGTTTGATAAGTACCTATTTTAGATAGATTGAAAGAAACTCCCATACAGTAAGCATCAATTGATTACTACTGTTTGATGATATGCTCTTAGTTACTTAAGGCTGCTGCCTGCACTGTTGAAGCAGCCAAAGACAACGAAATACGGACCGTTTTTTAATGATTATGTGATCAGTTAAGATCAGGACTTGGGTTTTTCTGGACATGCTTCCTTATAGTTTCCGGAGTGGGAGTAAGGTGAGGAAAGACACCAGAAGGAAATATATAAATAAAACTAAGATAGTTGTTGTTGGAAGTAATTACAGTTATTTTCAGTTTTTGATATATTTGAAAAACTTTCGTGAGAAGGAGTTATAGAAATGTATAGCATTGKGGGTAAAACTGGATGCTGGATCAGTAGATTACGGAAATTATATTAATTGCTTGATTTCCGAAATTTATGATGGTGATTCACTGAGTTGATCGATATCCAACAAATAAAACAGAACTTTTAGGCTATTCGCTTTAAATGATCGATAATAATAAATTGAAATAATGTTTGATAGATGTTTAATTTTGCCCAGGCAATTCGTGGTTTTAACAGCTATAATGGACTCAGGTTAAGTATTTCACAAGAGACACATATTGTCTCACCTACTTCTCAAGTATAAAATTGAATATATATATCCATAGTCATTATAGATAATATATGATATAATATAATATTAATAACTACAAGGGAACCAGGTCATAGAGACATAAAATAGACTTCTCACCATAATCTATTGTTCCACAACAGCTCCTTCATTGGCAAGCTCTAAAACCTTCCATTGACATTCAATGTCGGCCTTCTTAAACCTTTGAACGATTTCTTCAGCAATAGCATCAAAATTTTCAGTAGCAAGTGCTAAAATTGTTGGTCCTGCACCACTAAGACATATTCCCAAAAGACCAGGATGTGTCTTTGGTGTGACGCTAGCAAGGATTTCTGTTAATCCAGGTATTAGTGTTTTACGGTAAGGTTGATGAACTCTGTCTTGCATAGCAGCATAAATCAATTCAGGATCGGGTGGACATCTTGTAACGGCAGTCGTCAAAACAGCTAATCGTTGTAGATTGAATATCATATCTTTAGCAGTGTACGCAGTAGGTAAAACACTTCTAGAAGTAGCGGTAGATACTTCGAAATTAGGAATAATCACCACACATTTAATCTCGGGGCACCAATCATACTTGATATGTCTGCCAATATTAAAAGGTGGCTCAGGAGGTTTCAATCCAGTATTTACACCACCAGCAGGTTCTGGTAGAACTTCACTAAGAGGAATTTCTTTTCTCTCCATCTCACTTGCACTTAAATCACGCAAGTATGATCCAACGAATCCTCCCATCATAGCAGCTGTGATATTGTCAGGGTGTCTTTCAATCATCAAGCAATAATCAAGCATTCTTTGCTTCGTGAATTCAAGCTTTCCAACCTCATTTCCAAGCATAACACCAGCTACAACAGCAGCCCCTGATGATCCTAATCCTCTACCTAAAGGTATAGGACTAATAACATGAATAGAAGTACCAATMGGGAACGTAGTGATATCGTTACATCTTAAAACATATAGAGCTGTGCGAGTGATTAAATTGTAATCAGATTCCAATGGTACAGAATCAGCACCTTCTCCTTCGTATGAAAGCTTGCAGTTGTAGAGATCATCGTTTGACTGAGAAGCATCAATAGTAACATGAAGTTCAAGGAATAAACTTAGAGCTATTCCTAGTACATCATAACCGGGCCCAATATTTGCTGATGATGCCGGAACTTTGATGACAAATTTCTGGATCATTTTTTTGGAAATTGATGATCTATGAATAAACAATTGTTTCTTAAAGATTTAKTAAATAGGATAGCAAGCAATCAATCACAGACAACAGACACCACAATGCAGGGATGTGTCACAGATCAATCAATCAATCAATAGACTAACTAACTAAACGATGGACTGAATTATTGAATGCAACCAGTTGTCAGACAAAACCTAATTGCAGACCTTCTAGTATTTTACATCCAGTAATTTGATTCAAAACTGTTAGATCAGTTTACTGAAGTTCCTGTGCTCTATAAAGAGTAATGGAAACATTCCTTTCAGTCATTCACTGAAGTRCCCTCCGAGACTGTCCTTAATTTATCAGATTTTTCCAACAGATGTTCGTCTAAAAAAATGTCTATGTCGGAGTGTGTCATACAGTCTGTCAGAGAAAACTTTGAGAAAAACCTGACCTCTGACAGTCCAGGACCTTTTCTCTCTTCCTCAACTCGTGTCATAGAAATCATGACATGGGTTATAGTCATATATGCATAAATATGCATGGTTAAAAGTTYAAGGTTTGATCGAACTTTAACATGGATCTTGRTCACGTGGTTTTGAAATTTTGATCACATAATCATGMATGGCTCACTAACTCCGAATTTTCCAACAATTTCTTCAACGGCAATTCCGTTTGTTCCTCTTATGTCTCCTCTTTGCTTTACGATCTCCGATTCTGTTATTTTCCAAGTSTTCAKACATAAAACAGACTGTGAATTGGATTAATAACTTCGTCGTAATTTCCCCTTTAGGACTCCATACCTTTTCCATCTGCTTTCCGCTGTTTTTCTGCCTGGGTCCTAATCACTTCCGAGCTTACATCTCTGTTTATCTTACTTACCATACATTTACTACTACAATGCTACGACCACGTCTATCATCCAGGCTATTAAACCCAATCAGAAGCCGTGGATTCTCTTCGGCTTCTGCTATTTCCTCCGCTATTGCTTCCRGCATTTCTTCCGCCTCAGGACCATCATCACACTCAACGTCTCAGTCAAAAACATTTCAGGACTCGTACAGCATTACGACCTTATCCAACGGTGTCACGGTAGCATCCCAGCATTCTCCTTACTATTACACTAACGCCGGTGTTTATATCAATGCGGGATCTCGCTATGAGGATGAATCACTGCGTGGTTGTAGTCACGTGCTGGATAGAATGGCCTATCTGTCTACATCGAGAATGTCAAGCGAGGAAATCAGCCGAAAGCTAGAACTAGCAGGCGGAACACATACGTGCGCTTCATCCCGTGAAGCCATGATGTATCAAATAACCGCGCACAATAATGCAGTTCGGGATATGATGCAACTGTTAGCCGACACGGTAGTTTCTCCTCAATTGACCGAGACGGAATTAGCCGAGCAGAAGAAAAGCATAGAGTTTGAGGTGAAATCCATCTGGGAACAATCGGATCTAATTTTGCCCGAATTGGTGCATATGGCCGCATTTATTGATAACACTTTAGGCAATCCCTTACTTTGTCCTGTTGAACGGATTCCGTTGATTACCCGGGACACCCTTTTGGACTACAGAGCTAGGTTATATCGGCCAGAGAGAATTGTTGTAGCGTTTGTTGGAGTAGATCACGCTGCAGCAGTAGAAATAACCGAAGAAAACTTCGGCGTTATGCCAAAATCGGAAACTCCTCCCGACCCTACTTTGTCCCAAAAGCCTCTATACACCGGTGGAGAAATTTGTATCCCCTCCGTTCCGCCTATCGGTAATTTACAGGAGTTTGTACATCTCCATATAGCATTTGAAGGCTTAGCTATTGATCATCCCGACATTTATGCTTTGGCAACGCTTCAGTGTCTCTTGGGAGGTGGTGGCTCATTCTCGGCTGGTGGTCCTGGCAAAGGAATGTATTCTCGGCTTTATACTAACGTGTTGAACCAATTAGGCTATATTGACCATTGCCGGGCATTCCATCATTCTTTCTCGGACTCGGGATTATTCGGAATCGCTATTTCCGGTGTTCCAAACGCAGCTCCGTATCTTGCTGATATCATATGTAGACAAATGGCTATCCTATTCGACGGGTCCCAAGACTTAACTGTAGCCGAAGTAGAAAGAGCCAAGCATCAGTTGAGATCTTCGCTGTTAATGAACTTAGAATCAAGGCTAGTACAAGTGGAAGATCTCGGAAGACAAGTTCAAGTCTTAGGCAAACGGATACCTCTTGAGGAAACTTCAGCCCAGATAGATAAAATAACCGTGGATGATCTGAAAAGAGTAGCCCAGACGGTATTTACCGGTAAAGCAAGTGAAACAGGGTTTGGAAGACCTACGATAGTTATGCAAGGTCCACGTGATACTTTCGGAGATGTTGAAGCTGTAGTCAAGAAGTACGGATTGGGTAGTTTTGCCAACAGTGGGGCAAATGTAGAGAATGTGGGGAATGTGAAGCCACCCAAGAAATTCGGTAGGTTTTTCTAACAATTATGTGGCGTGGAAGAAGATGGGGGTCAAAGAAGAAGAACGTTTATTGGTCATTTTCCAATTTTAGAATGAAGTGGATGATAATTTGATGATAGAATTCTATTCGTTGTAATAAGTATTTATCGGCAAGGTGACAAAGCTTCACCAGTTGCATAAAACAATTAGAATGATCAAACGCTTTTAAGTATCTTTGGAACGCAATCCAAATCGATGAATTATCTGTAAATAACAAACATTTATCAGAAGTACTCCTTGCTGGTGTTACTACTTTTATCATGTTTATTTCGGTTCATCAAGCTCAGAGGATAGTTAGTTTTAGCTATTGTTTTCAGAACGTATAATGTTTCATTATTAAACAGAACTGAAGAATGAAGGTACAATATGATTAGTATTATTATTAGTATCACTGTACTAAGATAGTTAGATAATGTAGTGACACGTACTGACATGTACTGACATGTAAAGGTTTTTGTGAAACACTTATCGGAATATAAACAACCTGTTTATCTATTGTATAGAGAAACATTCCTTCCAAGATTTATAATGAATATTACATRGGTATTCGGCGGTTACGATCACCGTAAAAACATAATAGGGAAAAGAAATGGTGATTTGTGATTCGTCTTCATGCTATCAGGATACTGTTGCTACATCCGATATGAACAGTAGGATCAAAGGAGGACCAACTATGTTCAAGTCCTCTATTCCTCGAAAGCAGTTATCAATGTATGTTCAAGTATCTSGCTCGTATAAAGGAATCTACTCCTAAGACATGGTGATACTATAATACTGTAGTATATACAAACTTGACCTTAATTTTATGATATGGCCTAGAACAGTAGAGTCAATTCAAGACAGTAATGTAGTCCATGCCCACCATCTATCATCTAGGAAGCATTTCGCATCGTCCCCAGAGAACAACGCGGTACTATCAACAATTTCAGCCAATTAATGTACCGTAGAACTATTACTACTCTTGAACCAAATGCTCCTACAAAGAAGCATAGACCACTCTCGAAACCAAAGCTGATCCTTTTGCTACCAGAGGCAACGAGGACAGAATCTCATCAGTTTAATTGGTTCTCATCCTTATCTAGAACTGTCTGTCGGGCTACAAGAAGAATATCACATGAGACCAGCGAAAGGTAAATAAACTCCTGATATCAATACGTATTGATGGTAGGAGTAACTCAGGATTCTTCGATAAGCTTATAGCATTATTGTCGGATTATTTTCTCACACATAATTCATAAAAGTACAGCAATGGATTGTGTAAATAATCAAACAGTAAATTCATTAAGTATTACTATATCATTATTGGATCATAACATAATCATTATGACATAACGCCTGATATTTCACCCTTGTTCATTATCATTCTGGCAGTATTGATTTCCATTATTTCGCTATTGGCAGTATTCTGAAAGGTTGAGAGACGGTAAAGTACTCTGATGGATCATTGATCATTTTGAATTCGATCTTATAGCCTGGAATCAGTATGCAAGAGATGGGTTTATTGTTTTTGCTAGAGTTCTCATAGTCATWTTCTGTATATTTCTATGGCTGACAACCAAAGCAAACATAACATGGTAATTCAACAGTCGATGATTAAGTCCACTCAAGGCACTCCACTCTGTGCATTCCAGTCCTCTCCAGCCTTCTTGCTTTCTATCTTACTTCTTGGATGATCCTTATGGATAAGGTTTTTGCTTGTTCTGAAGATTTAGTCAACCATCACCATTAGCCAGCGCACATAAYAAGCTAGAATCAATACATACCCACTCATCTAGACCTATTCTTCCGGCTAGATAGTGGAGAGCATCCGACATCTTACAACATCGTTACTCCCAGGGTTCCCGGCGGCAAAATCTTCTATATACAGGGTCCCTTTACGATCTATCACATATAACCTTCTGCCATTATTTCCAAACTGTAAAGCTGCTGCTTCACTCACTCTGGTAGCATTAGTTACAGCGTCTATAACTACCACTCTTTTCCTCTCATGATCCATATTGGGGCTATGCATAAGGTAAACTTGGCCAGATCTATCCAGAAGGGCAACAGTATCTCCACGGGGAGAAACAGCTGCTCGATGGATTCCAGAGCCAACTTCGTCAACTCTCAGCATCATCGCTGGTTGGGCCACAGCTTGCACTCCTTGCGTGACAGATATCTTAGAATCGATTATAATAGGGGGTGAATTGAAAGCTACAGACGTGACTGCGATGTATCTGTTATTAGGGAAAACCTCCACACAGGTGATACCTTCTGACTCTAAGGATGTGTCTAGTGAACGTAGGGATTTCATTACCAACCGGGGTTCTTTAGGATTTCTAACAGAGATAACCATAAATCGATTCTCCAGCACCGTAGAACACGATAAAAGCCCATTATCAGGAGAAAACTTGAGAGTGTTTACTGGATCTCTGTAAGGAAGAGTGATAGTCACTGGCTTTATATTCTGATTAGCATCACCAGTGGTAGACTTGGAGGAGCTGGAATTCAAGCTTTTCCTGCTGGATTCTGCAGGATTCTGAGCTTGAGTCCGAGTCAGTAGTCTCAGATCATGTAGAACAATCAACGGCTGATCTTGCTTCACTTTCTTATGCCTCCCAGTAACACCAATTGCAACTAGGCTGCTGTCGTTGGCTATTGCTACACATCTAATAGCAAATGACGAATAGTACGTATAAATACATTTGCCCTTATCGTTTAAATCAAATATCCGTAAAACACCTTGCGTGCCCGATATAACTAGATATCTATTGCTCATAGCACAGAACAAATGCTGCCAGGAATCAAGTCTCGATTCCGATCGTTTTAAAACAGAGGATTTACCTGTAGAGCCCGAAAATACTGGCAGTTTACCTGATTCTAAAGCTGATGATAGAGATTCCCAGTCCATGCCTGTTTCGCCWGTCGATTTCCCTACGGCACATAGAACTGGGCTGTCCGCAGGGTTTTTCTGTATTTTGAAGCATTCCCATTTTCTTTCTGATATTATGGCAAAGAAAGAACAGTCAGAAGAAATACAAGATCCAATAAATAGCCTTGACCGTTTGCCAAACATTGATTTATGCGTAGGGTGCTTATACTGACGTCTATAGTTAGGAAAGCATTTAGAGAAGTAAACCTCTTGTTGTTCTTCCTCTGCCGTGAGCATTAGAGG
The DNA here is from genome assembly GCA_001599295.1 of Sporopachydermia quercuum. Taxonomy (NCBI): domain Eukaryota; kingdom Fungi; phylum Ascomycota; class Sporopachydermiomycetes; order Sporopachydermiales; family Sporopachydermiaceae; genus Sporopachydermia; species Sporopachydermia quercuum. The sequence goes on from BCGN01000006.1 coordinate 994,448, forward strand.
CTCTGCATTTGCAGTGGGATCTGGAGATACCGGGAGTTCCCAGCTGAGAATTGACTCCTCATTCGATGAGATTTCTTTGTTTCTGCTGCCAGAACGTGTGCTTTTATTGGAATACTTTCGGCTGGTTTCAGATCTGCTTACTAGCTGTAGCGAGTTCATTATGTTTGACGATCCGTTGGAATCTCTGTCGCTGTTTCTACGTGATGAATGAAAATTACTTGCAGTAGAATCAAAGCTGGTACTGCCAGTTGGAACCGAACTCTGGGTGTTATAATTAGATGCTACAGTAGTAGGGACATTATTAGTATTAGCATCTGTAGCTGTAGTGCCAGTATTGGTGCTAGTGGTACCATTATTCGACGTTGAGCCTGCGGGTTGAATTGTTATGTCTGAACAGCTTGATTGCATTTCGGGGTTCTTTGCTAGCGTTCTGAACAGTTTCAGCAAGCCCATTTTAGCTGGTGGCTCCGTATCATTGTTTGTTGTGATTAGTTGGCTTGATTTAGTGTTAATGGTTGTGGAGTTATTAGTGCCTGTTTGATAGTCAGAGCTTTCGGACGAACCCGGTAGGCCTGAGCTATATCCATGCAGTTTATCTGTTCCTACTGTTGATCCTGTGGGTGTTGCTGATACTGGCGGTAATGCTTTTCCTATATYTGTTCCTGGTCTTTCTCTTGGCGATTCGGTTGCTTTGTCTAAACGAGATTTCAGGGTGGCTATTATTGATTTCTGTTTCTGAACTCTGCCATATAATAACCGTAAAGGGATTACAGGACCAATCAGTGTTGAATCCTTTGAATGGCATACAGGACAGACTATCTTAATTCGATCTGAGTGAGTCCCAAACTCAAGCATTTGGAGTGATTGAATCAGCGATTCAGAGACTAAACAGCCACAGCTAAGAATAGAAGCGTCAGAAGCCGTTTGGCTTACTGTCGAATCACTTGTTGTAAGTTTTAAGTCCTGTTCTAACAAATCTGTGCAATGGCTCCATAGCGATAACAGTTTAGCTGTTGATACACTGTTCTGATCAGTTAATTTTTCACYGTCGTCTTGAGAGTCCAATGGAGATACCTCATCTGGAGATTTACTGGGCGGACGGAGCTCAARTGGCGTTTGAAAGTCCAGCCTGCCTTTGTCAATATGACTCCTTAATGATTGGGCAAGCATCATAGGATATACTACTAAAGAGTAGAATTCATTCCTTTTTGATAGTGAAAGCTTGCTATGATCTTAAGGGTATGGTTGACAGTGAAAAGAGCGATACGTATACAAAAAATGAGCAATAACTAACATATCAAATATACTGCATGTTTCTTGTGGTTTTGTCTGCTGGTTGATAATCAGTAGACAATCAATAGCCTGTTGTTTGTTGTTGTAACTCCTATTGCATTTAGGAGTTGTTGTGATGAAGTAAGTAAGAACCACTGAATGTTACTCGTTGTATTCGGCTCAGCTTCATAATATATGTTAACACAGTCGATATAACTCTCCATGCTTCTTTTGCCTTCTATCGCGTATTTATTTCCTTACCGAATCATATTAATCATCTTTCCTCTTATCTGCTGTTTGAGTAGATGGGGAGAGATGTTCGCTCTCGGAAAGTCTGCTGAGTGAGTTTCTTGATAACCAAGCGAAGTTTAAGTTATTGTCTATTTGGTCTCGATGCTTTACAAGTACATGACTGTGCATGAGATAAGGACCCTGGGATGGATGAAGATTGAGAGAAAAGACATGAAAGAGTCGAGTTTTTAAAGAATATTACTGACTTTTGATACCAATTCTGTAGTTGTACTTATACAACAAGGGTAGAAGAATAAAATACAAGTTTTCAGCTTTTTCTAGATTTAACCTCTTTTTTTCTTCGTTGTTTTTATGAATAGTCTCGCTGATGCCAATTTCCACGTTTCCCAATCGGTACTGCATTTCTCCTGTATGAATATGCAAGTATAAGCCCCAGTTTACTTTATTCCTCTAAGGTGGGCACTTGTGTGGAGAAGATAATTCAATGAGGCAGTAAATGTCTTTGATTGCAGATATTCTTCGAAAAATAAACTGTTTAAAAATAAAAATACATTTGAAAATGGCTGGATGCGATTATCAGAAGCTGCCATATCCTTCCGAACTTTATGACTCTGATTCTATGTTATTCAATCTCCATTGCAATTGCCTCCGTTTCTCTTAGTTGTGATAGATTGATTTGAGGGAAACTCAAATTGACAAAATCATGTGCATATGCAAACATGTTTAGTGCATACTTAGTGCTTTTGGTATTAGAAAGATAATGAACTAGGCAAGCTCTATGCAAGTTCCCTAATCTATGAAGAAAGCACATTGTCGAATCTTTTTTATTTTTTATTTTTATTTTTATTTTTTACATGAACTARTATTATTCAACAGATTCAAAACGAGAGAATTATATATACCTGAGATACGTCAGACAAAAGCTTGGTTAGAAAATCCTTACATCTCACTGCACCCCCAGCATTATTTGAATGAGACACATCGACAGAGAGTGAAAAATTGAAGATGCTCTTGGGTTCTTTTTCATCCTGCACTCAATTCCTCAGATATCATCTCCTAATGTGATGTTATCATAATACCATACTGCAAATATATAAGATTGGTGTTAATAATTATCAATAATAATAAATACTCGACATATTCTTCCTCATTCTCTTCTCTATCCCGCTCAAACAGTACATAACCCCCATGGTTAATGATGAAATTTACCATGTCAAAGTAATTTTCAGCATCAACAACCACCACCAGGATCATCACCAAACGCACGCTGGTACCAGAAACCAACGAAGAAGCTTGCAAATTTCAATCATACCAACAATAAAACAGACATTTAGTTACCTTACACTCTATTATTTTGTTTATTGAAACGATTACTAAAAATTCAATTTGAAACATTAATCACGGGAGGCAACTACTGTTATACTGATAAGCCAACCAGGACAGCAAGTTGTAGTAATAATTTGGTAATGGACACTTTTCATTGTTGATTGTTCATCGTCACCATTAGACACTGCACAAGTAAGATCGCTAGCCAATGCCACACATTGTAACGCATCAAAAAATCATAATCAATACGGAACGAGAAAACTACAAGGGAGTTTTCGCGGACATATAAAGAGTAATATGACGGAGCAGTTTATTGGATACACAGTCAGTGTAGATCTACACAATGGATCTTCGTTGAAAGGTATCATTGAGAAAGTAGCGAACAAGGACTTGACTCTTAGCAATGGTAAGTAAAAAAGGCCGCATGGCATCARTCTCAGCAACTGAACAATCGATGTGTTTATTTCTAATCAAAACAAAATAAAATCTGAAGGAACAAATCTAACCATTTCACAGTATACGATATCACCACCAAACAAAATGTAGCGGGGAACGTTTTGATCAAAGGATCAGAAATTGGAGACATCTCTATTCTAGCGCTCCCTAGCAAGAAAGAGTCAAAACCAGAGCCAGAGCCAGAGAAAGAGCAAGAACCTAGCCAAGAGTTTGTCGATCCAGCAGTACTATCGATTAGATCTAAGCCAGAGGGAAGAAAAGAAGCAAGCACTGAGAAGGAAGTCAATGCACCAGCGGTCAGTTCAAGCAAGTCATTAGGATTAGGTTTTTCCGGCGAGAAGGTTCCTGGTATTTTCCACAAGAATCCTTCAGTGAAGCAACCTTCTAGCACCAGCAACAGCAAAACAGGCAAAAGTACCAGCAATTCCAACGCCAACAGCAATAAGCAAATGTTATACAATATATATACCAATAAGGATGAAACAACGCCCAACAACAACACAACTAACGGAGCATCCAATGCAAGTTCCAATGGAAATGCTAAAAGCAAAAAACAAAGAGACTACAACAACTCCAACGACTGGCAAGAAAAAAATATCGATTCCGAATTCGATTTCCAAGCAAATCTCAGCCTCTTTGATAAGAAAACCGTGTTTGATGAAATAAGAGCAAGTGACTCAATTCCTTCCAGCCAAAGATTGGTGGCTGTCAACAAGAAAGAACAAACCCCAGATAGAAAGGGAACTCCCGCTAAACTCCAAGCTTTATTTGATTCTGTCCCCAGGAAACAAAACTACGCTCATAATGAAATGATTCTTCCTGTTTCAAAGCCAGGGAACACCAACAATGGGTTTGACAGTTTATCTGACGAATGGAATACAGTTGATGCCCAAGGTAATTTCACTGGCAGTTCCAGCGAGAATAGAAACTTTAGGTCCTTTAACAATGGAGACTCAACAAACAGCAAGAAACATAACTCCAAACAGAATCAACAACCAAAGGGAGCTCATAAGAATCAAAGAGCTGATAGTGCTGAGCCCCAGCAGATAGAAAGAGTGTCATCACGTCAATTCTCTATTTCTACGACCCCCATAAATGGCCATAGACCTCCAGTGTTAATTTCATCTGCAGACAACGACGTCGTGCCTTACTGTACTCCTGTTCAAATACTAGAAATCGAAAGGTTGAGTACTACCAAGTATAGCTTACCTGAAGATATACTAGCAGAATATAGTGCTAGAGGAATATTTTCCATTATTCTTAAGTCTTTGGGCGGATATGGAAGAATTGATAGTAAAAACCATAATAATCCTCCTCTGAGTGTTATTTTATGTGGTGATAACTCTTCTGGAGCCAAAGGTGTGATCTCTGGTAGATTATTGCTTAATAAGAACGTAAGAGTCATTTGCGTGCTGTTGAGCAATGAGACCGAAATAGAAAATGATGTTTTAAAGATGGAATTGAACGCTTTCAAGGCTTCTTCTGGTAAAGTAGTGTATAACTTGGAGCAATTGAATTCCTTGTTGTTTAAGCTTGATAGCCCAGTTGAGATCATTGTTGATGCAATCACCGGCTATAAAACATCACTTGAGGATTTATGGGGCTCTGACCTAGAAACTATTGCATCTCTGATCAATTGGGCAAACAAAAATAGAGCCTGTAAAATTAGTATTGATATTCCTGCTGGAGTTGATTCATCATCTGGAACATTGACCTATTTGAATGGTAAAGTGTTGATGATAGAAAGTGATATTGTTGTATCGGTTGGACTTCCCTTGATTGGTTTGGCTGGGAATTATACAGTACGTATCAATGAACAGAATGAAATCAGCTCTTTCAAACATTATGTTGTTGATATGGGAATCCCTGAGAATCTCATTTATAAGGAAAAGAGTAATCTCCGGAAGTTTACACGTAACAATGTTGGAGGTGTGTTTGTTAACTGTGACAATGTCATTTCACTATCCATCCAAAGTTCTTGAGTGTTTGCTTTTGGATAATGCAGTGCAAAGGAAAGTACGCATCCAATAGAAATGCTACTGAATGCTAAGAAGATTCTCTTTTTAAAGGTGCAGAGTTTCGATTTATGACGGCTAGTCATAGATACTTGTTCCTCTATATCCTCTAAATCTGGCATTCGGCTGATATTAAGAACGAATATAGATGTCAATCTCAGGGATACACTAGTGCCAATTGAAAGTGGGATCGATAGATGAGTTCTGGTAGTAGCTGTATGGATTGGTTTTGAAGAACGTGTTCATTTCGAAGCCATTCTTACGTTTCTCTATCGGATCAGCACGCTGTCTATAATATCATAATCAATTCGAACTGCATACGCTTTCTATGAAGCTAATAGGTATTGAAAGTGAATTCAATACCCTATGAGTAAATCACATTTATTGCAAGCCGGTTTTATTTCAGTATAAGCCATTTTTCTATTAATGAAAGATATCATTTCAACGCTTCTGAGACATTTCGTAGTACACTTATACCCATCAGACCACGTGATCTCAAGGGAGCTCCCATGGAGACCTGAAGCATGTCTCCCCACCTCTCCCCGTACACTCATCCACCGAACCTACAGCGTATCTCTATCTCATCTAAAATAGGCACCTCAAGTCTTATACATTTCTAGCTCAAATAATCTTTCCCAACTATACCTAACTGCAATTACTTGAGATATCTTCTTTCTTGCCTCTAACTATTTGATTCAGTCCTCATCATAATCTTTCCCATTCCTCAAACCCAAACCCTACCATCCATTTCTTCAGAACCCCCCATCTCCCTTTTTTTGATCTCCTATCTCCTATCTCCCTTCTCCCCCTCCCTCCCTCCTCACTCTAATCTCCAGAACTACCCACACGTTCAATCTTCTCCATGGTCTTCGGTTTTCCCTTTTGTCACAACCTGCRGTTTGAATTAGTTGATGACCTAAGTACGTAATGAATGCCCCCAGCATAGCAATGTGTCGCACGATAAACACTGAAACAATACTTCAATGAACAAAATCCAACTATAAACACACATACAAAACTGTGAGTAGATATATTGGCAAATGAGAAGTCCAGTATTAGTAGTAAGAGTACAGTGATAGACCCTTATAAATAGCATCAACAAACAGCGGCTAGCTACTACATACCGTGTTTATTACAACTACAAACAAACGGACATTGATAGTCGAATACATCTATCTTACAGGTAGCAAGAAACAGAGAAAAGAAGATTCCAAAGATAGCCGGATACGACTCAAAATGGGAGCTATATGCAGTTGCTGTAGGAAGTCACCTCAATCAGGTCAATACGCGCCTTTACTAGCAGAAAACGAAAGAGAAGCTATTTCGGTGTTACTACAGTTTCTAGAAAACCGCTCTAACGTTGATTTCTTCACCAATGGGCCTCCCCTTAGAGCGCTCACGACTTTGGTTTATTCTGATAATATCGATCTCCAGCGATCAGCAGCACTTGCTTTCTCGGAGATAACAGAGAAAGATGTGAGACCTGTCACGAGAGAGATTCTAGAACCAATTTTATTACTTTTGCAATCATCAGATACCGAGGTCCAAAGAGCGGCATGTGCAGCTCTTGGAAACTTGGCTGTTAGTAATGAGAACAAGGTGTTGATTATTGAGATGGGAGGCTTGGAACCTTTAATCAGACAAATGATGTCTCCCAATATTGAAGTCCAATGTAATGCTGTTGGATGTATCACTAACTTGGCCACTCATGATGATAATAAAGGTAAAATTGCTAAATCCGGGGCTTTAGGTCCATTGACAAAATTAGCCAAGTCTCGCGATATCAGAGTCCAGAGAAATGCTACTGGTGCTTTGCTTAATATGACACACTCAGGAGAGAATAGAGCAGAATTAGTCAAAGCTGGTGCGGTTCCTATCTTAGTAGCCTTACTAAGCTCACCAGACCCTGACGTACAATACTATTGCTCTACAGCATTATCTAATATAGCTGTTGATGAATCCAATAGAAGAAAACTTGCTCTTACGGAGCCGAAGCTGGTGAACCATTTGGTGAAACTAATGGACTCTCCTTCTGCTCGTATACAAGGCCAAGCTACACTAGCATTAAGAAATCTTGCTTCAGATCCCGAATATCAACTAGGTATTGTAAAAGCTAACGGGTTGCCTCGTTTATTACGTCTTCTACAATCGGATGAAGTACCTTTAGTTCTCGCAGCAGTAGCATGTGTAAGAAACATCTCCATTCACCCCGAAAACGAAGCAGCCATTGTTGATGCTGGATTTTTACCTCCGTTAGTTGCTTTACTAGATAAAACAGATAACGAGGAAATTCAATGCCATGCTGTTTCTACATTGAGAAACTTAGTAGCGTCGGGCGATGGTACTAGATTGACTCTTATCTCTCCTGAAACCATATTGAAATGCAAAGAACTAGTACTACATGTTCCAGTGTCAGTGCAATCTGAAATCTCTGCATTTTTTGCCATTTTAGCTCTAACTGATCAACTGAAACCTACATTACTTCGACTAGGCATAATTGACGTGCTTATACCCCTTTCTATGTCAACTAATACTGAAGTGTGTGGGAACTCTGCTGCTGCTTTAGCTAACATCTGTTTACGAGTTGGCGATTCTCAACAATTGATTAAAAGCTGGGATCATCCTTTAGGAGGTCTCAGAGGTTTTATCATTAGATTCCTAGCATCCGGCAATCCAGTGTTTGAGCATATTGCTATCTGGACATTACTACAGCTTCTAGAGACTGAAGATGCTGTTTTGAAGGAGAACATTGTTCGATCAGAGGATATTGTCGCTGCTATTAATAGTGTTATGACTAAGATTGAACAGTTGATTAATGATGAAGATAAAGATAGAAAGAAGAAGAAGACACCAGTTGAGGAAGATAACTATGCCAAGTCAGTAGATTTATACGGATTATGTCAAAAGATCATTCAGTACATGAAGAGCAGTCGATAGGAGAGAGAGAGAGAGAAGTGTGGAATTGCAAAGAGTAACAGTGGGAAGAATGTAGAAGCATTGTTACTAGCTAGGTAATATGAAGTAAGGAATTTCATGCTTGTGTCCGTTTATTGCTGTGTGCTGTGTTGTTTATATCAACTAGAGTGTCGTCGGTATTCGTAGCTGAATAGTTGGTTATGTAGTAGATAGCTCGTGATTATTGTGTATACGTTGCGCTGTGATGCAACAGCAACGTCTCCTATACTTCTTGGTTGATTTGATGATTGCTGTTTGATAGTTGTCATTGGTATGTTGTGTTTATTAAGTATCTTAGTTATTGGCGTCAGATTTTAAATATAATTATAATAAATCAAATCAGATCAAACTTGTTTATTTAAATTATGTACATTTTACAGATATTAGTGTTGTTCGACTCTAGCTACTTCTGTGAGTTGTGAGTTGTGAGTTGTGAGGGTCATGCAGAATTATAAAACAAGGAACAAAGCAGGACCGAGCAAGAATCAAGAAACATCTAAGCAGGAACCAATCAAACAATGAACGTTTTCCCACCTCCTGCACTTGGTTCGTTATTCAGTGCAATACTTTCAGACTGCAAATGAAAGGTATTAATTACATAATCTATTCTGGAGACAAAGGATGTTTAAGTAGTATAAGTAGTATACGGCAAGAGGGAGCGGTGATCTGTAGACAGTTGAACAAAGAAACATATTTCATGCTGTCTATTTACAAATTACATAAGGCAATAGGTAAAAGAAAAAGCTTTAAAAAAGCCTGCAGAGGATTTTGGGGACCATCTCAGATTATCAACTAAGCGCTCTTATGCAATTGAGTTCTCCTTTATGTTTCTTGACATTTTTATGTTTCTGACGTCTTCTGATGTTCACCCGGTAGCCCCACAACTAAGAGCTGCACTGACTATAGATGATACTCACACTCAATACACACTCAATACTTAGGATACATCTACATGCATACTTATATCTTTGTTTATCTTTAATTATTTTATTTTCAAATTATACATCATTGTAATACACCAATTATAAGGCCTGTAAGTGTAAAGCATCTGAATATAATTACTCTACTTGTTAATATCAAACTGCAAAAACTTAAGTATACCGTCACCAGCATCACCACATTTGTTCTTGATAGAGGAAAGAAAGATATAATTGTATACGAGGATTTGCTATTTGCTGTTATTTATGTGCAATGAGAAGTCACTGATTTGAGTGTTCTTTCAACTCATATATCACCTGYTGTAAATATATTGACTCTCTGTTCATGCAGAAAAATACATATTATCTCGGCCTTTTTTTGTTTCTATAACATCTCTGTTCGCATTACTGATATAATTCATATAATTCTCGTCCATACCTTTATTTGAATACTTCTAAATATGTGGCTGCTTGTAGGGGCTGGCTGTACGAGGCCCCTATAAAGCCTCTCATAGCTATATGTAACTGACTAGATGTGATTGTAGCATTGGTCCATTGAATGTTAAAGTCTCTTCATGTTTAACTACTAGATCTTCCTGTCCCTGAGACTTGACTCCTGATTCCTGTTCCTGCCTTTGATCTTTCTTCTTATGCACCTTCATATGCTTTGCGAGGTTAGAACTCTCGCTAAACCTCTTCCCACAACCAGGGTATTTGCATACTAATGGCTTTTCCCCAGTATGAATTCTCATATGGACAGACAAAGCCGTAGCAGCAGCAAAACTCTTCCCACAACCTGGATGAGTACAATGAAAAGGCTTTATACCCGAGTGGGTTCTCTCATGCTGTTGTAGTAGGTGGGCTTCAGCAAATCCCTGTCCACAACGTGAGCATTTGAAAGGCCTGTAGTTTGTATGAATATGCAAATGTCTTAATAGCTTTTGGCGTTGAACAAAAGGCTTATCTCTAGTACAGCCAGCCCAATCGCAGGTATAAGATGATTTTCTAGTAGGTATATGATCAGAGGTGATATGGTCTGAAAGGTCTTTTTCCGAGTGGAACTCGAGGTTGCAGATCCCATTTGGAGTTTTCCATTTACAAGTGTGTATGGCATGTTTTGATGAATACGGGTTATCATTGCTGTTGGCCGTCTCATTGTTGCGCATGTCATTGCGGGCAGCATTAACAGCAGTAGTAGCATCTCCCATCCGTTTCTGAACGATTGATCTGCTATCTGATGCTGGATTTGGTTGTCCCTTGTTTAAACTGCTCCTCCTTTCAACTTTCCTCGGATGGGCCTTRACTGACTGCATGTTAGAACTGGAGTTCCAATGAGAGCTGTCTTTTCTATCCGATACTCTTCCTATACCATGGGAGGAATGAATATGGTCCATCAAGCAGAAAATGTCATCTGATTTGAAATCACAGGAATTCCACTCACACATGAAAGGATTGATCGTTTCCATATAATGCGTAGCAGGATTATGATCTAATAGACAGTTCTGTATAGAAGAGTGTATATGCTGTTGCGGATGATTGTGATCATTATCACGATGATCATAAGAGTTAAAACCCTTTGAAGAATACTGAACAACAGACCCGTCAGCAGTACTACTTTTCGTTTTATCTTCATTGCAGATCTTATTGGTATCATAAACATTAGAATGAGTACTTGCACTATGAGAGTTAAAGATATGATCATTGAGTAAATGAGACTCTAAGGATATTTCATCGGAGTAGCTTGTATTACAGGTATCCCATAAGCACTTCGTAGTATCTCCCATGTTCATAAAAGAAACGTTATTGCTATTGTTATCCTCCCTATGACTATTCTTGTTGTCGCTTTGAGATACCATATAATTGGCCTGTGTGGTGTTCGTAGTAGGACTGGTAGTATAACTATTATTGCTACTGTGGTTATAACTATTCGTTGGAGAAGATGTATTGCTTGTCGATGATGCAGCAGGGGATATCACATGGTTAGCAGAAACAGGTTGAAATGATCCATAGAAATCTATAGGTTCGTTTTCCTTTTTCACATTCATGTTCAAGTTGATGCCCATGTTCATGTTCATATTCATGTCTATATGCATACTACCATAGAGCTCGTTGTTTATATCATCAGGATTCTCTATTGATCGTATTTTCAAAGGACTTTTGTTGTATTTATGAGCAGATACGGAAGGTTTGGTGATTTTAGACCGGATGTTACTCAAAGCACCGCCAGCCATTTTCTCATTGGTCAGCGAGCATAGATTCTGTTCATAGCACATGAGGGTCGTTGCAGTATGGCCATTATGCGATGAGCTTTGGCTTTGAAGAACGTCTGCGCATTCGTTACAAGAGCAGCAGTGTGGTTGTTCTAGTATATTAGTGATGGCACCATCTCTAATGGAATCTTTGTACTGTTGAAGTTGCTGTTGGTGCTGATGTGCAGGGCTTGAGAACTCCACAGGGTTTTGTAAATGCTTTGAATCTTTATGGGGAGAAGTAAATGCAGAAAGAAAAGAGATCGTTTCGGTTGGATTGCATTCATAGCATACACCACCAAAAATATCATTCGAACAGCTCTCGTTGCACATTTCATTGCATGCTTCACTGCACCATAAGTTCAGTTTTTCAATTTCTTGATCAGTCAGCAAGTGATCATGATCATGATCACAACTGCTGCACACTTCCGGAGAAAACATGTCCTGAGGCAGAGAATCTAATACTTTATGATGCTGTGGGTAATGGTGATGATGGTGAGACTCGCTGACGTCTACATGATCGGCACAGGTTATTGATGTCAGTAAGTTCTCTGTAGCAATGTCTGTATGGGTTTTGTCACTGCAACATATCACATCGATACATGGATAAACATGTCCAGTGGGATGGGGTTTTTTTTCTTGCATGATAATAATAGATTGTTGTATGTGTAGTGTGAAGTGTTGATAAATGTATGAATATTGATAACTGGCAGTTGGGAGGTACTATGGTATAGGAAAGACGCTGACAGGAACTCGGTTATTTAACTCTCAAGAAAATTAGTCGTTGTATATTCTACTGGATCGCTGAAAACCTCAAGATCCTCGAATTCTTCTCTATAAGCTTGAATCTTTACAACGAGTACTATTCCTTAATCTGTGCAAATCGGCTGTAGACGCATGGGGAGAGTGATTATCAATAAAGAACCGCTAGTGTGTTAGTGTCGCTTGGTTCTTCTTTCGCTGATTTCGAGAATTCTTCCTTGAAGAGTGAAAAGTTCTTCCTCTTTTCAGTGCCTCTCTTTTCTCTGTCAGTCTTTGAATGGTCAGCCGGCAGTTACCATTTCCCGGCAGGTGATAAACACAACACAATAGAAGAAAAAGCTCATTCATTACCTTGAAGGTCATAAATAATTGATTTGTATGTAGAAGGAAGGGAAGAGACCATTCAGGTGTTATGGGACGCAGAAGCGTGAAGGGGAGTCGGGAGATTGGGAATCTAACCATATTAAATGTGATGAGTGCAAAGAGTTTGTTCCGAAATCTATGTCTACTAATTAGATTTTTTGGAACTTTTGATCTAGTCACTGTGTTTTGAATAGAAATACGTTGTTTTGGTGAGAAAACATTGGGAGTGAATGTCATGATCTGAGCATATGAAGGAGTAGTAGTGCCTGATTAGGTAATCATCCATTTGCTTAACAGACTCAAGCTTAGATCCCAAAATGGAAGTTGATCAATGAAAAGTACCTTTAAGGTACTTTTTGTTGGTGAATAGTTTTATGGGGTTGAATATGAAATTTGCGTAAGAAAAGTCGATGAGGAACGAGTACAGCAAAATTKCGTATAGTACACAACTAGTAAAGTGTATTTTCACTTATAAGTGAGTATAAATAACTGGTTGTGTCTGGCAAATCTCAGTAGCATATGCACGTTGAATGAACAGTACTATTTTCTACATTCCTCCATGAATAAGTGTATTATTTTGTGGCACACCCTATAACAACTGAGACCAAAACAATAAATTCAACGTAAAAGTCACTCTCAAGTCGATTACTTTTACCTACAATGCACACAGTGCAATTGTAATTCTCAGATAACCAGCTAGCTTTCTATTATAATGTCTACCTCATCACTTCATCACTCTTATCACCAACATGACATCTCAACTCGGATTAGTCTCTCCTGCACTGATATGCGTGTTCATGCATTACATATGCTTTTAATCTCTCTTATCTAATCAATTACCACGTGATAACATCAACACCCAAAATTCCACTGTCCCTAAGAAGGCTTTTTAATGGCAAGTGAAATGAAATGAATTGAATGATGTAAACTGTGATGTAGTAACAATCCAATGGCAATTGACTAATAGTAATGCAGGGCACCTTTCTACTTCGTCAATGTATTTGAATATCGGTTGAGAAGTGCTATTATCATTTGTTCAGAAGTAATCAATTCACTCTGTTTTACTTCTTCTATCCTTCAACCAACTTTTGATTTGTCAATTGATTAATTTATCAGACAGTTAGTGTTGCTCARAATCCAATCAATCAGTTCATTTTTCATACAACTAATTGATTAAGGATATTAAGAATCAGKTTGATCAACTTATCTGTCTTTTCCTTGAAAGTGGTTTCAAGTTGTGATAACCAATGTTCAGATTGCAGAATTTAGCCAATCAATTAAGGAAGTTCACAACATCAACACCAAACATGACAGACCCATCAAAGTACATTCTCAATCATACTTGCTTACGAGTTAAGGATCCCAAAGTCTCAGTTCCTTTCTACGAAAAGAACTTTGGGCTATCTCTGTTGAGAAAGATTTCATTCCCAGAGAAAGAATTTGACCTTTATTTGCTTGGTTTAGAGGAGGAGAATTCGCCCAGTAAAGGGAAGATTTGGACTGATAGAACTGGTGTTTTAGAATTGTGCCACAACTATGGAACAGAAACTTCAGACTGGAAAGCAAACAATGGTAATCAAGACCCTCACCGTGGATTTGGTCATATCTGCCTTTCTGTTGAAAAAATTAACCTTGTATGCGATACCTTGTTGAAGAATGGTGTTAAGTTTCAAAAAAAGCTTACAGATGGTAGACAAAAGGACATTGCTTTTGCATTGGATCCTGACGGATATTGGATTGAATTGATTCAAAACCATTCGTTCAAAGAATCTGAAGGCGAGAAGACATACGACGTCAGCTCATTCCGATTGAACCATTCTATGGTAAGAGTAAAGGACCCTAAAGAGTCATTGGACTTCTACGTCAATAAGCTTGGAATGACCCTTCTCAGAACTGCTGAATTTGAAGCAGCTAAATTCACATTGTACTTCTTGACATATCCTTCTGAGGAGTTCAAAAGCAAATATGCTTCCAATGATTATCCTAAAGAAGTTGTCTCTTCATTTGAAGGTATTCTTGAATTAACATGGAACTGGGGAACTGAATCTGATCCTGAGTTCAAGGGTTATCACAACGGTAATACTGATCCCAAGGGATTTGGCCATATTGGTATTGCAGTTGACAATGGGGAAGCTGCTTGCAAAGCATTTGCTGAAAAAGGATGCCCCTTCAACCTGGAATGGAACAAAGGCTTCATTCCTAAGATTGCTTTCCTCAGAGATCCTGATGGATATGCAATTGAAGTTTTTGAAAGAGATTTTGATCTTAAATAAACAGAGTGTGTATCGTTTAGTGAATACAATATAAGAGTAAAATTTGTACATCTACTATCGTCCTATACCTTGAGATAACGGACGTAGATAATAAACTTCTATTGACACTACACAAAATTCCCATTACTATCTCCTGTAAAGGTATTTGATACAACTATACTACGTAAATACTGTCTACTATATTCATTTTTCTTCCAAAGGAGCAAAATTCAAAGAAACAGAATTTACGCAATGCCTCTCATCAGTAGGCGTGCTGTATCCTTCGCCTTTGAAGATGTGCCCTAGATGACCATCACAATTTGCACATCTCATCTCTATTCTTTCCATTCCAAGTGTGAAATCACGATAAACGTTTATAGCACCAGGAATTGCATCATAAAACGCTGGCCATCCGCAACTAGACTTGAACTTGGTAGTTGATTCATACAATGGTGCATCACAGCCTGCACAATGATAAATGCCTGGTTTATCAAAGTTATCATATTTTCCAGTAAAAGGTCTTTCAGTGGCTTGTTTCCTAAGAACAGAGAATTGTTCCTGACTCAGCCTTGCTCTCCATTCGCCATCTGACAGTTGAACTTTTACTGGTTTGTTCTTTACTTGATCCAAAGGCATTTTCACTGCTGAGAACGTACTAAATCGGAGTCTATGCACAGTGTTAATAATCCGAGCACTCATATATGTTTATGGGATTACAAGTTCAGATATTGTCTTATCTAGTAAAATGGATACTGCACTTCTCAGTTGTATAATCTCACAGATAATGAATTAGCAGTCAATTGTCAGATCATCCAACTAGCAGTAATTTGTAATCCTCCTCTCTATACATTGACCATGTATATTTCCAATAAATAAATGTCTAATAAGCAGATCAACATTCGCCTCTTCCATAATACAAGGATTAATTCTTCTAACGATTATGTACGAAAATGTCACAGAGCATATCACATATGACAGATAACAAAGTGTAACAGAATAATATGACACAATATGACAGACATGTCAAGTACAAGTAAGCAGYTAYTATGAGACGGAAGTTATGCCCTTGAACTATTTCCGAAATAAAATAAGTTTTTAACATACATTGTCTGTGCACAATAGTGCATAGAACCTAATTTATGGCGGAAATTCCGTTTTACTTAGTCAAAGGAAGGAAATAAAGAAGTAAGAGAAATTAGTGAATGAGAGATGATTCCTTGCRTAGATAGAACAGACGAGAACGAATGTATATGAATATAAGCTATATACATGATCCAGATTGCTAACTATTGGTTGATTTATACTAGCCAGACATTAACAAAAAGCATATAAATTTATGAGAGTGTTGAGAATTTGAGCTCCTATTTCAGTACTTGGCAATCAATCAACTCCTCGTCATGTTTTCAAGAACCCCTCGAGAGAATATAGAGCCCGCAAGTGTTGATCCCGTCTCACAAGGCCAAGACATAACCGACCAAGAAGTTGATGACATTCATAGATTTCCAGTAAGTACAGTACAGTTTTCTTGGAGGATTGAAAGTAGCCTCACATTGCATTCAACATTTCTAACGAGAATACAGGATACTATGAAATGCTCACAGGCATTTGACGAACTAGTTGAATGCGTTTCATTAGGAGGACAATTTAGAAACTATTATAGATACGGAGAAATGACACCATGCACGCGACAGAACCAAAAGCTGAGATTTTGTTTGAAAACTATGATCAAACCTGAAGATTTGAAGAAACAAATGATCCAGACGTTTTATAAGAATAGACTGGAAACAGATAAGCTAAGAGGTAGTAGTGAAGACGTGTGGTCAATACGCGAGAGACCTTTGGTGAATCCCTTCAAAGAGAATATTGAATTCCATACGGAGAAAAGTGAACAGTTCGAGTAATTGGAGCATGGTTATTTTTAATGACTTCAACAACATGTATATAGATAGATAAGACAGCAAGAGATGTACTTAATTGATCAATGAACATATGATATGTATAAGAGAAGACTAACTAATATGCAGCCTGATTTCAAGGACGCACCAAGGAGAGAATAGCAAGACAAATTATCACGATGAAGAGAGCGACATGCTCCGTAAGCCGTAAACACAAGTATAGTATGATTGATGAACTATAGATCCCTAGATCCATTGGTAATCTCTAGCCGTAGGAACTTCTCTTCATTGCTGTTAAAGAGTATGCGGTGATATATCACAGTTTAATCCCAGTGAAATGTTTCGAATTCGACTTTCCTATCAATTTCTTAGGCCCAATAGTCAAATCTGTGAAAATAGCAGTTCTCTCATTCATTCACTCAATCAATCATTCAATCATCGAACATTTTGTTCACCGAGGAGGTTATTCTTGTTTACGTATGCATAAACATGCATATTCATACATCTGCTTCGAGACTATATTCTCCCTCATTTAGTAAGCAGAAAAAATGCAGTGGATTACTTGCATCCAGCAACAATTTGAATATGAAAAGCCACCCAGCTATGTTTATTAAGCAAAAACAAATGTGAATCCGCCATTAATTTCCTTTCAATTCAAAACCCTACTTTTTACCTTATCCCAATCAATCATCATTACACTCCTATTGGGAAGGCTCTGAGTCCATTTTCATGCACTCTCATGCACAATGCTCATCACGTACCTACATCATACAAACAAAAAGACCATTAGCTCATTGACTCCATCTGCCAAGCAATCACAACAGATCAGCTTCTCTTAATTATGTATTTCCACTGTTTTGTATGCAAGAATCATTGTGAATAGACTCTCTAATTGAACTATAGATAGCCTCATATATCAACACACACAGCAGAAAAAGGAAATAACTTATAGATGTCAAGTAATAGATTTTAATTACTCTATGCTCTCCTTGCTACCTAGCTTGTTCTGCACTCTCTTGCCAGCAAAATAGATGGAGAGATAGTTCATAGTACACTATTACTTTTATGAAGGACTCTTTATCAGACACTTTGTTTTCAAATTCTTACTTGATATCAGCTGCTTACTTGGTTCTTATTGTTTTCAAGCCGCTAGATAGACAAACCAATCAATGGAGCATCTCTTCATTGCATATCTTCCTAGTTATCTGCACTTTCTTCACTCTCACATATTATGCCTCTTGACTCAGAATCAACTCCTTTACTAGGGACCCCAAAATTAGTAGTAACCGATAACAACAAGACTAGCAATAATGGAGATTCAGACGGTAATCTTAAAAACCACAGAACGATCGACCCCCAATCAAATGCGGCAAGCAACCCTAATAAAATGGGCACCTTCTTTGGTGTCTTCGTTCCTACAACATTGAACGTGCTTTCTATTCTGATGTTTCTTCGATTTGGATTCATTATAGGCCAAGCAGGAATTCTAGGATCATTAGGTCTTTTGCTTGCCTCTTATGCCCTAGATCTACTGACTACACTTTCCATCTCTGCTATCTCTACCAATGGTACTGTTCGTGGAGGTGGGAATTACTATATGATCAGTAGATCATTGGGCCCAGAATTCGGTGGAAGCATTGGAATTGTTTTCTATGTCGGACAAGTTTTGAATGCAGGTTTGAACATCGTGGGATTCTGCGATCCGCTATTATCAAGCTTCCCCAATCTTCCTGATTCTCCTTCGTATCAAATCCTCTACTCTACGCTGGTACTTATAGTCGTAACAGGTATATGTCTTATTGGAACATCAGCAGTTAGTAGATCATCAGTGGTTCTATTAGCTATTTTATTAATAGCCACTTTATCTATTCCTGTGTCTCTTATGATACCAAGAACTGTTCATCATCCTAGCTATGATCTAGATCATGTAGGCATATCATGGGACAACTTCATCAACAACTTATTCCCGAATTTCACGAAACATGCAGCTGGCAGTCAAATAAGCAAACGGGAATCCTTCAGAAATCTATTTGGTATTTTATTCCCTGCTACTGCCGGAATCTTTGCTGGCGCTTCTATGTCTGGCGATCTCAAGAACCCGTCGAGATCTATTCCTCAAGGTACTTTAAATGGATTGCTAGTAACATTTATCTGCTACTTTTTAGTTATAGTATTTATGGGAGCTGGAATCCCCAGGGAAATCCTGTACATCGATGTTCAAGTTATTCAGAATGTATCGTTTTCCCGAGCACTGATTCTAGCTGGAGAGTTCTCCACTTCGTTGTTTTCGGCTATTATGGGTATAGTTGGAGCGGCCAAGCTTCTACAGGCAATTGCTCGTGATAATATTCTACCAGGGCTGACAGTATTCAGCAAAGGAACGAAAAAGTCTGATGACTCGGTTGAGTCCATACTATTCTCCTATTTACTTACTCAAGTGACTATCTTCTTTAATATCAATAAGATTGCTACGTTCATTACTATGGCATTTCTTCTAACGTTTTTTGTCACGAATCTTGCTTGTTTCCTACTGAAAATCTCCAGTGCACCTAATTTCAGACCCTCGTTTGCTTATTTCAACTGGCAAACTGCTTTTACCGCTGGTGTTGGTTGCATCTTTGCTATGTTTGTTGTGGATATCTCCGTTACCTGTCTAATGACCATTATCACCATTGGTCTCTTTGTCTTCATTCATTACGTATGCCCTCCCAAACAATGGGGAGACGTTTCCCAAGCTCTGATTTATCACCAGGTGAGAAAATACCTGCTGTTGTTAAAGCAAGATAATGTGAAGTACTGGCGGCCTCAGATTCTGTTATTGGTAGACAATCCAAGAACTGCTTGGGGCTTGCTGAAGTTCTGCAACTACTTGAAAAAAGGCGGATTATACATCATAGGCCATGTTGTAGTTGTTCAGAACTTTCAACAGTCATACAGTGAATTAAAGAAGCAACAACAGTCATGGACTAAGCTTAGAGACGTCAGTGGTATCAAAGCGTTTGTTCAAATAGCTGCTGGAACTGATCTTGCTTGGGGCGTCAGAAACGTTTACTTGGGCTCAGGTCTTGGAGGAATGAAGCCAAATATAACCGTCCTTGGGTTCTATGAGATGTCTAAGCATAATATTAAAGATGGAGGTATTTCATCTGGTAAAAAGAGCTACGATAAAGGTAAAAGTCTACCAACTGATGATTGTAAGCAAGAGGAGACAGTAGGTGTGAGGAAATGGGTTGAAATCGTTGAGGATTTGCTAGTGATGCGGTCGAATGTGGCTATTGCCAAAGGATTTGAGCATTTAGATCTTCAGCGCGTGGAAGATATGACTTTAGCAGAAACAGATGATGGCAAAGGATCGAGGCACAGATACAATAGAAACTATTCTAGCGTTAAAACAGAAGAGCCATTGGTAGATATTGAGAATGCATTACCTATAAACAAAGATAATACCAGTTCTAGCACTAGTATCAATTTACCCAACTATATTGATTTGTATCCAATTCAGATGTCGGCAGAAGTGATAGACCAAGGAGGAGAAACAACTACCATGACAACGAATTTTGATACATACGCATTAATTCTGCAGCTTGGTGCTATTCTGCATACTGTGGAAAAATGGAAGAAAAG
The DNA here is from genome assembly GCA_001599295.1 of Sporopachydermia quercuum. Lineage (NCBI taxonomy): Eukaryota > Fungi > Ascomycota > Sporopachydermiomycetes > Sporopachydermiales > Sporopachydermiaceae > Sporopachydermia > Sporopachydermia quercuum. Next base: position 1,014,786 of record BCGN01000006.1, read on the forward strand.
TCATAAGCTTCGAGTGATAGTTTTTGTTGAAACGGAAGAAGAGATAGAGCAAGAGAAAACACGGCTGACATATTTACTAGATAACCTGCGGATTAAGGCAAAAGTATTGGTTTTATGTTTCCAGGATGGAAAGTTCAGAACATATAATGCGTTTGTCAAAGGAGAAGGAAAATTAACTCCTCGTATGGAGGAAATTCTGAAGGAAGACAGTTGGTGGTATGAACTAAAAGAAGCTAGAAGAGCTGGTAGCAGTATTAATGAAGGAACATCAGTTATGACACCATCGAAAGTTATACGAAGAGCATCTACTTCAGGTTGGAATACGTTCAGTGATTTCGGTCGTATTAGCACTAGGAATGGTGGTAGCAATAACAATAGAAATAACAATGGTAATAATGGCAATAGTATAGATATCAATGCTAATGTTAGACCAGGTAGATATAGCTATGGTGAATCTAGAGGAGCTTTTTCACTGAGTATGAAAGCTGGAACGCTACCTATAGCTCAAATGAAAGACAACGATGGAGGATATGATAGTGATGGATCAAGTGTGATCAGCTCAGTAGGATCAAGTTTTTCGTTTGCCAGTGAAAGAACAACAACCGGAAGGGAAGCTGGAGTTAATTCCCAGTATGAAATCAAGGATCTAAGTAGAAATAACAGCAGAACTAAGCTTAGTTCTAACTATGAATATAATACCTCTGTGCATGGAAGCAATGAACCACACCATGATAACAGGCGAAAAAGTGTCTCTTCTAGTTCTGGATCGTCATTATTGAGTAGTAAAATAGTAAATAGAAGTGGAAGTGGGAATGGAAATGGAAATGGACTTAGCCGTGGACTTGGAAGCTCCAGTAAGCTGGAGAGATCACACAGTTCAGTGAATTTGAAGAACTGGAAGAAACCGAACTTCACATCGAGAACTATTCCTCCAGCAAGAGTGGTCCCCGATGCTGATGGGTCTAATGTTAGTATTATGTTTGGGGAAACAGATCCTGTTAAGAATAGAAGAGCATTTTCTGGAGGACGATCGAAATTAGGAGTGAATTCCGTGGTTGCCCAGCAAGAAAAAGGGCTTCACGATGATTCTGTTGCTTCAATAATATCTATTAAATCTCCTAACAGTTTAGCACCTAGCGAAGTGTCATCGGTGAGAAAACTCAAGGAAGCATATCAGACAGAGGGAGCAAACGATCAAAATATAGMTAAGGACTTCAAAATGGATAGCAGTAGTGATTATGGTAATGATAGTACTAAAAACGCTGATAGTAAAGGTGATGGTGCTGATGGTGATAATGATGATGATAATAATAATAATGATAGTAATGATGGTAGTGAGAATGATAGTGATGTGCTTATTGAGGATGAGCTTACATTTAATGACTTACCAGCTAAAGCACAACACATGATTCTCAACGAAATAATGACTAATGTATCGTCATCTTCAACTGTCATTTTCTCTACTTTGCCCGCACCACCATTAGGTACACATCTTAGTTATGAGGCATCTTTGGATTATGTGAAAACGTTGGATTCATGGTGTGAAGGGTTACCTCCATTATTACTGATAAATTCTCAAACAATTACAGTGACAACAGCTTTATAAGATATCAGAATGTGGTTGCCAGTTGATTTTGGTTGAATGCAGTAGATTTTCAACAAATACTTAGGAGATATTCAGCTGAATTTAACAAACTGAATGTCGATCTATTCCATTGATCAATAGCATAATGACGCCCAGAATACAGAGATTATGATTACTATCAATAAAATACATTTGTTACATTACATAGCAATGAACTTTTTATATTCATTGTCATAAAATACAGTCTAGACTGTTGTAATCATGGATTCTTAACTATACCAATATTAATAAAAGAAATAGTACATAGTACGATAATAGAACTAAGATAGTACCTAAAGAATTACCAGAGAATAACCAGAGATCTCTGGTAGATCATTGAAAGATGTGATCATATGCCTGAAAGGTGAGCTCACTCTTTATGGAACGTACAGTTCCATCGCAATAGCTAATATAATAAAACCAGAAAAAAAAAATAATGATATAAGAAATATCTCGCGACAATGGTGAAATAATGAGAAAACAAAAAGTAAATGACGACACCAGCAGGACTCGAACCTGCGCGGGAAATCCCAAAAGATTTCAAGTCTTTCGCCTTAACCGCTCGGCCATAGTGCCTTCTATTCTAGAAAAATATTCTAAAACTATATAATGAGCAAATTGCAAGATAAGGCCCTGCTGCATAATCGTTGATATTAAATAGGGAATAGGTATTATAATAGTTCTACTATTTTGAACATGTTTGGTATTATTTATATTATTGAGTGTTTTTCAGATAATTGAAAGTTCGCTATTAGCTTCGGTGCTATAACTATACGTTAAAGTTATTCGGTTGGTAATAATTAGTTGATGATTCTAACTCGTTGTACTGGAACAGGATATTCTAGTGTTATAAATCTAAGTAGACAAAAGCTTCAGATCATGTCAATTGCCAGGATAACTCGAGCAACGGCGAGAAAAAGATTCTTTCAAGGAGATTCTAGTGAGAGGAAAGCAGAAATTAATAATACTTCTGAATCTCTTGTTGATTTGGATGTGAAGGGTGATGGAGTGTCAATAATTGCTGCTACTACTAGTACAACTGGTGTTACGATTACAAATAATGGTGATGACAAGAACAGCAAAAAGAAGAGGAGAACCGCAGGAGGGAAAAACATGAGAAGGAAGTCGAAAATAGTAATAAAAGAAGTGGAATCGAACGGTGAACTGGATCATATTCTCTCCGATAAATTTGAGAAGTTATATGCACCGGAGTTTGTTACTGGTCTGAAATATGTTATAAACAAAGATCCAACGCTTATTCCAAATGCTAATAAGCTTACAACGACACAGTTTACTAAAGAATATATCGATACACCAGGGAACCATTATAATGGAGATAGTAGTTTTTACTTTGAAAAACTATGTACTGGTATAATTTCACAACAAGTAAGTATAGCTGCCGCTAGATCTATCAAGAACAAGTTCGTGGGCCTTTTTGATTTGCCCACGGGTTTTCCTACTCCGAAGATGGTACTTGATACAAGTAATGAAGAATTGAGAACGGCGGGATTATCAGCCAGAAAGGCAGAATATGTGAAATCTCTGGCATCGGCATTTGAAGATGGAAGTTTAAATCATGATCTGTTTTCTAAAGAATCCAATGAAGTAATTGAAAGAGAGCTTGTGAAAGTGAAAGGTCTAGGTATATGGTCTTCTGATATGTTCCTAGTCTTTTGTTTGAGAAGATTRGATATTTTTGCACCTGGAGATTTAGGAATTGCTCGTGGGATGTCGATTTATGTTTCTACGAGGCCGCATTTACTTCAAGCTGCAAAGGAGTATGAGAAGAAAAGGCTCGAGGAAGAGGCACTGAATCCTACTGGAAAGAAAATGAAGTCAAAGTCGTTGTCTCCTATCAAAAAAAATAACAGGAAATGGACACCTATTGATGCWACACTTATGGAGCATATTGCTGATGGATTTTCTCCATACAGGTCAATATTCATGTTTTTAATGTGGAATATTGCTTCAACAGGTTTAGAAGTGTTAGAAGGAAAAGCATAATGGATGCAGTTGGGTAAAGACTATAAGGTTAACTTGGTATCAGCTGTTTATGGTTATCTAGAATTGTATTTAGACCACTTCGAGGCCTAACCAACTTTCAATTAACCTTTCTATAATAGTTACGATAGTAATAGTACTTCCATTTATCCATACTTTTCATTTCTCATTCCTCGTTACCCCGGACTTTGACCCACATATCAGACCCTCATTTCTCCTTTCTCCCATTGAAGACCCTCRTTGTATAATCCAAAAAGTRTCTCATCACTTGTCATCAATTGTAGATTACGTAATCTAAAATAGTACATRGTAGTCTTCAGATTTATCCACTCAACAGGGTAACCTTTTAGTTCAGAGCCAATCATCCACTGGGATTTTTCTTATTGTAATAAGCGAAACGCTTAACATTTGATGTAACAGATAGTAAACAGAGGTAGGATGAGGATGTATCATCACCAATATTACGATACRACGATACAAAAATATAAAATAAAGCATTGATTCTGTTATTAGTTGCGATCACYAACCTGAACAGATTACAGAACATTTATTTGACGATAATACAGCAAGATGTCTGTCTCATTATGGCGTACAGTGAGAAATGCCTATAAGTCAGGTCTTAAAAGATACGCATGGCAAATTGCATCTTTAGGTGATGCTAAAGCTGGAAGGTAAGCAATGATGATATTTAATTGAGAAACTAGGGAGAATCCGCTTGTATGGGCGTAGAATTGGACACTAACAGACTTTCTAGACTTGTTGGAACCGATGTAAGTTGAACTCCTGAGGTAGTAGCGTAGATAGTGAGAAAGCTGACTCTGTGATGAGTATAGCATGAATAAACGTAATAAGATTTGTTTTCAGCAGTTCAGCATTTGGAAATAAGCAGCACAGGACAATGTATTTATATTCATGTGGTGAAACAGCAAGATACTAACGAAAAAATATTCAGGATTACGGCAATAAATTCTATGAAACCGACGATCCGGTTGAAATCCATTTGAGAACACGTTGGGTTGAATATCAAACTTGGGGATGGGACATTTCACAAGTTGAGCCAGGTTGGCATTATTGGTTAGGATATGGTACAAACACACCACCTAACCAGTTGAAACCTGAAGAAAAGTCTGTGAGAGCTTATCCTACACCTGCAGTTCACGACGTGAATTACACTGGTACCAGAGGTGCTTACAAACCATATAACACAGCTCGGCCGAAGTTTTCTTCTTGGACTCCGGAAGTGAAAGAGAGAGTTTGATTAGGAGAATATTATCAGAAAGAAGGAATTATGGGGGAAAAGAAGTATGGAAAGAGTTTAGCATATAGATGTTTCGGAGATGTTTGTCTATGGGAGATTTGTAGTGGAACGCATTTGAGTAACAATGAAAGTAGTTGTGCCTGCTTGTTTACTTGTTGGTTCTAACTACATGTCTATTTACGTTTTTGGTTTTAGTTTCAGCATTTAGGTCAACTACCAGTATTGAACCAATATTTTCACTGATTTACACTATTTTACAATGTCGAGCTATCATTTAGGTTCGTAATTGTCTGAACATGATACAACGGATAGAATGGTCGTGTGTTCTTGAATATTTTCACTTGCATCTCTGGGAATTACTATGACTATATTAAGAAGTCTACTTCATGGTTCATTAAGATGGGGTAATTTTATATTGTTTATGCTATGATATTGTGTGTATTTGTTCATAAATGTATGGTGTTTTGTATTTTAGAAGAAGGATGAGTATGCTATGTTTGTATGTAGTTTGATGATGAAAGTCAGAATGCCGAACAAACTATATATGCAACTGTATGGTGATATACTCCATGTGGATTCCAAGGTGAAATTCTGGTAATGGTGCTGAATCCTTTGACATGTTTATTAGTAAGAAGAAAAGTCTGTTAAAAAGCAAGTTGTGCATATTACTGGTTCACATTATGCAGCCATTCAGTAGAGTCCTGACGAGAATTTACATTATTCATGATTATTTGTTTTATTCTGAATAAATAAAACATTATAATTGCATTTTGAAATACATTACACATATATACAATTGAGAGATGAATATACTGTATAAACTCTATCATTACTGCTCTCACAGATCACCAGCAATATCTACCAGCCAAAAACTAGGTCATCATATCATTTATGTACAAAAGAAATATAAAATAAAAGAGAATTTAGTCATAACGATATATAAAAACCATTGTGACAAAAATATTCACCAAATGGTCTCAATTTGACCATATTTCTTCGTCTTTTTTTTTTTCTTAACTATTCGAATGCAAATGTTGCAGCAACGATCAAAGGAAGTACAAGTGTGACATCAGAATAAACCTTTACAGACTTGGCATCGGATTTGATCTTACCCCATGAAACAGCTTCATCAGGTCTCGCGCCTGAATCACTACCATCAAATTCTTGACCAGTGTTAATATATACAGCGTAGTCGGCACCATTTCTCATTAAACAAGCATTGGCAATATGATGCTTGATGATACCACCACCTAAGATAAGCATACCAGCTTGGAAAGCATTCAATGACATTGAGTTGATTTTACGAATGTCAGCAACAATATCAACTCTCAATTGCTTTGGTGATGATTTGAAAGTATGGAAGAAAAGCATGTCACCAATAGAGCCATCAGTTAAAGCAGGGCAGAAAATAGGAATATCATTCTTATATGCCCAATATAGAACAGACTCTTCATTATCGATTTCTTTACCTATTCTTCTGATAAACTTGGATGGTGTCCACCAACCCTCCGATTGAGGACCGTAGTCTTCCCCTTCAGACTTAATAGCTTCCTCTTGTTCCTCTAACATCTTATCAAGAATAGGTACCATCCACTCTTCAAATTTACAGTAATTCTCATTAGGGACAAGCAAATTACCAATTCTATTCATACCTTCTTCCCGAAGTTTAGCACCAGGCAAGCTGAATTCTCCCATATACGTTGGAGCTAAACATTTGATGATATCTTCTTCAATGCCTCCCCCAGTTGTAACAATAGCACTAACCATTTTATTCTTAACGAGAAACTTCAAAGAATTCCTCACTCCGGAGGAAATTAAATTTGAAGTATAACCTAGGAAAATAGTGGCTTTTTGGACTCCGTTTTCATCAAATTCTCCATTTCTTTCATGTTCTTCTAAATCATCTCTATGTTTACCTCTCCAACTTCTCATATCGTTGATTATATCACAAGCTTTGCCTAAATTTGATGCTTGAAAGCCCATAATTTTCATGCTTTCCACTAAATCTTTCGCTCGCATGTTTCTGCTATTGGGATTTTCATAATTGATACCATCGACTTTAACAGCATCTTCAGGCACTGGCAGTGAAGCTTTCAGAACAGCATCTGCTGATAAATCTGGTAAGTAATCCTTTTGTCCTGACATCTTCACTATGCTTAATTAATACTGCTGGCTTATCTTTATGATTTAGTCTCCAATTCTTAGAGGAAAAATTAAATCCTAACCGGATACATGTATTCTGGCTTTAAATAGGTAAATTTTTATACTTATTAAAGCAGTAACTACTATTTCTTCAGCTATATTCCTTATCTATCAATATCACAAGCATATAATAAGTTATCAGTTACTAAGTAAATAATTGATCCACAATATTTCAGTTTGTGTGTAAGAAGGAGCACTATAAAACTTTCATATGAAGAAAACTTTTTATTGGGAAGAACAATGAGCCTAAATGGGTAAAAGGCGGTTATATGGAAGATATGCAATGATATGCAACGAGAATGCAGGTATTTTGTGGTGTTTGTATATGTCAGAGAGCAAAGGGAAAAAGTAGGAGAATGCGTTTTATTGGTATGTTTAGTAGTATCTTGGTACGTAGAGAACAATGAGACCACAATGAGAGTTTGCTGCGAAAAGAATATCTGACTAGATGTCTGAAAATGGAGTGCCTTCTTAGAATTTATTCTCTAGGAGATGCTTGAATAGCAGCTAGCTCGGGCTCCCTAACTAAGAGGGTTAATTGGAGAATTATGCAGCTAACTTGGGCACATATATTGCAGGGATAAATCATAAGCTATTATTCTACCTAAATAGCATGAATCAATTCCCTTCTTTTTTCCTTTTGATTTGCTACCTCTCAACACTGTTACAGCGAAAGCACTTAGTTTTCTACTAACTATTATGGCTACTATATTACGGCATAGATTGCAGAGTATGCATCCATACGCATCTGTATGCAATCAACTATTTACAAAACGTACTCACATGTACACGATAATCCTTACTGAATTCTTCAATGCTACTGGTACAATTGATAAAAGATTAAAAGATATACTATAATACATGATACTACATACAGCTGATATCTCAGATCCACAGATAAATCATCAAATTCTCGTAAATTTGATGACGGTCCTATTKCCAGCAGGATGTGTTGTATACTTGTCAACTGGTTGCATTTCAGCCCCATAATCAATTCCAGTAACAAGATCTGTCTGGTATCTTGAGTAAATAGCAGCAGTTAGTAATTTCATCTCCTCAGTTGCCAAATGAACACCAAGACACATTCTGACTCCAGCTCCAAAAGGGATCATGTGCTTGTTCATAAGTTTAAGTTGATCTGGTGTTGCTTCAAGCCATCTGTCAGGATTAAACTTCTCTGGTTCAGGAAATGCTACTGGATTCTTATGTAAAGTGTATGGCTGCATCGAGATAAGAGTTCCCCCTGGGATGAGAAATTGTGAGACTTGTTTTGATCCTCTCCAAACAAGTCCTTTTGGAGGTACAACTCTTGGCTCAGACCCTGGAATTGCTGCATATACTCTCAATATTTCATTGAGAACACTATCAAGGTAAGRCAAGGTATCAACGTCTTTGTAGGCAGGAGCAACAGAAAAATCATTAGCTTCAGGTTTACCATATTTCTCCAATAGTTCATTTCTCAACTTTTCTTGAACATCTTTCCTTGTTGAGAGAACATAGGTTAGGTATGCCATAGTAATACCAGTTGTTTGATGCCCAGCAGCTATATGATCACCCATTTCAGCAGCAGCATTATCTCCTTTAATTCCATTATCTCTGAGGATTTGAACGATCGAACCAGGTTCAAATTTAGATGAATAATATCCGTCTTTAATAAACTGCTGTGCTTTAGCTGATTCAATGATAGTTTCATTATCTTTAGCATACGAGCTCCATTCTGGCATCCAAGTAGTGAAGAACCACATGGCAGTTTGAATCCTGAAAGAGTCAATCAATCTTCTCTGCTTGGGATCCTCCAACATTCTAGAAGCAGATGATTCTCCAAATGAATATCTAGTGACGACATCCATTGCCATTGCTTGGAATATATCATAAACATCAAGAGGTTCATTCTTTCTTTCTGAGTCATCTAAATGTCTTACTGTAAGGGCAACTTTGTCTTTAACCATTTTCTCATTTTCAGGTGCTGAAACAGAGGATTTGGAATAATGCTTTGACAAGATCTTTCTTCTTTTGCTGTGGGCATCTTTCTTCAAAGATGCAAATGTGTTGATTTGACCAAACATACCAAACTGACCATAAAACTGTGCTTTATCGAAATTTCCAATGTAAATGTCTTTCAAATAAGTATGATCAGATATTGATATTTCACTTGGTCCAATACGGACAATAGTACCATACTTTGCATGCAAGTAGTCAATTAGTTCGTTTCTTTGTTCAGACCACGTTTTGTATAAAATATAATATTTTGATAATGCTGCAAGTTTAGGTCCAGGGACTTTTGCTAAAGGATGAAAGTATAAAGGATAAATGATGAACTGATAAACAATAGCTCCTGCTATTGCCAGTACAGCAAGAATTTGAATTGGTGTCAAGCTCATGTTGATAGTTCTGAATATAATACTTTCACTTTCCCGTTTTCTAATAATTATTATTGGACGCTATGTTCAATTATGCTGTATATCTTGCTTCATTATAGTTAAGCACCAGTCAGATAATCCTTGCAATTTCGGTCAGAAGACTTAGGAAAACAGTAGTTTATATAAAGCTCCAGTTATTTCCGCTTTGTATCTACATTCTATATTTTATATTAATAAAATCAAATCAGATCATATTTTCTTCAATTCCGCTGTGTAAAAGCAAATTAAGAGCGAAACAATACGTTCATATTCTACTCATACAAGAGGAATCAGGTATATCGAAAGTCATCATTTATACATGCGCTCATACTAAACACAACTTATCTCCCTTTCTTTCTTCTATTACTGCTGAAAAGACAATTTGCTACTGATAATGTCTCTGATAGGAAACGAATGGTCAGTTAGGTATTTAATTCCTTCTATTACTTCTAATGAATTATCCATTCGAATTGGTTATTTTCTTTCTCTCGCTGATTGTTACTTTCGATAGGCGATTAGCTTAGAGTTGAGGCTAAAGCGCAATTAAATTACAGATTAGGAAGTACGACTCGTAAATTAAGGTTGTGTTTCATGCATGAATATGTAAGGTACCAAAGTATAGTAAGGAAGAATAGTGAAGAGATAATTGGTTTATAGGGTAGATTTGAATCAATGACAGAGAATCAGAATCAGATTATAACTGGATTATAACTGGATAACATAAATCCAATTAATTAGATATAAGTTTGGGTTGATTGAAGGAAATGAAAATTGTCGTTTTGAATTGCTGGCTTTGTAGTTTATAGAAAAAGATGTGCGCTATCAGCCATAAGACATAGGTGTCCTTGAGTCATTTCGTTCGTGTAGTTTCAATTGGGCAAATATATTTTTCTATTTTATTTCAGAGTTCCCTTTTCTTTATTCAGTCAAAGAGGTTTGAACAGTATAATAGAGATAATAATGCCAGGCATCAGCCTGGCTTTACCCTAGCTGTTTCCTCCTTCCACCTCAAAATCAACCTTCCTTCTGCTTTTGCTTTCCCCTGATGAGTTATAATGAGCTTATATTACCTCTTTTGATTCATTCCATGTTATTCCATGTTCATTCGATACTTGACAGATCCACCAGAATATTCCTCCAATTCCTATTCTACATCATTTATTATCGATAATGCTCCCTATACTTATTAGAATAAACAGTCAAATTAAATCATTTGAGTACCATTTTAGTACGTCGGGGTTGGTTGTCTGATCTGGCGAAACGAACAGATAAATCTTCCTCATTAGGAAGGTAAATTGTTATCTTGCAGGATATATATGCATGATAATACATATCGGGGAAGCATTTCTCACCCATTTGGGAAATAGTAAAATGGAGTTGGAGAAGAAATTGATACTACTTTATAGGTACTGAACTTATGTATAATATATTCTAATAATAATGAAACCATTTTTAGATGGTTAAACGACTGCAAAGGAATAAGGACATTTAAAAAAGTATGATAATCCAACCATTTATCAAATGGTCTTAGACCACCCAGAGCATAACTCAAATGGATTTCATATTAATATCAATTCGATCAGCACAAATTGCGGCTCTACTACTTCAAAGTTTATATTCTACTATAATATAACCCTAGAATCTCAATTGAACTCAAACCTTGCACTTTACCAAAACTCATTGAGAACTCCATGAAGGATAAAACTACTTTCCTTTTTCAAACCGCTTCCCCACCTTGGACCATTCATCCCGGAAATAATTATCCCCAWATTYACATAATCTCCGAACTATCTACAAACTAACGTGACTTATCATTTCCTAATTTGTTCCAATCAGCCTCCTATTCATACTTTGAGTATCTGTAACCTGCCAGATAAGCTCTCGAGACCTTTCTTTTTCCATCTCTCTTTTATTCTTCTATTTATATATTTAATGTTATAATATTTAGGTATCAATAGATCGATTGTTCTAATGATAAGATAGAAGCAATTGAAACTTGGGATTCACGGAATCTACTTAGGACGTTGAAATATATGTATCTCTGATCATCTTTCTGTCTGATATCATCTATCGTGTAAACTGGATACAAGTGTATATAATACACATTATAGCAAGAATAGATAATGCACCTTAGGAGACAACTTCCTAGGTTAGTTATTGATAAAAGAAACAGTTCAACAGCAGTTAAGGAAGAGAAAATGTCGCTTGGTTCTACTCAGAAAACCGCAGACGAGCTCGCAGCTGCCTTGGCAAAGATCACTGTTGATTTTGTGAAAGGTCAGCTTGACCAGACGTTCAAACAGGACTATGACCAAGTATTCGATGAAATTACTCACGCCGAAGCTCAAATCTCTAAAAATGATGCAAAAACTGCCCGCGCCAGCACCAACGCCAGCAGCAGCTCTTCTAATGCTACTACTAAATCAACACCTTCAGCAGCTCCTACGGATTACTATACTGATAAAGGCACTCAATACATTGACTTCACATTTGAGAACCCTACAATCTTCCACTGTATCAAAAATATCTCACAATTCCTAGGAGAAAACGGATTCAAATACATCTCAGAGAAGGAAAACTGGTCTGATACTATCAGCTCTTCAGCTAAAACACCTGGCAAGTACTTCACCACTCGTAATGGTACTAATCTAATCGCCTTCACTATAGGTCCTGACTGGACTCCTGACAAGGGAACAGGTATCATTGGATGCCATATTGATGCTCTAACGACCAGATTAAAACCTTTCTCGGTGAAAGAGAAAGTACATGGCTATGAACTTCTCGGAGTTGCTCCTTATGCTGGAGCATTGAGTCCCGTATGGTTAGACAGAGATTTGGGAATTGGGGGCAGAGTTCTTTACAAGAAATACGATACAACTACGGGCAAGGAAAAGGACTATGAAATTGTTAACAAGATAGTTAAGTCAGAATACCCTATTGCAAGAATTCCTACGTTGGCACCTCATTTTGGCGATATTGCCAATGGGCCTTACAACAAGGAAACCAATATGGTTCCTATTATAGGTTTCGATCCGTCTAGCAATGAGAACGAGGAACCCACTGTTGATGAAAAGGATTCACCTTTGATTGGCCGCCATCCTCTGAGTTTACTCAGATTTATCGCGGGGCTATGCGACTGTAAGGTCAATGATATTGTCCAAACAGAGCTTGAGATCTATGATGTGCAGAAAGGTACCTTTGGAGGATTGAGCAAAGACTTCATATTTGCTCCCCGAATCGATGACAGAGTATGTTCGTTCTCTGCTATTAATGGGCTGATTGAATGGGCAAATTCACCTGATTCTAAGCTCGACGACGCATTCTCGGCTGTTGCATTGTTTGACGATGAAGAAATTGGCTCATTATTAAGACAAGGAGCCCGAGGAGGATTACTTCAGAGTGTTGTTTCTAGAATAACGGAAATCTTAAGTGGTAAAGAATCCTCTAACGTTTTAAAGACAAACTATGCAAATTCATTCCTGCTTTCTGCAGATGTGACGCATGCCTTGAATCCTAATTTCAACGAAGTTTATTTAGAGCACCATAAACCCGTTCCCAATACGGGAATTACCGTTGCCTTAGACTCAAATGGGCATATGGCGACAGACAGTATAACTTTAGCTTTGGTAGAGGAAGTGGCCCGTCGGAATGGAGATAAATTACAGTATTTCCAGATCAGAAATGACTCAAGATCAGGAGGAACAATTGGGCCAATGCTCAGTTCAGCTACTGGAATTAAGACAGTCGATTTGGGAGTTCCGCAATTGAGTATGCATAGTATTCGAGCAGCAATGGGTGCTAAGGATGTTGGACTTGCTATTCATTTTTTCCACGGGTTTTTCAAGCACTGGATGGATGTTTCAAAGACATTTGGTGATCTTTAGGTGGCGGTAGATTTTAGGATTTTCAGGAATGATGCAGCTGTTGATTTAGTTTTGTTTTAGGGAAGACAGATGGATGGGCGTTGATAGTTTATATTAAAAGTTAATTGATTTGTTATATTAGTAGATGATAGTACTTACCTACCTAACCTAGTAAATGTACCTTCGAACCTTGTGATCAAGATTTTATATTCTACACGTACTACAGGATAATCTTATCAATACTTTTCAGAAGCCGAATCCATTTCTCAGGGCGTTCACCAGCTTTCTACTCAATAAAAGAGCTCCTGTTGGTCTCCTATGGATCTCATCGTATACCTCGAGTTAATGCAAATATCGGAAATGATGTGCATTTTGAATGGTGTTCTCCGAACAACTCTAAACTTTAATTTCAACTTTATATTTAAAGTGCTGAACCTAATCGAAGTTACAGGTTGGCAGATAAAAGAAGGATAAGAGTTAAACGTAATGAACTATACTAGTGAATGCGAATATAAGGACTAACGGTAGTAACCATAACTAATAACAACAGTGAAACGCTGGTTTTATCAATGTAATGTTTCTAAAGCCAAATATAGGTTGTGCCCCGCATTCTGTTTTAGCATGAATAATAATTATCCAAAGCGGGGTGATGTTAGTTAGTCAGTCAAATGAATAACTAAAACATTCAAATTAACTCAACGTTATCAATTATCAATGGGCCAATTGCGATTAACTCTGGATGATGGCCTGAAAGGGAAAGATAACTGAGTAAATTTACACTATAAACTAAACTATAATCATGTACTTTAAACCTTATTCTAGTTGTTCTGCACCTCATCGATTTCAATATACCGTTTGAAGAAGAGAATAAATTCGAAAGCAATCAATCATCTATCATTCGTTTAAGAGGAGGATGTTTATTAGTAATCATTAATCTGTCATCAAGGTAGATATTAGATACCTCACACTACTATCTATTGCCCAGTAAACAAGAAGGAGCTTATCAACAGAGCAGTGCATGTTAAGGGCATCTATTCATTCAGGATGAATGATATAACGCCGATAGAACTATGGTAAAGTTGAAAGTCAGTGAGCTCTCACAAATTGAAGTTTTGCTTTWTTCATCGCCGTAAAATATGGGTAGCCAATTGTAAGGAAACAGTATTTCTGATGGCTTTCGTAACTTTCCTGTTTTTCATGATTTTTCACCATCCCACTGACTGTTCTGATCCACCATGGTAGATAGAGGAGCTTAGTAGTAGAATAGCATTAGAAAAGTAAAGAAAAATATATTGGGCTCAATTGATGTTTTATAAAAATCTAAAAATCTAAGGTTCAGGGAAGTCTGCTYCCATAAAGATTGATATTCAATTCTGAACATAACAGAATATTCATAGGACCAAACAATAATTCTAAATAGCTCTTTACTTTCATACTAACAACATAGTAAGATAGATGATACAACATGAATCCCATTGATTCTATCTACTTTCCTATCTTACAACTCAATAAATAATTGAAACGAAGATCTTCTGGTAGTTTCTCTGCCATCAATTATCAACGACTGAAAAGTGGATTACCGGACTAAAACTCTTCATGGAAATGCTTCACGATCAATTTTCCATAAGGCATTTGAGAAAATGCTGATAATATATGAAAAGAGCTGAATTGACGTCAATTCAGTTTTTGTTATTGCTAGAAATATAATTCAGTACTCTACAAAAAGGAAAATCTATAATGTAGCAAGGAAGAGAGAACAGTACCAAAGAGTATTCAAAGAAACAACTGGAACTCATATTACAGCAACGAATGAAACTTCGTTCTAACATCGATTGATACTCATTAATATTAAAAAATACTAAAGGAAATTAAAGTAAAATGGGTTTTATCGTTCAAGTTTAGATATCGCTATAACTTCACCAGGATGATAGCTTCATTGTCAGGTAAGGGAAGAAGATAGTAAGAGCATAATTGCGGAAACTAATGGTAATTGGAAGTCAACCTAAATAAGAAGGAAATGACTATTTCTAGGAAAACTTCAAATGTAAGATAAACGACACAAATTAATATCCTTCTTCAGTGAATATTTATTCTTTTCATCGTACTGAGACAGTTTCATATTGTTCAGCAGTTTGGTTTCGAGAATGAGATGAAAACAGTTAGTTTATAAAAAAAGCAGTAAATAAGTTAACAAATTAGAGTAATAAAATGTAAGTTATGTTAAATATATATAAAACAAGCCTGGATGTTTTACATATCCAATAGCAGAATGTATTTTATTAATTGCATTAATAATGGTAAGACTACTAGTTGATAAGGATATATTACCTGTTTCTCTTCATTTCACCTCATGTTTCTCCCATATCAAAACACCAAATAATAGGAAGTAAAAATAGTAATAATCTTCTTTTCAATCCCATTTCTTTATTCTTTCCTCGCTTCTATTCCATTAATAAGTAAAACCAGTTAAACGGCTTTAGCATTGATTGTTAGTCCAAATTGGGGAAGACATCGGAACAATTGAGTTCAGACATGGGATTTGAAATAGTGGAAATAATAATAAATAATTTGTTATTTCAAACAGAAAAAGATTTTAGGAGATGAGCCGGTAGTTGTAGAATTTGATTTAATTGAGTGAATGTTTCGTCATTGAATGGTATATGAAACGACTGTGCTCAAGGAGCGTTTGATGTTAGTTCACATACGATTGAATTGAGCTCGGTTATTAGAATGAATGGAAATGGATTATTGTCCTACTAATAAAGAAGAAAACGAACCCTTACTATTGAGTATTCTTATATGGTCTACACCTGTGAGGAACTGGAGATAATAATGTGATGAATTCAATGACTTCGGTAAACTTGAATAGACAGATAGGCGATTTTTCTACAGTACATGAAAGTTTTCTGATTGATCTACCCCACATTTCTGACGGATCGTTTCCGTTATTTAATTATAGCAAATTTCCTTACTGTAGTGAATTCGAAGGATTTGGAACGGTAAATATCATCAGATAAATGAGGGAATAGAGTTTCTTTTTAGAATAGACGAWGATGTCTCGTTGTGAATAGCATAAACAACTGCTTATGTAGTTCTGAGTATTTAGATAAAGCAATGGGTCATAATTACTTTAAATTCTCTAGTAATTGTTAATTCTACTAACCAAGAAGCATCAATCCTTACAAATAATTGGAACTAAACAGCTCGTACTTCAGCACTGCTTCATAACCAGCTCATGAATATGAGATTTTTCGGAAATGATAGTGGAAATAAAGTTTCTTATCTCAGTAGTCAAAAGATAAACCTTATTTAAGTGTTGCGTCGGCGTATACCGAAATTTAATAAGGTTTCAGATCCATCTACCAAATCTCACATGGAAGACAACCTTACATAACGGAGCTCCATCGCCTAAAAACATAAGCCAGCAGAACCCGAAGTTGGCCGAATAAATTGTTATTATTTGAATGGGGAATTAGAGAAGAAAAGAGCTATAAATTGAAATTCGTCGAGTTTGAGGGTTATGCGCCAGGTGAAAATGGATAAGTATCTTATGTAGTATTGATCAATGATAATGGCACTACTGAGTTTTGGTTTCAAGGTAAAACTCACTACTATATGCGAGACAATGCATAATGAATGCATAGGTTGTCCAGACCCCAAGTACAGCACTCAGTTACTATATATGTAGATGTACAGGACATAAATAATACTACCTCATAACGATTTCTACCGCAATATTAAAGGTTAATTTTATCCTTTGACGCTTCATTTATCATAACACCACCTTTTTTGTATTACCAAGTTGTTTAGCTGGAAATCCAACTGTTTGACCTATTTATTCATTACCTCGTTATCAACTACCAAGTGCATCTTCATGCAGAAGCTTGATATATCACATGTACTTACAAACCTACCAAGCTTTTAGTCAATTTTTTCACCTCTCTAAGCTGATAAGAAATATTACCTTTTCTATTACATCTTCTGCACTTATTATAAGGCTTCTTTTAGTTTCAATCGAATCATCGGAGAAGCGACTATACACCATCTACAAGACTTCCAATTTAGGTTGAAATTCATTTCCTAGTTGGTAAAAATGGTAATTGCTCCATACATACGAATTCATTGAAGCACGAAGCTTCAAGATGCATCAATAGTATAATATCTAACTAATTATCAATGATAAGAGATACATGATATACCCCTCATTGAATAAGATGGTTCTGATGGATGGTCTCAAAAGTTTGGGACTAATTATGAATACCCCGCTTTGAATATCAACTAATTCRTTGCCTTGAAAAATTAATGTAGGATAAGATATTAAGAGAAGAGTAGGACATAGTAAATAGGCTTGTGCCTAATTATTTTATCATCTTTTTCTATTGGTTTGCTTCTATTGGCCTGACCATATAGGAATTGCGCTTGAAACCAACCAAATCCCGGCGATTCAACGCCTAAAGTCCTCAGTTATCAAATCCCGTCTCCAGTTCCAACTTTTCTTATTAATTCCGCTCATTTCAACATCATCCCTGTTGATCTATATCGCCCATCAAAACCATCAATTCCACAATTTCGCCGGTCGGATAAACTTGGTTTTGAGCGACCTCGCTAAAGTATTATCATGCATGGACGTGCATATGAACCCAATTAACGTTTCTTATGGAGGTTCAGTTATAGACTATACGTAACAAACATCAACATCAAAGTAAACTTGAGCTTAATCTTATTTGAAACTTTAATTMCAATTCAAATCTCTTCATTTTATCCAACTTCAATTCCCATTTAAATAGCAGCGATTTCCTTTAATAAAGCTTTCGRAACAATAGACTTACTGCTATTTAGTTCGTCTTTCCCTTGCTTTCATCATTTATTTACGTTTTCCCTTTCAATTTCCAACTTTCATCAAGCTGTTTAATGTATAAACAGAGTAGCAATCACACTACACTCTTTATTCATATTCATCAGTTGTGAAATGTAAGTATTTGGATCATTTGATGGATAATTTAACGATCTAGTTAATTGTTTAATATGAGATCGTTTGATGGTTAGCATTTAATATATATGTGTGTGAAAGGTGGTGAAAGGTGGTGAAAGGTGGTCTTGAAATGGGGGTGTGCGGTACGTCCACTCCATCAGGCTACTTTGGGCTGATGGCAGAAATAGCAATAATAAGAGGATCGAATGAAAATATCCATAAAACATCCATAAAACAGCAAAAACAGCAAAAAACGAAAAAAAAAATTGTACACGAGCAAAGGATGCAAAATATTTCATTTCATCAGGAAACTGAGAAATAGTAAACGAATTCTGTGGATATTTCTTAGTTTCTCTGCTGTGAATGATTCGTTATGAACTACATGAGAATCTGTCAATGGGTGATAATTGAATTGATAGCAGTAATTAACGATGATAATATAATGACAATAATTATTAATATGACTATAATTATAATAGTGGTAATCATATTTAATGATGATAGTGGTGATAATCAACGGAAATAATGCGTTAGGAACTTAGGAACTTAGGAACAAAGCACAGAAATAGAAGACAGATTGACTGTAATAACAATATGATAGCAGAAATGTCAGAATACGGTAATTAATGATAATTTACGCCATTGCAATCGCTGTTATTACTGTTATGCTTGTTATTGTTGTGTTCGCATTATTATTGCAATAATATTTGCAGTACCAGCAACATTAACTGTAACGGACTCACGATAATTACAATAACAATAACTATAATGATTACAGTAATTATAATAAATGAAAACCGAATTAAACCAAAACTGAATAGAAAAGAACCTTCAGCGTTTTTCTATCATTTCTATAACGATAACTAATAATTAGAAAGAACTCTATGATGATAATAATGCTTGTAGAAGATGGCATTCAGCATTGCCAACACCTACTGCTTTACAGGAATGACACTAACACCCGCAACCACCAGCAACAATAATAGCAATAAACAGCAATAACAGTATCAAAAACAGTATTGACAACAGTATTAACAACAATTACTATCATTATTATCATAACTATTATCAGGGCCATTATTATCATCATTTCATCGTTATAATTAATTATAATTGTCATTATGATTGTTATCGTTTACTCCCTCCCACAAGTCATTAATCATCTCATTCAATTCTGTCTTTTGCTACTTACAGCTGTACGTCTATACTAGAAATATCGGAAATAATTCATATGCGCATTGTTTCCGGAATTGTGAGATTCCGATTAGGTAATCATCGATTACTGATGGAATAAGCACGAAGTTAGAGGGGCATTAGCGGTAATTTAGCCGCTATTTTCGGCCAAAAAATCCATTCTGGAATATTGGAAGATCCCGTTCTGGATATTTAAGCGTTATTGGCAATTCCCCGGGCTTCTACCCATACTTCCGGCCCGGTTTCCGCTTCTGCTCCTGTTATTTTTCTTGGAACCCCACATACCCCGCGATTACACCTTTATAACACACATATTGCACAAAGCGCATCCCTATGACACAAATACTAACTTACCCTCTTCTCATAGCATGCCTACCACTGGATGGTCAATTTCCCAATGGGTTAAAGCCCAAAGGGAGTCTTCCCCCGAAGAAGCATATGCCCGCATTTCAAACTTAGTTTCAACTTTATCCCCCGCCTACCCCGCTTCTGCTGTTTCCCCAAACGGTAATCCTGACCCCGCCTGGATATCCGTCGCTTCCGAAACCTTATTGCAGTCGCAATGGCTCGCCCTGCAATCCTCACCCAATAAGGAGTCCCTTCCCTTATACGCAGTGCCCGTGGCCATAAAAGACAATATAGACGTTGCAGGTTTCAACACAACTGCCGCTTGTGAGAAATTCGCTAATATCGCCCAAAGAGACTCAACAGCCGTGACTATTTTGAAGAAAGCCGGTGCTATTGTCATCGGCAAGACCAATTTAGATCAATTTGCAACTGGTTTAGTCGGCGTTAGGAGCCCCTACGGTATAACCCCAAATACCTTCTCCCCTGATCACGTGTCTGGAGGGTCCTCAGCCGGATCCGGCTCAGTTGTTGCCCGCGGAATTGTGCCTTTAGCCCTGGGCACCGACACTGCCGGCTCTGGTCGAGTTCCCGCCAGTCTCAACAACGTCGTCGGCTTAAAACCAACAAGAGGTGTAATTTCCTGCAGCGGGGTAGTACCCGCTTGTAAATCTCTTGATTGTGTTTCCATTTTCACTTTAAATCTTGCCGATGCGCAATTAAGTTTGGCTCTTTTGGCCAAAGCCGACCGGGATAACGACGAGTATTCCCGAGAGTTCCCTAAAACCCCGCTCCGGAAATTCTCAGATAAGCCTGTGTTTGCCGTGCCGGAACAACCCGAATTTTTCGGAGACAAGTTAAATCCGATTGTATTCGACCAGGCAGTTGACAATTTAGCTCGGATCGGAGTTATCATTAAACGAGTTTCATTTGCCAAGCTACACAAACTAGCTTTGTGTCTCTACGAAGGCCCTTGGGTCGCGGAACGGTTTGTGGCAGTTAAAAAGTTCCTTGCCGAACATTCCGCCGAGGATTTTGATCCCACTGTGTACAAAATCATCAAATCAGCTGAGAAATTCTCGGCCGGAGACGCTTTTGAGTACGAGTATTTGCGCCAGAAGCTTCTTTCGGAAGTTGAGGCCGAATTTGGAAAGTTTGACGGGCTAGTTGTCCCAACTTGCCCATTATTCCCCAAAATAGCCGAGGTAGTGGCCGATCCTATCGCCGTCAACTCCAAACAGGGTACATATACCAATTTCGTCAATTTAGCTGACATGTCTGCCTTGGCTATCCCCACCGGCTTTAGATCGGACCATCTTCCCTTCGGCATAACTTTAATCTCCCGAAAGTTTAATGACTTTGCATTACTCGATTTGGCATCTCGGTTATTGCATTCCGAACCTTATATCGGCCGCAAGCTGGGAGCCACCGGGCTAATCGCCTCAAAACAGGACGACTCAGTTACCGAGCTTATTCCCGAAGTGGATTATTCCCAATACGTCAAGTTAGCCGTAGTTGGCGCCCATTTGAGCGGAATGGCACTTAACTATCAGCTCCAAGATGCTCGGGCTGTCCTTATTGAGGCAACTAAAACCGCGGCTAAATATAAACTTTATCATTTGCCTAATACTGTTCCGGCAAAACCCGGTTTGAGAAAAATAACCGGCCAGGGTGAAACCGGGTATAGTATTTATGTGGAAGTCTATGCTGTGCCCAAGGACACTTTAGGTTCGTTTGTCTCCCTTATTCCTGCTCCTTTAGGCATTGGCTCGGTTGAATTGCTCAATGGGGAAGTCGTCAAGGGCTTCATTTGTGAAGAATCTGGATATTTAGCTGAAGGAGCCGTCGATGTCTCCCAATACGGCAGCTGGAAAGCTTACATCGCCGCTACTACCACAACTACTACCCAACCGGGCAATATACCCGATACTAAGGCCAAAAAGCCGTTTAATTCCGTGCTTATTGCCAATCGTGGTGAAATCGCCGTACGAATCATCAAAACCTTAAAACGCTTACACATTAAAGCTATTGCCGTTTACTCAAACGGGGATAAATACGCCAAACACGTTGAATTAGCCGACGAGGCCATCCCGCTTAACGGAACCTCGGCTACCGAGACTTATTTGTCTATTGATAAAATCATAGCTGCGGCTAAATCCTCGGGAGCGGAAGCAATTATCCCCGGTTACGGCTTTTTGTCCGAGAACGCCGACTTTTCCGATAAATGTACCGAAGAAGGTATTGTGTTTGTCGGCCCCACCGGTGACGCTATCCGGAAATTAGGCTTGAAACACTCGGCTCGAGAAATAGCTGAGGCTGCCAACGTTCCGCTTGTACCTGGATCCGGCTTAGTGGAATCCGAAGAAGACGCTTTGACCATCGCAGCCGAGCTTACCTATCCCGTTATGATCAAATCGACGGCCGGCGGAGGTGGCATCGGCCTCCAGAAAGTCGATAAAGCCGAGGACCTGAAAAAGGCCTTCCACACAGTGAAGCATCAAGGTTTGTCCTATTTCGGCGACGCAGGCGTGTTTATCGAACGCTTTGTTGAAAATGCCCGTCATGTGGAGGTGCAAATGTTTGGAGACGGCCTCGGCAGAGCAATCGCGCTAGGCGAAAGAGACTGTTCTTTGCAACGCCGAAACCAGAAGATTATTGAGGAAACCCCCGCCCCTAATTTGCCCGAAGCCACCCGAATTGCCATGCGGAAAGCCGCCGAGGGATTAGGCTCGGTTATGAAGTATAGGTGTGCCGGTACCGTTGAGTTTATTTTTGACGAGAAGCGGAACGAATTTTACTTCCTGGAAGTAAACGCTCGGCTCCAGGTTGAACATCCGATTACGGAAATGGTAACCGGGTTAGATTTAGTGGAATGGATGTTGTTGATTGCCGCCGGTAATCCTCCTGATTTCAACCAGGAGATTAAAGTTACCGGGGCGGCTATGGAAGCTCGGCTTTATGCTGAAAATCCAACTAAGGATTTCAAACCGTCTCCGGGACAAATAACCGAGGTCACGTTCCCCGAATGGGCAAGAGTTGACACCTGGGTGGAAAAAGGCTCGGTTATTACTACCGATTTCGACCCCACGCTAGCCAAGATTATCGTTTCCGGAGTAGATCGAGCCGACGCGCTAGCCAAACTTAACAAGGCGCTAGATGAAACAGTGGTTTACGGACCAATCACTAACATTGACTATCTCCGTTCGATTGCCAAAAGCAGCATGTTTGCCGAGGCTAAAGTGGCCACCAAAGTGCTCGATTCCTATAATTACACCTCAAACTCCTTTGAAATCACCGTTCCGGGCTCTTATACCACCGTTCAAGATTACCCCGGTCGGGTTAAGCTTTGGCGGATCGGAGTTCCCCCATCTGGGCCAATGGACGACTATGCATTCCGATTAGGCAACAGAGCCGTGGGTAATGACGAAAGAGCCCCCGGAATAGAATGTACGCTTAATGGTCCATCTTTGTTGTTCCATACCGAGGCTATAATTGCCGTTACTGGTGGTAAAGTTAGCGCTAAAGTGGATGACGTCCTAATTGAGCAATGGAAGCCAGTGACTGTTCGCAAAGGCCAAACTCTATCTATTGGCAAATTAGAGACTGGTTGCCGAGCTTATATTGCCATAAGAGGTGGCATAGACGTGCCCGAATATTTAGGTTCCCGATCTACGTTTGCCCTCGGAACTATGGGCGGATTTAACGGTCGAACTTTGAAGTTCGGAGATGTGTTATTTTTAGGCCAACCGGAGATATCATCATGTACCATCCCCACTCCGGTTGCCCCACCTTCAGAAATCCCCACCTCTTTGATTCCCAACTACCCCTCTTCCTGGGAAGTTGCTGTTACTTGCGGTCCACACGGAGGACCCGATTTCTTTAAATCTGATTCCGTAAAGGAGTTATTAGCCGCCCCTTGGAAAGTGCACTATAACTCTAATCGTTTCGGAGTTCGACTAATCGGTCCAAAGCCTCAATGGGCCCGAAAAGACGGAGGGGAAGCCGGTTTACATCCTTCTAATGCACATGACTATGTGTATGCATTAGGCGCGCTTAATTTTACCGGAGATGAACCGGTTATATTGACATGTGATGGTCCTTCGTTAGGAGGATTTGTATGTGCCGCGGTTGTTATTCAATCGGAGATGTGGAAGATTGGCCAAGTTAAACCGGGTGACATTATACATTTCAAGCCGGTGAGTTTTACTTCGGCTATTGAGCTTAAACGCGAACAAACTAAGAATATAGCCGAGCTCAAAGGTTCGGCCCTTAACTCTATTCCCTCGGAGATAATCATCCCTGACTTTATAGAAGACCCTATTTTATACTCGGCAGAACCAACTGCGGAGAACCCGAAAGTTACTTACCGCCAAGCTGGAGATCGGTACATTTTAGTCGAATACGGAGACAACGTGATGGACCTGAATTTAAGTTACCGAGTTAAGCGGCTTACAGAAAAGGTTTTCGCTAAGACCGGCGGCAATAGTAAAGTTTCTGCCGGAGTTGTGGAAATGTCTCCTGGTGTCCGATCTGTTTTAATTGAATTCGACGGCATTAGTATCTCCCAATCGGAACTTTTGGCTCATCTTATCCAATTCGAGCAAAGCATCCTATTTGACAAGAAATGGAAAGTGCCCAGTCGAGTTTTAAGGTTACCAATGGCTTTCGAAGACAAGAAAACCTTAAGCGCCGTCCAACGTTATTCCGAAACCATCCGCTCTTCCGCTCCTTGGTTACCCAATAATGTTGATTTCATTGCTAAAGTCAACGGAGTTAGCCGAGATTATGTTCACGATATGCTTTATTCGGCTAGATTTCTGGTTTTAGGTCTCGGAGATGTGTTTTTGGGAGCTCCCTGTGCAGTTCCTTTAGACCCAAGACATCGTCTGCTAGGTACGAAATATAACCCATCTCGTACTTTCACTCCGAACGGTACCGTCGGTATCGGCGGAATGTACATGTGCATTTATGCCATGGAATCTCCCGGTGGGTATCAGCTGGTAGGCCGCACTATCCCTATATGGGACAAGCTTTTGCTAGGCCAGCAAGACAGACCTTGGTTATTGGACGTTTTTGACCAAATTGAGTTCTACCCTGTCTCCGAGCCGGAGTTAGACGCTATGGTGACACAAGTCGAACACGGCAAATTCAAAATCGACATCTCCGACTCGGTCTTCGACCACGAAGATTACTTGCGATGGATTGAGAAAAACATTGAATCTATTACGGAATTTGCTGATGCCCAAGGCTCGGAATTAGAAGAATTCAACCGATTAATTCAAATTTCTAATGCCGAGCTGGCGAAGAGCTCGGAAGGAAAAGAAGAAGTGAAAGCGGATGATTTCAGTCCTGACGCKGTCTTTGTTTACTCGGAGTTCACTGGACGGTTCTGGAAACCAATGGTGGAAATCGGAGATGAGGTGCAACCAGGACAAGGTTTGATTGTGGTGGAAGCTATGAAAACGGAGATGGTTGTGAGTGCGCCAAAAGGAGGAAAAGTAGTGAAGATTCTCCACGAGAACGGAGATATGGTCGAAGCTGGTGATTTGGTTGTTGTTTTAGAGTAGAAAGCTTAGGCTGAAGCCGAAGGCAGAGGATAAAGACAGATGGGAAGCGGAAGCGAAAGAGAAGGAAAACATGGGAGAAACAGGAAATAAAAATTGCGGGAATTTGACCTTGCCGGATCCCACGGGGATGTTTTTGTTCTTATTGCTTCCGATATGCCAAAATCAGTCGAAAACCAGTCGAAAACAGCCAAAACTTCACTGTTTGTTGACTCACAGCTGACGGCTAAACGCTCAGCTCATTTCTACTAGTTTTATGCCTATTTATTATTGAAATTTTACTCAATTGCCAGTAATTTATGTTAATTTCTGTTATTTCTATTAATTTTGTTGATTTAATTTCTGTTGATAAATTCCAAATTATATTGCCTTTTTTATTAGCTGACCCGGAAGGGTTCCCAACAGTTTCCTTTCCACCGTAGAGACAAACAAAAACAAATAACTACTAACCGCCAGCTCTAGCACTAAACGAGTAAAAATCAGCTAGTATTCGGTTAAAAGCACCATTATTTATTTATTTACTTATTAGGGACTATTGTGATTTATTCTCAATCTTTTTAGTTTGTAAGAGCATCAAAAAGACTGGCATTTCATTTTATCCAAAAGCTTGAAACAAAACATTTAAAACATGTTAATTGCTGTAAATGTGTAGAAGTGGCTTTCTAAATAAATCCAACCCTTTTTTCGGCTATCGTTAGAAATAATTTCTGCCTATATTTATTAACAAAAGTGAAAGAGAGAGAAACGCATAATAATTGAAAGATAACTGTTGAGATGCAGAAATTATGCAATATACAACAACAATTAATGCATGAGTTTTTGCACGAATTATTGCATATTGAAGTTTGCCTTAGCGTTAATTAATTTATGTAATGAAAAAATTATCACTGTTAATGATAAACTATAGAAGACTTATTGTTTTTTTTTTTATTGTTTTAATTTTTTTATTGTTGAAGATAAAACCACGATTCTACAGTTTATGTATTTAATTATAGTCTTCAAGGTATAATAATGATAATAGTAATAGTAAATGAATCTGCCAATTAATGCAGTATAAATCATTCTCAGTTGCAATTATTTATAATGATAGTAATAGTTTTTGTTATGCCATTAGTAATTATTGTCAGTATTGCCAATGTCGAAATCAAAGTATACTAGCTATATTATTACATTATTATATTATTATATTATTCCATCATAATTTATACTTATATTTTTCTATCTATATTAGTATAAATTAACTACCTTATATAATGATGTTATATTTCCTGCATTCATTGTTAGTACAAGTACTAATTTTTGGTCCTTTAATCTTTTGGTTTCAAATCTGTTCCTGTTTCTTGTCAACAAGCAGATGTCAAAATAATCTGCAAAATCCGAAGTTTCGAAACTAATTTCGGAACAAATCTCAGAAAGAAGATTAAGGTCCGAGGATTAAGGTTTCGGCAAAGTAAGAGCCGAATTTCAGCCAATGAAGAGTTTCTATTCTCAGGAGAATAAAGTAAAATGCGATTCTATAGCTTTTAACATGATAATAGTAACATAGTAATATAATATTAACAGCAGCACATTATAATAACGTAATATTCATGATGCAACAATAATAATACCAGTACAACATCATAATCATAATCATAATCATAATACCCAAAATTGTCGCTATAGTCATTGTCCTGACACGATAGTAACATAATCATTGCTACATTTATATTTGAGTAAAATCAACAGCCAGAACGTGCAATTGATCTTGCTGGCTTAGTTCAATTATCCTGTAGGATTTCCTTTCATTTAATGATCACTTCATCGGCTACATCCAGTTTTCATACCTGCGCTGATTTATACCCAAACAAACAGTCATCACTTCTATTCACTACAGTCAAATAGTGCTGTTGTTGCTGAAAGGACAGCAAACATACTTAGCCCTCTAACCTTGGAATTGTAGAATTATTCAAACTGTAATGACTGCAGCGTTAGCTTTGTCGCTGCTTCTGAGCCTCTATTGCCGGTTCATCCGCTGACGTTGCCAATGCCATTTAATTATCGAACAAGTTATTCAAAAGCAATCCCTTGCAACTCCATTGATTGGCATTGAAACACTGTATTATTCACACATTCACAGTTATCCATTATCATTAATGTTATCTTTACTTTAGATGCTAATGATAATAGTAAAATTACGTTCTTCCCGGCTGTTATGGTTATAGCTTCTCTTTACCATCATAAGATAAATCATTTGCACCTAGAATATCAACTATTTCATAAAACAGCATATAAACAGCGTTTTTCTGGGACAAAACTTCATTTGATTTCGTTTCCCAGCTTCTTTCATCTGATATTCTCCAATATGGGTTCTTTTTAGCACTGGGAATGTTCATTACTTCGATTTTAGATGATCTTGATGACAGTATTCCTTTTGGCAGTTTATTACTGTTATTAGGGGTATCATCGTTATTATGATTATTCATATTGCTGTTATCATCATTATCATTATCATCAATCTTTTCTACTAGCTTCGATTCAATTTCTGCTGCTGTAGGAATACTTGCATTACTACTGACTGACCCTTTGTTACTATCAACGTCACCGTTCTCCTTCTCCTTCTCCTTCTCATCGCCTTCATATTCTTCAAAATCGTCTTTACTTCTGTTATATAAATCCTCAATTCCGTTCAAAGCGATCACTTTTTCACTCTTAGTTTTGATATATTCTGGTTTATGTTTATAGCATTCATAATGACCATAATTATGTGAGCCTTTATGCCGTATAATTGATCGCAGTTTGTATCGAATGTATTTTTTCCCTTTGCCAGGTAAAGGTAAAGTAGAGAGAATGTCATCGATCGGATCTGAAGGTGTAGAAGTGTCGTTGCTAGTTGGCTCATTAGTATTACCACTTGCAGTTCCATTAGTATTAGTAGTACTAGTAGTGTTAGTACTGTCATTATTCCCATTGGTTGATCCTGATTTTAACATTTCTTGTATAGAAATGTTGCTGCTAATAGTTGATTTACTATTTAATAGTGTTTCCAGTAGACTTGGAGTTTCATCGTCGTTCGTCTGTTCATTTCTATTGCCAGTTGATTCAAATAATGAGTTGTCTAACAATTTGTTTGTATAAGGATTGAATAGTGCTAGCAATGGATTTTTGAATAGTTTGGTGATAGGCTGAAATGGTTTGAAAGTACTATTAGTAGGATTAATGATAGAAGTGATATTAGCAGTAATGATACTGTTCGAATCAATGCTCATAGCATCAACACTACGAGAATTAGTACTGCTAGCATCAGTACTACCCTCAGTGCTAATTCTGTCATCAGAATTTCCATCAATAATTCTATTATTGCCATTGCCGTGACTTTTATCAGTCAGTTCATCCAGCATCTTCTTTTTCTCTTCTCGCTCAGTTTTCATCTTATTCATCTCACTCTTTAACTCGTTTCTCAACAACTCCTCATCAACTTCAAGTATTATGTCTTCTTCAAACCCAACGTTACACGAGTTCCTACTAACGCTATTCCCCGAGAATATCGACCGTGATAAATGAATAACCAGAACGTTCGGTAAGTATAGGAACTTGCTGCTTTTATGGATAGTAGATTTAACTGTGCTGGCCTTAAATTTCAATTCTGGCACTGAATAACTCGATATGAAATCTTCTAGCTCTGGTGGCAGTTGACTTAACTCTCCTGCATCATAGAACTTCTGAATTTGCTTGATTTTCTCTTTTGTATCATCAACAATGGCATTCCCATCACTGTCAGTTGTTCTTGGTTGAATCCCCAATGACTTTTTCTTATTTTCAGCTTGTAGAATCATGTGGAATCGACATTTCGTACATCCGTAGTCTTCTATAACTTCCTTCGCTTGCTGTTCTTCTAGTAGATGGGCCAATGTTGTTTTCCTGGCTTGAGGAACCATTAGAGATAGTACTAAGAAAGGATCCGACCTAGGGTTGATTGTATTGTTACATTTTAGACACGTTATAGGAGAAGCTAGAAAACCCGTAAAAGGGAACCGAGGCAAACCTGGTCGGTTAGGCAGTTGAAGTTGAAGCTGTTGTTCCTGGGGCTTTAATAGTGAAACGAGATAATCGTACTCGGTCAGATACTTCAAAACAGCGTTCCATTCGTTTTCCAGCGTTTCAAGGATCAAATGAAGCAATTCATGGGCATCATGCTGGTTACGGGAGATTCTTGAATTGAATACGCGTTCTAATTCACGGAGGAAATCCCAGGGATTAATTGCCCGGGAAGAATACTGAATTGCTTGCAAATTAGTAAGGATTTTCAATAGGGCAATGTGAATTGGCACTGAGGGTGGTGATTTCACACTAAATGGTGCATGGGGTTTGAACTTAGACTGTGCGGGAGAAGCTCTTTGAGAATTATGGGGCACCAGGTGGTCATTGAGCAGTATGAACTTCATGGCGGTTGAAAATAGATCAGAATGTGTTGTTGATAGCAGCGAAACCACTGGAAGATCCTTTTTAATGAAGGATTCCCAGTTACTAACGAATTGAATCAGATATGAATTGAATTGAGGCAGCGAGCTCAACGCTTGCAAGTTGGAGTTGGCGAAGCAGTCATTCCGGGAGTTGAACAAACCCAAGCAGTATTTATCGGGCCGAGGATTATTATTATCGCTACGCCCGAACATGCTAGATGAAGAAGATTTCAATGAAGAGCTGAAAGGGTATGGTAAAGATGGGAGAAGGATGTATACAGAAGATACAGCACAGGCTAGAAGTAGAGAGATTTTGAGGATTTCACTTTGAGAGAGTTCACGTGAAGCCAGGCAGGATTCTAGGTTTGATTTGAGCTTTCCGGGAAGCACAGCCGAAAGGAGTGACCCGATAGGAGATGAGGGGTTAGAAGGAACAGAATCGGAAATAATATTATTGGATTTGGGGATCAGCGATTGAATTTTCTCAGCAATGATTTGAGCGACGAGCGGCGGAGTCATGAGGAATAGCGGGGTAGCAGGATAATAAGGCAATGAGATAGCGGGAGCAGAAAAATTGAGGGGTAGAAGGGATCACCTGAATCTAGTCTTCTCTCTATGTCTTACAGCGTATGAGTATGCTATTTGCTACTACTTAGATAAGTATGTAGCACACTCTTATCACCAAATGAAGATTTCAACGAATTACCAGCCCAGAAACGTTTCTAGCTGGAAGTACAGGAAAACTAAGTTGTTGATATATTTATGATAGATATAGTAGCCCTAATTCGTCTTCCCGTGATACACTGGCAGCAATCAGTTTAGTTCAGCAACAGTGGGGTTAATGATTCAATGCGGGTCTCAATTAGTGTTTCTACGGCAAGAAATACAGCCAAGTAAACAAAAGGTGCTTCCTCTTTGAACTCCAAAACTCCCGGTATCTCACCAAATACGGAACAAAAGTCAATAAAATTCAATGGAGCTCTCCCCAGCAGCAAAAAGTACTTCAATCAGAATCTGTGGTGGAATACAGCCCAAGCACAGCATAAATGCTAAAACTAGCTCATACAATAGCAAGCAAGTACACTCAGAGCTCAGTTTTGTAGTTCCAGTATGTGAAGATGCTTTGCTTTCTTTTGGCAATTTCTACCGCAAATTTCTGTTTTTTAGTGCGCCGTATTAGTAGAGAAAATAGTCTGAGATTTTTAGAAATCAACTAGCAAATCAGCTGATAAACATAGAAAATGTCCGCTTGAACATGGATTTCATTGCTTGCTTGCCGAAATGGATGGTTCAACAATTTCAGCGCTTATCCACAATTGGCGATCTTCCTTTCATATGTGTTGGGGGAGCTTCTGGAGATAAGAGAGATTAGGAAACTATCTTGAGAGATGCCCTGCGTCATGTGATTAGTGAAATTAGTGGACAACAGGATAGGAGGAAGGGAGACAAGGTGGGAGATGGTGAATTATAGGTACTTTGAAAAGAAAATACTAGTGATAAAGGAATTGAATTGAGGTCAGAAATCGGTTGGAGTACAGCTTTAATGATTATTTGAGATGAAATATGGAGGCTATGTAATGAGTATTATAATATGAGTTTCTCTGTGTGGTAATAAAGATGAGGGCGGCGTATTTGGACGCATAAGGACAGATACTTCCAAGGACAGCTCGGCACATACATATTATCGGTTCATAATACAAGATGTCCAACTATATGTATAGTGATAAGCTCCACTAAAAATAATAATAAAACCATTTCTTACAAACAATTAAGAAATTATTAAGAAATTATTAAGAAATTTTCAGAAAACTTCAACTTGAGCCTCCCCTTTCCTGAACTTCTCCTCAGTTCTTAACTCACAATAGGTATCTTATTTTGTTTTGTCCAATAACAGGTAAAACAAACAATCAACCATAATTTCTGTCTAATTACAGGTATCTAATAATCTTTCCAATGCCCCATAGTAATCAGATCCACAAGCATATGAAAGATCTATTACTAAGAGAGACGATCATTCCTGCTTGAAAAAAGAAAGAGCAATAGTTATCAAAGGATTATTTGCCCATTTCCACATAATTTCAGCATTAAAAGCCCTCATTTTGATAGGTTTTGGCGAGGTTTTTTTTGTTCCTGTGCGATAACTTCTTTCCAGGTTGTTTTCCATATAGGCAAAGCTTCGTTGAGACTACAGACGAGCGTCTAATGCTGATATTGGGTTGTGTTACCTTTCATCACCGCTCAATATGAGCATCAATAACAACAGAACTAATGAGCAAAACAACCAAAATGGCGGGAATTTAAAAGAGCAGCGAAAAATTAGAAGCCCTGTAACATTGAATGTCCCATCATTAGAGGAAATTACTCCCAGAAGTCAACCAAGAAGAACTGTGCCCTCTCTAAGTGCTAATATCAGTAATATGGACAGAATGGTGAACTCGGCTACAGGCTCTTTGGTATCAGCTAGAGAAAAAGTCAGATTAGCACCAGGACACTCTGCAATGGATTGGGGAAGGTTATGCTCATCGGGTGCTGATTTGAGGGTAAGTTTTTGATTATAGCTAGATCGTTATGGTAGTTGTGGTGGACTATAGTAACTAAGGGTAAATATAACGATGGGAGTAACAGTAATAATGGAACTAACAAGCGTTTACAGGGAACCAAACAATTTCCACTGCGAGTTAGTACTAAGGAACTAATGACACATAATACAAAAAATGACTGTTGGATGGTGATAGAAGGCAAAGTGTTCAACATAACACCTTACATGGATTTCCATCCAGGTGGAGTAGACAAACTGATGATGGCAGCCGGAAAAGATGGAACTGGTTTATTTAGAAAGTACCATATGTGGGTTAACTATGAAACGTTATTAAAAGACTGCTTTCTTGGATTTTATGTTGGTTAACTTGAAGCATAGCACAGAATCATGATTATGACCGACACAATCCTTAAATATGTACTTAACCAAGAAGCAAAATACTAAGTAGAGTACTAAGGATCCTACCTTTTAACCATCACTATTCCATTTGAACTAATTGCTTTCGATTGTCCAAATCAAAGAGGACATTATACATATTCATTTGTGGGAGTCATTTGCTAAGTTTTCTCCAAGCGTCTTAGATCACAGAACACCACATAGTTATAGAACAATCATAGAACAAACAGAACATCAATCACGCCAAGATGGAAAAACTGTGTAAACATACAAACAAACGAATAAATCAGCTGACTATTACTTTTAGTGATAAGCTTATAAGCCATTTATATTGAGTCATTAGAACATCAAAAAAAGGTAGGAACAATGAATTAGTGAATGAAAGGAGAGAAAAGAGCGTAATAAAACTTTACCCGGCATAACTATAGGCTAGCATTTTCGTAGTGACCTTCTCCATCCAAACTCCTTTAATCTCTTACAATCTTTCTTTAGCTTCTGCTAGGTCCTTAGAGTATCTCTCTTTATCCTCAGCGGCCAACTTCTGATAGGGAGCTTTAGCTGAGTCATCATAAGATCTCCAAACCTCGGCTAGCTTTTTAACGACTTCAGTGGCCTTCAAAGAAGGGTTAGCTGCTACTACTTCAGGACGCTTGTCTTCTACGAAAAGAATATAAGCGTTCTTCTGTCCTTTTACTCCCAGTGATTTGGCAAGGGTGTGGGCTTTCTTCTTCAGGGTTGCTATCTTAGTTGTTAGTTCCCTGTTGGGCTAATGAGATGAAAATGACAAATACAGCTTGATAGCCACGAATCAATACATTAACTAAAATTGCTACTGTAATTGTTATTCGTTCAATACCCCTTGAGTTCCTAATTTAGCAGTACTATTCCTACTATTTATTTCTCACTCGTCTTCTCATCTTCCATAGTGACGTTATTTATGTACATACTTTGCCTATCATAGTAATTCAAATCAACATACCATTAGTGGTGGAAAACGCTCTAGAGCAAATAACTCTCGAAGGTGCAACAGCTGATCTGAACATTTTTATAGTAAAAATTGCCTTTATTCTTTTCTTTTCTCTTCCTTTGCCTTCCTCTCTTCTTATCCTATGCGGAATACTTAGCAATTGACGTATCAGTATATCAGTATAATCTCTATGCTGTAATACTGTCTATCAATTGAAACGCGTTAAAACACAGTAATTTTTAATTTGTCAATAAGGATATATTGCCTTATGATGATGACGCGTTCTCAGTATCAAGTGTTCTCTTTTATATGTTTATTCCCTGTTGCCATCAGGAAGAAACATGTGTGAATGAATTGCGTTATGAAAGTAAACAAACAATGGTGAGGAGATGATTGTGGTTCTTTGAGAACTCTAATTTGGATCCTAATTAAAATAGCGGAGATTATACAAAATAAGGTTTGGAAGGTTTGAACTTTGTTTCAATTTAGGAAATTATTCTGTGGGATGGCGAGAGAATAGTCGGTGTAAGAAGTTCTATCTGGTTTAATTGCAGATTATAAATGGGACCGTCAGTATACTGAATACTCATAATGCTGTAGGAAATGAAGTAAAACTTAGTTAAAAGTAGTGAGGATCTTATGCATATTTTAGAATATATGTTGTATGGATAGATCAGGCTTAAGTAAAGCAAGGGGTAATAAGACATATTTCGGAAATGATAATACCAGTTTAAGAAACAATATGTGATATACGTTGGAGATTTGTTTCAGAATGAAAGATGATTACCAAATACAGTAATACCTCTAAATATTCTCCAAAAAAAATCTGAAACTATTTTCTTCTTTTGTAAATCACGTGACATTATTTTCATTTATCCCAATTGATTTGATGAAGAAATCAATCAAAAGCCATTCAAATGACCAGTAAATCATTTCTTTAATAGAGGCAATTATTCATTACAGCCAGCTTACTTATTCCTAGTGATTAGAGGAAATTTTGCCATCAAAAAACCTATTATGGTGATCATTACGTATATTATATTAAAGCCTAGGCCAGAATCTGCCTTATTATCATACTCAACATCAGTGGTGATTCAATCATCAAGCAAATTACATATAGAATTAAAAATTTAACATTTTTCACCAATACCTTGAATCCTACAATTAATGCCTTCTTATAGCTTTTCAATACAATATCAAACCATCCATTGAAATCTATAAATACCTTTTAAAACATCGTACAATAAACGCATCAACTACATCACATTTTGTACTCTCTTATCATCAATCAGAATCTTCTTCAGAATCATCAGAATCAGCTTTAGAAGCATCAGAAGCATCAGAATCCTCTGCAGCCTTCTTAGCTTCTTTAGCTCTAATTTTCTCTTGAACATATTCAGTAGCTTTTGTCTTAACATAATCGGCTGCTTTCTCATCACCAATTTTCTCATCAAATTTTAACCATTTCTTGAAAAAGAACTTAGCTTGCTTCAGAGTGAGCCTTGGCACGTCAACAATCCTTTCAAAAAGCCTTTCAACAACTTGCTTATCAGATTTATTCTTTTCGGTGTTTCTGTTGAAATACTTGATCTCATAATCAGAGTACACATTCCAGAGATCGATCTTCTTAGGATATGAAGAAATAAGACCTTCAAACAACGTTCTGCCTCTTTCCGCATCTCCTTTGTTAAATTCCAATTGAGCAAACTTACTAACCATTAATGAGTGTTCTCTCTTTGGTAGATATGTTAACGATTTGGATAGTAATTCCCTAGCTTTGCCTTCATCTCTCATATTATCGAAATAAAACACTGCAAAGCTGTACCATACGCGGGAGACGCTTTCGGCTTGTTTTCCGAACTTCTTGACCATTTTCAAGTAAACTTCTTCAGCTTTTTCATATTTTTCGCTCTGAATGAGAATAACTGCCAGTTTTTCATGAATGACTAATGGTTCCATATACTGGCAAGCTCGTTTGAATGCATCGTCTAATGTTTCTTCAGTGCCAAAAGTATTCTCCAAATTAAGCAACGCAATCCAAATATTCAATTTCTCTTCTTCTTCTCGATAATTGATGCTTTTCAATGCTCGTTCTGCTATTTCCCGGGCTTTTTCAACCTCACTGAGTTGTAACTGGAAAGCCATATAGTTCATCCATAACACGGATGAGTTGCCATTAGCAATAAGAAGCCTTTCGAAATCAGGAATAGAAGTTGGCTGTTTGGTATTCAAATCGCCAGTTACATCTTCAATGATTTGGTTTTGGTTTTTCTTTTGTTTCCTGTTCTTCTTCTTTCTGAGCTTTTCTCCGTCGTCACTATCATTTTCACTATCATCAGAAGATGATTCATTATTATAGGCTGCTTGGTCCAAAATACTGGCCGTCCAGTCGAAACCTGTGCTTAGACCGTTTGTAGTGTTTGTTTGTTCCTCTGTTTCTGAGCCTGAAGCTTCCGACTCACTATAATTGTCGGCATCCTCGTCGGTGTTATTTGCGGCTTCGTCAACATCCATTTCTTCTTCCGAGCTGTTTTCTTCGCCTTCTCGATCAGCCATTTCTTCATCAACGACCCCCGCCTCCTCTTCATCCTCTTCCTCCTCTTCCTCTTCTGCTCTATCAATAAAATAAGAAGCCTTTAAACCCAAAGAGATTCTCTTCTTTTCCACATCCGCTTCCAATACTTTGGCCTTAACGACATCGCCTTGAGTGAACAATCCTTTCAAATTCAATTGAGTTCCATCGTTGCTATCAGCTATTTCACTCTTATGACATAATCCGACAAGCTTCTCACTGCCTGTGATATTGATAAAAACACCATAGTCTTCTATTCTTCTCACAACACCATCAATGATTTCTCCTTGCTTTAAATCATCTATAGTCTTCAGTAAACCTGCGTCTTTGCTGCCATCAACAACAGATCTCTTCAAGCTTAATTCAACTCTGTTGCTGGTCTCATCAACAGAAATAATCTTTCCCTCTACCAATTGATGAGGCTTGAACATTTTCTTCCAGTCCTTGATAAACTCATCGAAAAGATTGGAGATTTTCACCATGGCGATCACTGATTGGCCTAATGATATGAACAAACCTTTGTCTGCAATGTTCTTAACAAAACCTCGAATTTTTTCGCCTTTCTGCACATCGGAGGCAGTTAAAACTTGTTTATCGGTTTCTTCCGATCCGTCAGCTTCACGAATAGACACGAATACTTTCTTATTATGAACATCAATCTTTAAAACGTTAGCAGGCACTATTTGGCCCTGCTCATAAACAGCTGAAAGTGTATTTGAATAGTCCTTCAAGGCATCAGTGATAAAAGCACTAGCAGTGACTTTATTACTAAGAGCAACAACGACATTGCTATCAAATACTTTGATAACAGTAGCAGGATAGCTTTTCCCAAGCTTAAGATCTTCTATGCTGTTAGGAGTATCGTTTCTGCTTGAAAGCTTCACAAGATTATGGTCTGACTCTACTTCTAATACAGTACATTCTATGGCACTTCCAACCGGATAGTTTTTGTCCAATTCAGCGATTTCTTCCACATTAGACACTAAATCTAAAGGATTGATCAACCCTTTAACTGTAGGGGAAATACTGCACCAGAAAATTCCATTGGAATAGTTGTTGATATAAGCTATCCATTTGCTTCCTGGTTTAGTGTTTGACAGGTTCAAAGACACGTATTCAGAGCCCTTTTCATTAGCTTCTATATCCGACTTTTTAGCCGATAATTCAAAAATAATAGCCTTGTTAGCTTTTCTATGGGAAATTGGTAGGAATCGATGGTTTCGGACATCGTGGTAACCTATGATTCTTACAGACAGAACGTCACCTTTGCTGAACTGTTTTAAAGGACGTTTCTTGTCATTGATTTCATCCCAGGAGTCATAAACCTGGGAAATGTCGATTCTGCCTTGTTGATTATCAGCTAAATCAACATTGATTTGCGTGCTTTTAACCGAGGTGATTCTAGCTTTGGTGACAATACCCACTTGATAATCAGTTAGAGAAACGATTGAACCATCAACAGGATTTTCTGCTACTGCTGTTCCTGGTGCATCTGATGAGACTAACTTGTCATTGCTATCAACAGGTTTTATCTTTAATGACAGCAGAAACTTCTTTTCTAAAAGGTCCTTGTTGATCACACGACATGCAACGGATTGATTGAGCTTATAATTAGCCAATGGAATAGGTAAAGTGCTAGGAGGAGCCAAACCTGATAATCTACCAGAGAAATTGATAAATAAACCTTTGTCAGTGATGTTTCTAACAAACCCGTGAAGGAAAACTGTTTCTGCAAGCTCAGCAACATCGTCAAAGCTATTAGGTAGTAATCCTTCTTTAGCAGCTTGAACTAAAGACTTTTTTCTAGATAACGTGACCCTTCTTGACTTATTATCCTTAGTAAGAACAACTAAATCGTCTAGAACTTCGCCAGCCTTCAGTTTTCTTTCTAAGCCTTTATTCTGTTCGAATGATTTTTTATCAGACAAATGGGCAATAGGAATAATCCCAGTTATATTTGAATCAACGATTTGAACAACAACATCCTCTGGCGATTTCTCAACTATCTTAGCTGACACTATTGATTTCCCAGGGATCAATTGCTTGAATTGTTCAGTTTGTTGATCGGAAATTAGCTCAGAAGCTTTGCAACTAACGTAGATGTTCTTTCTGTCGGGTATTTGCTCATTGTCATCGATTTTCAACACTCTCACCATGACAGTCTGGCCTAATTTGAAATGTTCCTTTGGATCTTTGATGAAGGCTTCTGAAATTTCACCAATGGGCAAAAAAGCTCTGATACCACCAAAGAAGGAAACAACTACACCACTAGGCTTGAAACTAGTGATCATAGCTGGCGTCTTCATGCCAGGAACAACGTCATCCAAAGAGCCAATAACAGGCTCTTGGGCACCTACCAAGGACTTCTTGAATGTTATGATGATTCTCTTGGTAGACTTATTGACGTAGAGAACTCTGCCTTTATATTTTCCACCTACTTTGAACTTCCTTTCAGGATAAACAAGCCTGACATCGGATAAATGATCGTTTGGCACATATCCAGTGAATTCATTGAATACTTTCACTAAGATTCCTTTGTTGTTAGGTAAGATTTTGGTGATTTCGCAGTTGGAGATGGTTTCACCGGGTGGAACATCAACAGGCTGTAGATATTTCTTATCAATAACAGATTTCTCCATAGATAAATTGAATACATTATCAACATAGGAAAATCCTAAAACACGAGCTTTAGTATGCACAGAACCTATTTTGAAATCACCAAGTTCAGGGTTCACTATATCAACTCGAGAATCAGATAACCTAGAGACATGAACATAACCTTTGAACTTCTTAGAGCCAATATCTACCATAATACCAAAGAAAGGAGAAACAGAAGTAACTTTGACGTTTTCAAACGTATAGCCAACGGGGAATTCTTCAATGGGAGAACTTTCTGAGCTTATAGAGCCTTCGGAAGGTGAACTTTTGCTCTTGTTGGTTTTCTCTATAAGTGTGAGGTTAACCACATGAGGTAGAATAGATAAACCGTACTTTGGTTCATCGATCTTAGAGGATTTCAAGAAAGTACATAGAATTCTAGCTTTTATCTTATCTCCAATTGAGTATTTCTGCTGTAAATCCTGTTCACTGAAAGTCCCACATTGGAATAAATCAACGGTGCCATCAATGAGACCAAAGACTTTGGTCACCAAACCAGAAGGAAGAACGTCGGTGACCAGAGCTTCCACAGCTAAACCAGGGATAATAGACTCGACATTGGAGATTCTGGTAACACTTGGAAGCTTTTTCCCTGGCTGAGAGTTCAATGTTAACGTGACAGTTCTACCATTTGATGATTTGGATGCAATAGTAGTAAGGAAAACTTGGCCAGGAATTAAAGAAGAAAAAAGATCGGGAGAAAATGCATTGAGTTCTTTCTTGGAAATAAACCCACTGATAGGTGTACCTGAATTCTTGCCAATGTTGAAAATAGCTCCATGGTCTTCAATGGAACTAACTGATGCTTGGACACAGGCGCCTGGGACTATATCTTCTGTATCGATTTGAACGTTTACTAGCTCAGGGTTCATAGATAATCTGATATTATGCTTAGCTTTATGCTGTGATTGGGATTCTTCATCTTTAAGAACAGTGACTCTTAACCATTGGCCAATAGTGAATATTTTCTTTAAATTGGGTAAAGATTTTTCTGTTTTCGCGTCATTATTTTTCTCTGCCTCATTATCACTATCTTCTTCATCCTCATCCTCTTCATCGTCATCAGCATCATTGATCTCATCTATTAATTTACTAATTTCCGGAGATATATTAACCAAAGACACTGTTCCAGTTAAATTATTGGGTAATGAGACAGTTAAATCTAATCTACCGATTTCTGAGATTTGGCCTAATAATAGAGAACCAGGAATAAGATTCCTCCTGTTCACACTTTCGATTTTCAATGCATCTTTATCGTTCTTTTCCTCTACAGTTTCTGAACTGGTTTTCTTGCCTTTGGACTTTACTTTCTTTGCCTTCTTCTGCTTTGGTTGACTGGCACTTTCATCAGTTCTTCCTACGTCGAACAGAGCATCCTTGGTTGCTTCAATGGTTGCTTCTTTAACTTCTAATGGAGTTAAAACAGACGCTCCACCTCTTGGGAAATCAATTTCACTTGGGGTGATAAGAGAAGGCCTTGGTTGGTTTGAAGAAGGAGCAGAAGAAGATCCAAATTCATTCGAACCTTCTGTTCTTTTCCTCTTGATCTGGCTCATCTTCTTCTTTGGGTACTACTTCTATAGTATCAAGCAATCACTGGATAATTGTATAGGCTCCAGCTAATAGTTGATGCTAGTATACCGAATTTCTTCTACTACCAGGTTATTTATAATGATTAGATGCTTTAAAACTAGCTAATACATAAGTTCTAGTAGTCCATGATACAATTATAAGGATAATAGTTATAATAAGTATTCCCATACAAATAATTTTTTTTATTCTAAGTAAATTTTTTCACTGTTACCCTCCTTAGAACTAAGTTTTACATGGAGGGATTAAAATGCATATATAAGTAAGTTGCGCACAGTTATGCATAATGTTGCAGGAGATAAGAGAATCAAAAATAATTGATTGATTGATTGATTGGCTGGTTCAAGTCTTATAATTGAAACAATGATTAAATCTTAGGAGAAGTTCTCAAAAAATGTGTAGGACATTCATAGCCACCTGGATTGAATTTAAGATAATCTTGGTGGTAATTCTCCGCGTCGTAGAAGTTGTATAGTGGTTCAATTTCTGTGACTATACGATGATTGGGGTAATACTCCTTCTGAATTCTTTGTTGAACCGATTCATAAACTGGAAGATCTCGTTCTTTATCTTCCTCTAAATAGTATAAAGCTGATTTATAATTAGTTCCAACGTCTGGGCCTTGTCGGTTATACTGTGTTGGGTCATGCATTAGAAAGAAGAATTCCACTAGTTTTTCTAAAGTTACAATCTTAGGATCATAGGAAATTTGTAGTGCTTCCACGGCTGCATTTGTTCAACGTTAGTAAAATAATACTATCAGACATCAGCGATTATCAATAAAATTATAGCATCTTACCTTGGGTAGTTCCCGAGCAAACATCTCTATAAGTTGGAGCTCTCACCATGCTATTCGCATATCCTACTTTACAGTCAATTAGACCTTTTCCTGATCCAAAATATTTTCTATACAAATGCTCTGTGCCCCAAAAACAACCAGCTCCAACAGTTAAGACCTG
This sequence comes from Sporopachydermia quercuum, assembly GCA_001599295.1. NCBI lineage: Eukaryota > Fungi > Ascomycota > Sporopachydermiomycetes > Sporopachydermiales > Sporopachydermiaceae > Sporopachydermia > Sporopachydermia quercuum. Next base: position 1,056,331 of record BCGN01000006.1, read on the forward strand.
TGATCCTTCTGTCCGCTTCAACGCCGGGCTGATAGTTATATCTTTTGCCGGTTCTCTCATCTTCTTTGCTGTCCCAGTAGCTGTAGCTGCTGAGGTAGGAGATTTAGGTGATCCTAACCCTTTGAATAACTTGCCAAATACCATTCTATTATATTACTATGCGCAACGCCCGTCCTAACTCTTAATTCTCGTACGGTACATTAAATATGATATAAAGCAATCACAGGCTGTCACAAACAGCATGGAGAGAACTTCGTCTCCATAAGAACAATCAATTCAATTATTTACCAGCTTTATTGCCATCAGAACTATCACCTATCTATTATTTTACCTGCCCCTGATATGGGACGTCATGGATAGATTATATATTTCTGATGATATAATCGTTAAATTGATCTCATCAAGTGAACTTACTAATTGAGCTGCCTGATAAGCCGTTATGATGGGATAAAGGATTGCTGAATTTACTTGAACTGGGCTGAATAGGTATTGAATTTGTAGAATTATATTGGATTGAGTGAAGAAAAAAAAGTATAAGACGATTAAGATAGATAGCTAGAAGTTGGTTGACTAGGTAAAGTTATAGCATAGTACTGCGATAGTCTGTAGTTTAGTAGTTACTGATTGAGATTGAGCACACTGTACATAAACTATTGGAAGGCAACAGAGTCAAGGTGAACCAATTTTTGGATAAAACTGATAGTGAAAAGATATTATAGCATGCCTGAACTTTCACCTTTTGCATTATTTGCATTTGATGTATTGAGATCCAAGCTACTTGCGAAAAAACCTCACAGTTTGAAACAGTTCAATGACCTGTTTGTAACAAGCAGCAATGGCAAAAGTATCCAATCAACTATTGACATAACAGGGAGCTATCCATTGTTTATTACTTGGAATGAGCATTCGAAAGCTGGATTTTCTTACATTGAATCACCAGGGGTTCAACCTGATAGATCTTTAGCGGGTTGTATCGGAACATTCTCACCATTGCCCTTAGAAAAAGGATTGAAGGAGTACGCACTAATTGCTGCTTTTGAAGATAGCAGATTTAGACCTATACAGGAAAAGAACCTGCCAAAGTTAGAGTGTGCTGTTACTATTCTAAAGGATTTTGAGCTTTGTAAAGATAGATACGATTGGGAGATTGGAGTGCATGGAATAAGGATCTCGTTTAGTTATAGGGGTCGAAATCTAGGAGCTACTTTCTTACCAGATGTAGCTGTTGAGCAAGAATGGGATAAAGATGATACGTTACTTCATTTAGTTCTGAAAGCAGGATTACCTAGACACGAAGTGATAAAAGGAGTTCCTGCTCTTGATAATCTGGAATTATCTGTCACTAGGTACAAGGGAATCAAGTCAGTTGCTACTTATGTTGAATATCTTGATTATGTTGAGAAGCTTGCTTGATTGAAATAGATGTCGCAAAAGAGAACCCTGTTACAAAGGGTAATAGGGTACTTATAATGGGTTCAAATGGCTAAAAGTGATAAGGCTACTTGGGAAGTTTCATTCCTTTTTTTTCCTTTCATTTCATTTCTTTTTTGGTTGATCGGCTAGGAAGGCTGAACCAGTTTCCATTGGTTCTTCTGGTTTCTATTTGTCGTATCAAAACACTATAAACTATAAGGATAGATATTGCAACAGTATTTGCTTGATTCATGTTAATATATGAGTTAGTGTTCTATGTATTGATGATCTGTGTAGTAGTCAGCCTTTCTTTAACAGATAAAGGAAGAAACCAGCTATAATCAACAATTCTCTATTCCAACTCTTTTTATTATTCCATATGGTTGATCCGCATTCCATTCTAGTCCCACCAAATAATCTCATCTTTCAGCGGCTAACTTGCTAATCCAAACAGATGCTTATCATTCTAAGTAGACGTATCAAATAGTATCTACCGTAAACCAGTGACAAACGCCAACGACACCAATAACAAATGTCTACTTCTCACATAGTATTCTCCTAATCATTTCCAATGAAAACTCTCGTTCTCGCTCAGTCCTGTTGGGATCTTATCGTCATCTCGGTAATTGAATTGGGGTTCTGATAAGAATCACCTGACTTTCATATATTAGAATGATTTGTCTCTTAATGGAAGGAGATATGAAGCCTGTTACTAAGAAATATCGCATTTGTAAAGAATGGGATAGAATGATTGAAAGAAGAAAGGATCAACAATCATCAACAGAAAGATTAAATTACGTATAGAAATTATTAGCTGATTAGATTCTAGTATCCACTGACTTCCATTAGTGGAATTTGGCTTGCAGTTTACAGTTTTTGTGGTTTTCAGAAGTCACTCGTCTGTTAGTTTGATGAACACGGATAGCCGTGATAAGGCTCGTATTGCTCTAGATAAGCTGAAGGAAGTAGCTGAATCATTTCAGCTTAGGAACGATAAAAGTAGTAATAAGAAAAACTTCAGTGGGTTAATACAATGGTTAGAGAAAGAATTCGAGCTTCTATGTTTTGCTAATTTGCTGGAAAATCAGGAGAACTTAGTGGATGGTCTATCAGGTGAATTTGAGAGCTATCTCAAGGGAGATTCAACTGTAACTGATGCCATGATTACATTTGAGTGTGGAAATGTATCAAAAAGTAACATGAAATCCGATTATTTTGCAGATGGGATCTACTGTTGTATAGATGTAGGAGGATCTGTTTTGAAGGTCGACATTGTAGTTATAACTGATGGTGATCCTGTTGTTAGAGAGAAGAGTGGTTGTGATATACCTACTAAGGTCAAGAACGACAGGCTGTTTGATTGGATAAGCGATGCTATTAGTCCTTTTCTCAAAAGCGTTTCAAAGGTAAGAAGTGATGAGAGAATACTCCTAGGGGTCGTTTGGAGCTTTCCTATTGCTCAGAATTCGATCAATAATGCTGTCATTCTGCAAATGGGAAAAGGATATGAAGGTCTGGTGAACAAAGAGATCAACGCAGAGCTAACTGCATGTTTGTATAATAAAGGTATCAGGTGTGTTGATATTACATCAATATTACATGATTCAACAGTTTTGCTGTTGGCAGCAGAAAACAGTGTCGTTGGATTTGAAGAATATCAACAGAGCGATGCTTTCATTATATCGGTAGTATTAGGCACTGGGATAAACATTAGCTTTAGATCTAATGATGATTCTATTTATAATAGTGAGATATCAAAATTTGGTATGAAATCTCAGGAAATGGGAGTGCTGAAAAATAGTCGTTGGGATAGAGAACTGATTGAACTCTATGGAAACTTCCAACCTTTGGAATTGTATACTGGCGGAAAGTACTTACCAGAGATAGTCAGGAGAATTCTACGAGATATTCTATTGTCTATGGATTTAGAACTTGAATTAGTTGAAAATTTGGGAATAATTACAAGTGAGTTCTGCTCCAGAATAGAAAGTGCGGATAGCATAGAAACTGTTAGAGAGTTGGTCAAGGATTATTTTATTGAGCATCAGAAGCTGGAGGAAAGCCTACTAGAATTGGTCCCTTTTCTTCCTTTGCTTTGTCAGTTGGTTAGTGATAGAGCTGTAAAAGTGTGTTCTACTATTATAGTATCAGTTTGGAATCTTTTGACTAAGGGAAAGTCGTTTTTGAGCCAGAGTCAACGGGACAAGAGCAATTCTTTACATATTGGATATACGGGGTCATTAATATCCAAGTACCATAGCTTCCGGGAAAGAATGCAACACTCTATTTCTGTCCTAGGAGAAAATTATGGATTGGAAAAAGTGACAATGACAGAAGTTGGTCAAGGAGATATTTTCAAGTCGATGATGTACGTTGAGTCTAAGGACGAAGGCAAGGATATACTGTAAGACAGTAAGAGCGAGAGGAAGTAAACTATGGGTAGATAAATTATAGTTTGACTATATTGCAATTGCGTTTAAGAACTGGTAGCGCTATATAGTGATTTGGCAATGTTTTTGATGCTTCAAAAGAGTGATATCCGGCTATTCAGAGCTTTGCTTGCAGTAACAAGCCTATGTAAGACGCACGTGACTGCGATGAGTCTGCTATCTGATATCGGAAATCATGCCTACAGCCCGGTTGACCTCAATAGCAATTATTAGCCCCTAACTAACTAAAGAAGAAAACGTCTTATAAATGAAGTATTTTTCATAAGATTTAATATAATAGAACTATTATATTCTATGAAATTCATCTGATCTATACCGTTTTCCCATTTTTCCACTTAAACATTATTTCCGTCTTCGTCTTATTCCGGAGATAATGATTCTTTATTTTCCATATCCTCTCCGATTAATGTTCATCTCTTCTCTTGTGGAAAAACGAACACACATAAACATCGCTGCGTCTTTCTCTCTACCATTGAAACCAAATTAATAGATATGTTTTTGAACAATATCTTTGTTAAATAAGAATTCTATTAAAGTTGCACCTTTTCTCAACTGGATTTCTAGTTTTCGATACTTTGCAAGCAAGAGGCTGATTAATTGGTTTAGAGCGAAACATATGTAATAAAATGGGGATCTGTTTGTCATGCCTTAGAGGTAGATATAATGATGACGACGATGATCAGGTAAGCTGGAAAAAAATTGAGGATATAAAGGGAAAAGTGGCTAATGGGAAGAATTTGGTGAGATAAATTAATTGCTTTGCTCCTAACATTTGGGTAGATTAGTAGGACGCCTTTACTGCAAGGTCGAATGGCTGGAAGGTATGGATTGTTATGAAGTTATTGAGCCTTGCTATTCCACGATTAAATGAAAAAATGTATGTTGGTAATCACAAATAAATATGATATTGGTTCTAACGGAGGAAATAATATAGTCGGATTGGATCTGTTGATCTAGATAATCAAAAGCGTGAACGAGAATTGAATCAAATAGTCAATGAAACAGGAGAGTAAGTGAAAATGAGTGTTTATCATGAGAGCCATCAAATGAGCTAGCTTTTGAGGATATGCCTGATTAATTTACAGTTGGAAGGACTAACAGATGATTTATTTAGAGGACTGGTTGATTATTATGCATTAGGACAGTCTAGTACTCTTTCAAGGAGCCAAGGAGATATTGATATAGAAGCAGTGAAGAATTTTGTTCTGGAGTTCCCTATAGACCGATTGGTTTGGAATCGGGAAAACGTGGAAGCGGCCTGGTATGGGTACTCAAAGAGCGAAAGTGATGAAGAGAACGGAGTAGTAGCGACAAGACAAATAAAACCATTTGGACACCTGACTTATAATCTATGAATGTTGAGATTGATGGATGAGAACGAATTAGCAACGTCTTAAAGATTGTTCTGGTCAACAGTTCAAGATTTGCTTGACAGTTAGAAGAATTAGAAGCATATGAGGTAATAATAATAGTATTGTATAAATCGAAGATGGAGTGTCAGGAAGTTTGATACTTTCAGAATAGAAACCGCTGGTTGTATGTTTATGCAACTAGAGTAGGTATATGGTTAGAGAGTTGAAGGGTATTTGAGATACATGTTAGAGAAGTTTGGTTGAACTCAAGAGGCAGCATGCATCGCATTGCAACTATTGCAAGTACTGTATAGGCATTTTTCGAATAAATGGCTTTTATTGCTGATGAACGGGACCATTATTTGATGGCCATTGACAGTATTGATCCATGAGTCGGCATAAATCTTTAGATATATACCAGTTATTACTTGATTACGTAATAAGTTATTGTCCGTTTATCATTTACTGGCTTCCGCTTTACTTGCCATATTATTCAGTAAACGTACAATTATTTACTACGTCACACCAGTTGAATTGCATCAAGATACCGAACCAAGTCCCTTATATACCATCTTCCCTGTATTAAGTCCAATGTATCGCCCGTCCTTTCAATAATCGTCCTCTTCTGTTTCCCAACCTCCTTTCATACTGTCTCCGCTTTTCAGTTTCCCCTAATATCGTCTCCGAAATTCCCTTTCCGGGTAACTTTTACCTTTACTCTGTTTGTATCAGTATCACAACAGAAGAACTCCAATAAACATCACATACATAACGAGCAATTCACCATAATATTCACCGTTTTATACGCAATTAACGCGTCAGAACTACGAATATTAAGTCAACTGTCTTTTGATAACAAGCTAGCTAATAAGGTGTTTAATCATTGATAATATAAATTTTAGTGGAGCTTTGTTGTCAATTGGGCATTTAGTTCAGCACATCAGGTATACGTTGAGAGCAGTGCCCAGGGATTATTCGGCAATCTGTGTGAAGCATTGAATTCAAAATTGATTGAAATATAAGTGTGGATTTGATAGAATAATTGCTGAAGATATTGGAGTTTGCCATAGATACACATAATGGGTCCAAAGAGAAGATCCGGAATAAATAGAGCCAGCGGTGCTACTGGCACTGGAGAGGAAGTTACAAGGAAGAGAAGAAGGAGTCAGCTGGAAGAACCAGAGCCTGAACCTAAAGAGGAAGAAGACGAAATCGAAAAAGATGTTGGATCGGATGCCGGAGAAGAGTCAGATCTTAAAAGTGAGCCCGGAAGCGGAAGCGGAAGTGCTGTTGTGAAAATTCGCATGACTTCCTCGAAACCCAGCCCTGAAGATTCCGAAATAGATCTATCTGTTATCCATCAGCTGCTTCTATCAATTCTACAATCAGTAGAAGAACTGACTCCAGAATCTGCAGAATCTCCAAAACAGGAGCCAGAAAGACTGTTGGCTTCCGAGTTTTTCCGGTTGCCAACTAAAAAGCTGTACCCCGAATACTACGAAGAGATCAAAAACCCAATTTCTCTTCATGAGATAAGACAGAAGATAGATCCGAAAGCAGGAGAGACTTCTAGAAGACGCGGAAGTGAAGCAAATAGTAAGAAAAGGCTTTATCAAAATTTCAACGAGTTCGTTGATGATTTCAAACGAATGGCAGATAATGCTGCTATATTCAATGATCCTACAAGCGAAATCGCTCAAGATGCCGCTAAAATATATAAGTTTGTTCTTACCAAAGTAAAGGAATTATCACCTTCTGCTGTACCTTCTTCCGGAAAGCAGCCAAACGAGGGAACTCCCAAACCGGGTAAGAAAAGAGGAAGGAAACCAAACGTGCTACGTATCAAAAAGAAGAACGACGTGAAAACTGAGCCAGCTGGTGAATCAACACGGGATCAAGAAACCCCATTAGATGATGAAGAACTAATAGCAAGAGAAGGTGAAGAGCTGAAATCAGCAATGACAACTCTTATAAACTTTTTAATTAATATGAAGGTTCAAAGGAGAAAAATCTCTGAGCTGTTTATGTATGAGCCAGACCGAGAGGAGTATCCAGATTATCATAAGGTAGTAGCCAGACCAATGGCATTTAACACAATTTTACTGGAGATTGATGCTGGAGAGTTTGACATGAACATCAATGCGTTTGCTGATGAGACAGAGCTGATTTTCACTAATGCTCAACTGTACAATGAAGAAGGAAGTTTCGTTTATGGGGATTCAAAGCTGTTGCAGCAAGCATTTAAGGAAAAAATAGAAGAATTAAAGGAAAGGTTTCCTGATTTCCTTTCGGGAAGACCTAAGAGTCTGAGCAAAAAGCCTATAAAGCTATCGATCAAACGAAAGAGAGGTCCTAGGTTGAAACTGAAAGCCAAAAACAGTGAAGGAAAGAATACAGAAGACGCGGAAAACGATACCGAGCATGAAGGAGGTTCCCGAAGATCGTTTATCCGAATTAAACCGAAAGCGGAAGATGGCGGAACTGATGATCTGGGAAGCTCGGTAGATATGCCGAAGAGGAAAAGAGGCCGAGCTAAAAGCTCACCTGCTCCCGATACGGAGAATGGAGAACCGGTTAGAAAAAGAAGAGGTCGCAAACCTAAATCAACATTAGTTAAAATCGACTCGGAACTGGATAACGGAGAAGATGGCGGATTAGATCATTATAGTTACGGAGATAGTACCGAGGAAATCGTAAAGTCTCCAAGCCCTCCCCTATCAAAATTCGACTTTCCATTCATTGTTTCAAAAGATGATCCCAAAAGTTCCACTCAGGTTGGTAAACCATTATCAGAAGTGTTTATAGAAGAAGTAAGCTTTAGCTCTGTGCGGAATATACCTAGAACACGTTTGCCATTCAACCCTCTGATCAGTATATTCTCAACATCAATTCAAGATTACTTTGAGTATAGATTTCCTTCTAATTGTCTTCTGAGACCAGGCACTGGAGGCAAATTTGCATTTACAGTGATAAATTCTCCTGTGGTCGGAATATACACTGCCCTGAATGAAGCAATACTTGCTACAAGGCCGTATAATTTCACTGTCACTTGTAATGGAACAAGAATTGAACCTGTGACAGTATTCAATCAGAACCAGTTACACCATCACGAGGATAAGTATTCTTCGGGAGGGCAAGACGATAAACAAGTGTTGGATAAAAGCAATGTAATTTCAGGAAAAGACACGTTGAAAAGCAAATACGAAGCGAGATTGAGGCTGGGTATGAATACAGTGGAAATAGCTATTCAAGTGGCTCCACCAGTTCAAAGGGGAGGTACCTTACCAGTCAGACATTCAGTTCAAAGCTCAATGACAACTTTTGATGAAGGATCTGAAATGGAGAAGTTTACATTCTATATTGATTTACTATCTGCTGCCTAAGAACCTGCTGGTGGTAGTCGTTTCCTATAAGATGAGGTTGCTGCAAGTGCTGGTTGTGAATTAGAATGAGAAGTATAGCTGTTGTACTTTTATTTGAGGAGTGTCCAAATGAGTATAAGAACGTGATATTCATATGTGAACTATAATCCGTGTCTTCTCTCTTACTTATGATATGTCAATTCATAAATAAATATTTAATTAGATACTTAGAGCGTTATAATGCTGATTTATAGGAGTAGAAAAATGTAGGAACAGTAAAACGATCACGTGATGCGAAATGAAATTTTCGGAAATAATATTTATTTTTCTCCTAGAAAAGCGGAGACTATATCGATAATGTTGTATGATTATGTAATTTTATATCATTCCTTATTCGAATTACTTTCCTGTTTATCGACCAAAATGCTCCTCTTATTATTCATCTAGTCTATCATCCATAGATTAACAGATCGATTGATTAGACAGACAATCAATCAGGTTAGATATCGGAGAAGTTTAATATGGGAGGAGACGATAGGTAAGTTTATTTTTCTAAACTACAAAGGATTCCGTTGGAAAATAGTATGATTAACATGATGACTCAGACGTAGGAAGAATAAAGGTAGCAAATCCACTTCTGGTTCGCCTTCCCCTTCGCCGGGGCCAGTTGGAGCGTCAAGTTCGCGAAACGATTTCCGAAATGACGAAATAGCAGCCCATATGAAAGAGCAGTATAATTCTGCTGTTAATAGAAGCAAGGTCCCCAACTCTGAAGTTCAGATTTATAGAAATGAATCAGGTAGTGGATGGTCCTCAACTGTTACTACAGGCAGAAAACGTGGATCTGGAACGACAAATTCTGGAAATAATACTCAGTCAGGTTTGGATATTTATGGAGAGCTTATGAAAGGATTAAATAACAATTAATTATTATGTAATATATAAAACTCTATCAATATCATAAGCTTTTCACACTTTTGCCATTGACTATTGCTTTTTCCTTCCTTATTATTGATTATTTTTCACAACCAGATAATAGAATTCAACATGAAATAAATATCAATTAAGTCATGAGGAGATCCAGAGTTTACCATAGGAAAGGCTCGGAATAACTAAAGTGCAATACGCGAAAAAACCGGGAGAAGTCCAAGTCAAGTGAAGAAAAAACTGGAAATGGGACTGGAATGGTTCCCGAAGTAATCCGAGAGAATTAAGTTTGTACCTAATTAATCAATAAATATATACGTATATCCGATACACTATATTACCCCACAATAATTAATGCAGTGTTGGACGAAATCAAGACTAAAAACTGCGTGAAATATCCAGACAAGCATTATGACAAGAGGATGATCGTTAGATGGTAAGGAAGTGTGAAGTTCCGGAGACTTATCAATGAGAAGCGGGACGAAAGGACTGAGAGAAAATAGGAGACAGCTGTCGAAGTGATGGATTGTGGGGAAGTTATATCGATTATTATTATTTTGGGTTGTTTAAAGTTGTTTTAAAAGAATGAGCTGTGTTGATGAGAGGATGGGATCAATGACATACATAAGTGTTGGAACGAAGTGAGTACCGCTTTAGATCAGATGTTTTAGATCAGGAACAAGGTAGAAAGAGATCAAAAAGATGTAGGATAAGCTGATCATTTACTTCATGAGATAAATTGCAGTGTCAACTATACATAAAAGTTGTTATCTTTCGATATTCTCATGATACATCTCGCTTGAAATTCGTTCCTGTCGGTCATTATTCAAATGGTGACAAGTCGTCCTCCATACTTGCTTCCGATCCCTAATAGTAATACATCGTATTTCTCCATACTTTTGTTCAAAAACTATCAGAACTATTATAACCTTTCTTACCATTTTACGATTCAATTTATTATCTATACATTAATGCGGTATAATATCTGCATGATAAACTTGCAAAGCTCCTTTCCAGTCATGTCATTCAAGTTCCGGTTTTGACCTGTACGGAAAAACAAATAAAGTTTTGTTTACTTTCTTTTTGTAGACCTTGTCATTCTCTAAGAGCGAGATACATTTCATTTTGATGAGTGGTTAGTAGTTGGTAGAATTAGACCTGTCTATATTAATTGTGTAAGATGTTTAGCATGACGAGCTAATAGCAATTATTCACAGTATGTTACTAAGTTACTATATTCTTGAATGTTTTTTTCTTACACTTGAACACTTGGCCTTCCTCGGTCGTATCAAATCCCCTAATTTTTCCTACCATACGTCCCTATGTCACTACAATGTCACATCAATGTCAAATTTCGCTAGGACATTGTTTTGTCCTTCTCTTCTTCCTCCATTACGTACAAACCTAAGGTGCTCAGTTTTCATTGCCTTTCATGGCCAATTCCTACATCCTCATTCCTTCTCACTTTCTTCCTCCTTATATATTTCGTTTCTTGTTAATTAGTCCTGATTGTTGATTCTGTGTGTTATCAAGTATTGTAATATATTTAATTGGATTACTTACTACGAGAATTGAACCAAGCCACAACCTTTTTCAACCGAAGCATAGGATAAGCACACATAACTTATCATCACTGTCAATTCCGAACCATCATCTACACTCACAATGTCTACTACATCAGGAATCAATGAACAACCAGTTGAGACTGATGTTGTAACACTTACTAGATTTATTCTACAAGAACAACAGAAGTTAGGAGCTCAAGCCACTGGTGATTTGACAATACTTCTCAATTCTTTACAATTTGCTTTCAAGTTCATTGCTCATAACATCAGAAAATCAACATTGGTTAACTTATTAGGATTAGCAGGTAACACCAATTCTACCGGAGATTCTCAAAAGAAGTTAGATGTTATTGGTGATGAGATTTTCATCAATGCTATGAAAGCATCTGACAGGGTGAAAGTTCTTGTTTCTGAAGAACAGGAAGATTTAATTGTCTTTGAAGGCGGTGGAAGATACGCCGTAGTATGTGACCCTATTGACGGTTCATCTAACTTAGATGCTGGGGTTTCTGTCGGAACTATTTTTGGAGTTTATAGATTATTACCTAGTTCCAGCGGATCAATTAAAGATGTTTTAAGACCAGGTACTGAAATGGTTGCTGCTGGTTATACTATGTATGGTGCATCTGCCAATTTGATGCTTACAACTGGTAATGGTGTTAATGGATTCACTTTAGATGATACTTTAGGTGAATTTATCTTAACTAATCCTAATTTGAGAATTCCAAAAGCCAGATCTATTTACTCCATTAATGAAGGCAATGCTAAGTTCTGGGCTGAATCCACCCAAAAATTTGTGGAATCATTGAAATTCCCTCCTGAAGGTAAGAAGCCATATTCTGCAAGATACATTGGTTCTATGGTTGCTGACGTTCATAGAACTTTATTGTATGGAGGTTTGTTTGCTTATCCTGCTGATGCCAAATCTAAGAAGGGCAAATTAAGAGTTTTATATGAATGTTTCCCAATGGCTTTCCTTTTGGAACAAGCTGGTGGTTTAGCAGTTAATGATGAAGGTAAGCGAATCATGGAATTAGTTCCTAAGGAAATTCATGAGAGATCTGGTATCTGGTTAGGTAGCGAAGAAGAAATTAAAAGCTTTTTGAAGACTGTCCCTAAATAAATAATTCTCTTAACCAATTTAAGGGAGTATTAATAACTTAACTTGTTCATTTTATTTATGGGAGAAATATTGTAGACGGTTCACGTGCGTATGTTGAATGTAGAGGAAAGATACGATTTAATGTTCATCCGTTGATTTATGGACTCACTGAAGTGTATTCTGATGTATATAGTTACTAGTATTATTTGGTTGAATTATAGAATTGATTTCATTTATTTGTTCTTGCTTCAAATGTTCTATTCAAAATAATGATCAAGCTCCTTTATTCCTTAGATCTTTTATTTGTATGATGATGATGCGCAGTTCTGCAATACATGCAAAGTGTGCATTTTATGCGTGTATTTGCATTATTCTACATAATTCTACATCACTCGGCATATTCCTGCAGCATCACTCATTCTTGGACATCCTTCATTCTCCACAAAATCAATCTTTCTTATCTCTTTCTTTCTACAATCCAAAAAGATACGTAAGTAATGTAACTTACAATGGATCTGTATTGAACCTACTAAGTATTGAAAACACCTATTATTAGCACTATTAAGTTCATTCTTACAATAAGCAAATATATATACATCTAGTGATGAGATGAAACACGCATCTCAGGTTGAGCGATTGCTCACATCGCATGTCAATAAGGTGCTCTCCAGACAATCACGAACGCTATTAAGAGTATCAGCTTTTATTCTGTCGGTGATATGCTGTCTTTGCGCAGGATCTATTTTACTGTTTTCTATATTTGCGGTTCAATTCCAAAGCCAATTGCATTATAATCAAATTCAAATCAATGCTATCTCCATTGCTTCAGAACTGGGAATGTATCTACCGTTACCTGTACTTGGAATAGTAGCGGATTTATATGGGCCAGTGATCCTGGCATTTTTATCAACAATACTATTCTGTCCAGGTTATTTCATAGCCAGTATAGTAGCAAAAAGCTCTATGGAATATGTCTTTATGTTACCAGCATTTGCTATGATTGGTTGTGCTACATCATCCTTATATCTATGTTCTATTATTGCATGCACTAAAACGTTTCCTGAATATAAAGGATTGAGCATTAGTTTACCGGTTGCATGTTATGGGTTATCTAGTTTGCTAGAAGCTCAACTGGTATTCTACTTTTTCCACAAGGAAAATGATCCTAATAGAATTGATCTTGCTCAAACATTCTTGTTCTTCTCTGGGTTGTATTTACTTACAGGTATATTCAACTGGCTATCTAGCTGTGTAGTAGTTTTAGAGAGAAACATATTAAGGAAAAACAGCGCCAGAAGTGCAAGTGATGATGGTTCTAGAGCACCTTTGTTGCATGATTCTGAATCTATTTCGTCATATGTTGAAGAAGGTAATAATGAAGACGATTCTGTTCATGAAAGTCTAGCCTTGATTACAATTCCTAGTAGACAAGAGGTCTCGTCTTACGATAGAAGATTTAAACGATTTTTGAAAGACCCTTCTACTTGGTTGCTCATGGTGAGTTTGTTTCTTACTGTTGGACCAATGGAAATGTTCCTCAACAATATGGGAAGTATCGGCTTGATGTATAACAGTAATATAGACACCTCGTCATTGGTATCAATTCATGCGACGTTTTCAACTATCTCAAGGTTTTCTGTTGGTATTCTCTCGGACTATTTGTCATCATTCAATCGGAAATGGAGAATTTGTAGAGTTTGGATCATTCTATTAGCATTGCTACTTATTATCTACTCTCAAACCTTGTTCATAGCCAGTGATCGTTATATGTCAGAAGATGCATTGTATATAGTTGCCATGCTTGAAGGAATGAGCTATGGAGTCATCTTCACTATATATCCAACTATTGTTGCTCATGTATGGGGATTAGAGTCATTTGGTTCAAATTGGGGTGCATTTATGATAGCACCAGCTGCAGGAAGTTTTTTATATGGACTGACATACGCTGGTGAATACGAATCTAGATGTACGGTTTCATCAATCTCTCATGACAATTGTCTTGATCTTGTTTTCTATGGAGCATTACTGAGTTTTGGTTCAGCATTTATTTTCATCTGGATAGCATGGAAATATATTTGGTGTAAAAGGAATCCTGATTTGAGAGTGTTTTGAATGGTTGGTTTGCTACTAAGACATTGAGGTCCTACAACTTGGGTTTGAACGTTTATGATAGGCTTTCTGACATTCTAATGCATTGTATGAATCTATATATGATTCATTTATATCTACTAGTTCGTATGTAAAAAAAAAGGCACTCTCGATAAATGTTTAATCATACCAATGTGAATTAATTGATAATCCATTCCATGCAAGATCTTTTTAGTTCGTATGTTTCATACACCTATTGCGGACTACTCGCTATGACAAATGATATTGCGAAGTCAGAGTAGAGAAACTTTCCTCCAGACATAACATTGTCAATTTTTTTGACGTAGTAATGTCACAACTTAGAAAATTATTTATATCGGTCACAATTTGATCACTGGGTTTATATGGTTTTATTTATCCATAATTGGTTTTCCAGGACTTGCAGGATTAAGTTTGTTATTCCTCGAGCTTGTCTCTCGGAGCGATTACCCCATTTGAGAAGAGGTTGATCCTTCTTACCTTGTCATGATTGAAGGAGTTTTTCGGTACGCAGGATATGTCAATACACAATTGCTGGCTTTCCAGTCAGTTTAATTCAGTTATCAACCGAATATTCAGCATCTTGTATAGCAACTGGAAATCATTCGTATACCTAGTTTATATATGCAATTGGCAGTTATCTCATCTCCTCGTAATTGTTGCCTAATTTAGGTTCATCTCCGAGTGAGATTTTGCTTAGTTTGTTTACAAGAAGAACAGGTGGCTGAATATTCTTCTGTACAATCAGTTCAGATTTCAGATTTACAAGGTTTATTCTTTGGCTATTTCTTCTCTCTTGCTTCATTTTCATTACATTTAAACACAGTTTGACAGATATAATAACATCCCTAAGTCTTGTTTATGTCAACATGTCAACACACAATTTTTTACTTAATTTTTAGCTCTCGGCTTTAGTAGTTTTTCCGAGGGTTTAAAACCGGATTAACTACACACCTAAGTACTTTAGAAACACTTGAGATCTCCATTTTTAAACCTACATTCTACATTGAGATGTTATGTTTGCAGGATATTTTCCAATTGTCTTCAAAGAGGGTAACACTAAAGATCACAGACTTTCCACGGTGGCCTTAACTATGCGTTGTCGTATCTTAACAGGCGCATATTATTTCCTCTAAAACCTACCTGTTCTCCTCAAAATTTCACTAGAGTATTTCTATTTCAGCAAGTGTTTTATTTCCAGCTTTTCATCATATTTCCTCTTTCCCATCCTATTTTATTCTTTCTTTTTCTGTTCCCCTTAACCACCTTCTCATCTTTCCAGCGTATAATGAGACGTGACGTCTCTCGTTTTCTTCCGTAAAGGGTAGTATTCTTTTTCTAACCGCTCTCAAGTAATTGTCTTCCGAGGGTAACACTGAAGATCAGACTACCTTAATTGAGCAAGAACTCAATGAAAAGTTATTTGTTTCAACTCAATGATTTCTCCCTAACGGTGATGTGAAACAATGGATAGAAGTTTCACTTGCATAGAACCATATGAATTTGATCTACCAGGAATGAACGAACAAGATATAGCTGTTTCTTGGTGTTGAATATTTGTTTGCATTTGAACTGGGAAATTCGTCAATAGCCTTTATTTTTTTCAGTAGTAAATAAGTAACAGCTGAGGAATAGGAGATAGAGGGAATTCTGTTACGTCAGTGGTGTCAGTGATATACAAAAGGACAACAAAAAGAATAGCTTCCTGTTGATTACTAGATTTATTCGGATCACAATTGCAACATAACTTTGAATTGACGTACTATCAACACTTTTGCTTTTCTTTGAACGTCTAGGAAGCTGTTTAAATTATTAGGGATTCACCGAGCAGAGAATTATCCGTAACACAATAAACATATAATCAAAAATGAGTGACGGTAAGCAGACATTTGATTTTATTATTTTTTATAATGTTTTATTATTCTATAAAACTTATAATCTGCTCAATTTCATATTTGATACCTGAGAGACAATAATCAGATTGCTTTACAAGCGTAACTAACCGTTGCTTTCATAGTGCGTCTTTTGGATTTGGTGAAACCATTTTCATCATTCATCCCTGAAGTAGTCGCACCAGAGAGAAAAGTCGCATTCAATCAGAAAGTAATGTGGACATGCGTGGCGTTGATCATTTTCTTAGTTATGAGTGAAATCCCATTGTATGGTATCACATCATCTGATAGTGCTGATCCTCTTCTATGGCTTAGAATGATGTTAGCTAGTAATAGAGGTACTTTAATGGAATTGGGTATCTCTCCAATTATTACATCCTCAATGGTTTTCCAATTCTTAACTGGTACTCAGATCATCAGTGTTAATATGGAAGACAAGCAGGAACGTAATTTGTTCCAATCTGCTCAAAAGCTATTAGCATTCCTTTTCGCTTTAGGTCAAGCTACAGTTTATGTCTTCTCTGGAATGTATGGTCCAAGACAAGAACTAGGAACTGGAGTTTGTTTATTGTTGATTCTCCAGTTAGTTTTTGCTGGTGTTGTTGTTATTCTCTTAGACGAAGTTCTACAGAAGGGTTACGGCTTAGGTTCTGGTATTTCACTGTTTACTGCTACATCAGTATGTGAACAAATTTTCTGGAAAGCATTTGCTCCAACAACAGTGAACAGTGGACGTGGTACTGAATTCGAAGGAGCAGTGGTTGCATTGTTCCATTTGTTGAACACCAAAAAAGATAAGAAAGCTGCACTAATTGAAGCTTTTTACAGGGGTAACCTACCAAATATGTTTCAAGTTTTGGCAACAATCTTCATCTTCTTCATTGTTGTGTATCTTCAAGATTTCAGAGTTGAGTTACCTGTAAAATCTACCAAGACCAGAGGACCGTATGGCAGTTATCCTATCAAATTGTTCTATACTTCCAACACACCTATTATGTTGCAAGCAGCATTAACATCAAACGCTTTCATGATCTCTCAAATGTTATATTCTAAATTTCCCACTAATTTCTTGGTGAAATTATTAGGAATTTGGGATACTCTTCCAGGATCATCCCAGTTATCCTGCGTTTCAGGTCTTGTTTATTACATCCAACCCCCTACATCTTTGACTAGTGCATTGATTGATCCTATCAAGACTGTGATTTATATTGCTTTCACGCTTGCTTCATGTGCTTTATTCTCAACAACTTGGATTGAAATCTCTAATTCTTCTCCTAGAGATATTGCTAAGCAATTCAAGGATCAATCTCTTGTTATCACTGGTCATCGTGAGTCATCGGTTTATAATGATTTGAAGAAGATCATTCCAACTGCCGCTGCTTTTGGTGGTGCCACTATTGGAGCTATTTCAGTATTTTCTGATTTGCTCGGTACTTTAGGTACTGGAAGTTCTATTCTTTTGGCCGCAACGACGATTTACAATTACTACGAAATCGGAGTTAAGGAAGGTGGATTTTCTAAAAGCATTGCTGGCAAATTGAATTAACAAAAGCAACATCTTATGCTTCACTAATAACCAAGAATTTAGGAATAGTGTTCTTGGAGTTTATGATATGCTTACTTGTTATTCAGAAATCATAGACTCGCTCTCACCAGTTCCCAGACATTTACTTCTGTATCATTAACCAAGTAACTATTAAACATGATATCTTTAGACTTCAAATATATATTAGTTAAAGTTGTCTCGTCGTAAGCACTACGAATTGCCTTGAATAGTCTTATGATTTATACTACATATCTTGCATTATGGGAGTGTTAGTCAATTCAAGTAAGACCAATAAATTGTACAGGATGATGTGGCTGTCAATCTTCTGTGATCATACAATCATATATAGATGAATCTAATCAGCCATTACTAGTATTCTTGATTATTATATACGTGATATTCAATAAGAATATAAATAAATAAGTAATTAGTTTGTTCTTAATGCAAAAATTACAGGTAATCAAGCAAAAAAATAAAAGTAAGAAAAAATTCGAATTGAAAAAGAAGGGCCCAACCGGGAATTGAACCCGGGACCTCTCGCAAATTGCTTAAGGTAAACCCTAAGCGAGAATTATACCACTAAACCATCGGGCCTCTTCGAAATTGTTACTGTCTGATCATACATCATTCAGTAAAATAAAATCAATTTTAAGAAAAATTGAAGAAATGTATTAGAATTCTTACTCTTTTTCCTTCTTCTCCTTCTTTTTCTTATTAATTAGAAAGAGAAGAATGAGAGTAAATAATCAGCGAAGCAAATAGTATATATATATAAGGTACAAATAGAAAATAGATAAATGTAAAACGCCAATGTATCACGTGAAAGGTCACGTGGGTGTAGTAATAAGTAAGTATAGCTGGTTGTTACAAAATTGCATATTTCATATCGTATTATGTGAGGAAATTAATAAATGAGAATGATGTTGCAATGGTATAAGCAAACGTTTAATACTGATCAATGCTTCCACAACATAAATTTGTATTTACAGAAATAATAGTGTTCCAATAATTGAAATACACCTTTGGTAGATATAACTCTTTGATAATCAGTATTCCTAAAAAGTGACTTTAAGTTTTCTTTCGTTTCATTGAGTCCAATGAGCTCCCCAGGTTAGTGCCCCTCTTTGGTTTTATCTGCAAGAAGTTATCTACTTGTTGTCTATTTACACCTGCAAAACAAAAGTCTTATCAACTGAAATTTAAGGAAAATAATCGGAATAATCAAACGATAAGTTTATCTTTTGATGTTTTTGCTCCACTAATTTTTTGAGTAGTCATTCTCATTGTTCGGCGAAGCTACCCCCCATTCACTAGCTCTCTTACTCAGAAAAGTGGGGAGTGCATATCCAAAGGGGGACTTGAGGTGGTGAAAGTAAGACAACTTGCAGCATATAACATATTAGTAGATTAGATTCCGGTGAGCCTGATTTTTTACAAGATGACATTGGTTGTGCGGCTATACATGAAAAGAAAAGCATAGGACGGCAATACTGCGAAATGCAATAAGAGAGCAGTGGAAGCATGTTTGATTCAGTAAAGAGGGGATGGGRTGCTCCACCAGAACCCCACATTAGGTACGTACTGTTGGGTACAAGAACATGTGCATTCAGGGAAGAAAAATGCGGGACATATTGTCGAAATTGAAACTGGATAGTTTAAATAGTGTAAGCTTGATCTTTATTTTTTTTATTTGCTAGGCTTTCAGTTGACGGTTTAGCATGAATGTTTACGGAACATCTTGCAGTAAGTTGTATTTGACTTCCTTAAACAGTAAAATAGGGTTTAAGGTTACGAATTACAGTTTGACATCTTAAACTTTATTTGGAACAATGCACTGACGTTAAGTAAATAGGTCTGTCAAAAGCAATTGAATGAAGGAGCAGAAGTAGAGGGGAAGAAGAATCAGGAGCGAAAAATATAGAGGAAACCGGGTTTTAGTTAGTGTAAAAAATTCATTTCGAGAATTGTTGTTCTGCATAATTAGTATCAGGATTGGAATGTAATTCACAGCTCAGTGATCAGTGGTGGTCTATTTGTTCGTCTTCAACTCATCGGGATTCTTTCCTCCAAGAAAAAATAAGTTTTGAACAACATTTCAAGCATCTAAATTACGAGTTTAAGACCAAAGCGTTTGCTTTTCAAAGTCTATTCAATAAGCAAGGCACCTGAAAATAGTTGTATACTTAGATGAAACATCAGGTATTCAGGAACAATGGAAGTAGTTTGTCTGAGATGAGGCTTATAGTAGTGCAATAACTCAATATTAAACCTCAGCTCACTGGTGCCTCTAGTATTTCCTGAGAAAGCTTGATTTACGTAGAAAATAAAAAAATAAAGGAAATATTAATGCATTAATTAATTGTCTTATCCATTTTTAAATACTAATATCTCTGAAGTCAGAAAAGCTTTTATTGATTGAAGTGAGATTCATGATAAATCAATGAATACACTTCTGAGACGCTCGTCTAATCGCTTAAAC
This sequence comes from Sporopachydermia quercuum, assembly GCA_001599295.1. Classification (NCBI taxonomy): domain Eukaryota; kingdom Fungi; phylum Ascomycota; class Sporopachydermiomycetes; order Sporopachydermiales; family Sporopachydermiaceae; genus Sporopachydermia; species Sporopachydermia quercuum. The sequence continues at coordinate 1,076,546 of BCGN01000006.1, forward strand.
GTTAAATCTTAAATAGGAAGCTATTTATTTTTCCATTTTTCATCTTTAACCTATTGGAAATTGAACTAACTGGTCATTCCTCTTATATATGAAAGCTCACTATTGTTGTTTTACATTTGGAATTCAAATCAATTTACATTCCATTCAATCCGTGTTTTTCTATTGCTTCTTTTCCTTCTTTTGCTGTGTAAAGATCATTGTTCAGAAAGCAAAATTAGTAGTCCCAAATAACATTAGCATTTCAATCTCATCTATTTAATGTGAACCTTAATATTCTGAAAAAATCCGGGAAAATAGAACACTAGAATCTTAGACAGATTTATCAACAACCTTCATGTCCATTTCATAAGCATGAAGTTGGACATCCTGGGCGTGAGACGGAGCTCACGGAACAGTTTTCCCGTCATCCTTGGGTTTAGTTGAGTAGGTGTTACATTTCCACTAGTATCAAGCAACCCATTACAAGTCTTAACGGATTACTACAAGATTGCTTAATTTTCTCAATCTCTCAGTATTGTGAATTGAATTAACAATTCAACTTGATTTATATTATAAATAACTGTCCAACTTGTAATATTTGTTGTATATACATAAAAAGGGGATAAGTCAGTCTTCTTGGATTGACCCAGGGATTCTACAGTTTACCTTTGGATTTCCACTATCCGAGGTTGGTCAGATCTCCACATATTGCCATACCTACATTCTCCTTCTGGAATGTCTTCCGTAGTTGACATCACAACAATATAAAATCAATTTTCAGTCCAATTCTATATTAATTACTCTCTCTTATCAGAAATCAGCCCACCTACGTATACCTTTACTTTTCCTTTCTTTCTTTATTTCTATTTATTAGCACTCATTTCGAGAAAGACTCGTCCGATATACTGCGAAAAAAGAATTACCTATATAAGGTTTAGTTTTAAATTAAGATGCMTATAACGTTTACAAACCTTAATCTAATTTCGTTATGACACTTTACACTACATCAAACAATGATGTTGCAATTTCTCAATCCTGAAAGGCTCAAAAAATAGCCGAACCATTCATTGAAATCAGGATAGAAGAGGGGCTAGTGGAGAAAATAATTCATTATTACAATYATGAGATTCAATTGGTTGGAAATGCCATCGTTGTGCCTTCTGTGCGTCTAAAGTTTTTGTCTTTCTACTCGCGATGTCCTCTTCGCCTATAAGTATCAGCTATACCCCCATTGCTACAGCTGATGGTGAAATCACTTAAATTCAAGATAAGTAAAAGAATGTAGTAGTTGTCACTTTAACTTTCTTGTAATTCATTGATTTCATAAACTGCTTTCCGGCTTATTTGAACATCCCATATAGCAACCGTCCCTCTTCTCATAATGACAGTCAAAGAMGAAGTAAACTTACCTCTGGCTTATAAACCAGCTGACTACGATATTCCTGCTGAAGCTTTCTACGGCTCATTCAAACCTGATCCTGAGCAAGTAAAGGCCTCTGATGTAAGTGCATTAGCTTCTGCTTGGGTTTCTTCTTTCAATGCTCTTCTGGAAAAATCGTGGTCTGATCCTTCTATACTTGCTGACAAGGAATCAGGCTTACCTTTGTATCTCATGAGCCACTCAGGCTGGAGAGATCACCTTACTTTCCAATGGGATCTTCGCCAGTTCAATGGATTACCAAAGATCATTGAAAATATTGCCGAAAAGCAATCGAGAACCAAAATTGGTAAATTGGAACTAGATTTTGATGCTCATCCTAAGGTAGCTCCCAAAGGTGCCCACCTGATTACATTCCATGAAAATACAACACCACCAATTGAGTGGATTCAATGCTATGTTAAGTTCACAACTGCCTTAGGAACTGGTAAAGGTATCATCAAACTTGTATCAGTAGAAACAAACACTCCTGGTGGTTTGAGAGCTCTTACGATTTATACATTATTGGACCAAATAAAAGGAAGTGAAGAAAGAAAAGGTAGTTTGAGACCAGAAGGTGTAAACCACGGAGAAAACATTGGTAGGAAATCTTGGCTTGAGAGGAGAATTGATGAAGCGAACTACGGTGATGAATATAACAGACATCCAACTGTGTTAATCGTTGGTGGTGGACAAGGAGGTCTCAATGTTGCTTCCAGATTGAAAACTATGGGAATTGATTCATTAATTGTAGAGAAAAATGATAGAATCGGTGATAATTGGAGAAACAGGTATAAGTTCTTAGTGCTCCATGATCCTGTATGGTATGACCATTTGTCGTATATTAATTTTCCTGACACCTGGCCAATTTTCACTCCTAAGGATAAACTTGGTGATTGGTTTGAATCCTATGCTAAATCAATGGAATTGAACACTTTGACGAGCACAGTTGTTCAAGGAGCCACTTTTGATGAAAAGACTGAAACCTGGTGTGTTAATGTTAAAAACATCAAAAATGATACTACTAATGTACTACGACCAACTCATGTCGTAATGGCAACAGGACATTCTGGTGAACCAAATATTCCTCATTTCAAAGGCCAGCAAAGATTCAAAGGTGTCATTGTTCATTCCAGTCAGCATAAAACTGGGTCTGATTTCACCGGCAAAAAAGCGGTAGTCATTGGTAGTTGTAATTCAGCTCACGATATTGCTCAGGATTTCTACGAGCAAGGCGCATCGGTAACAATGATTCAAAGAAGCTCAACCAACGTTGTTTCTGCTGATTGGGGTTTACCATTGATCAATAAAGGTGTATATGATGAAAGTGGACCAAAAACAGACGTTGCTGACCTGATGTCCAATTCCAATCCATTGTTTATGACTAATTTACTGTTCCAACAGTATTATAGACAAATTGCAGAAAAGGATAAAGATTTACTTCAAGGATTAACAAAAGCTGGATTTAAATTGGATTATGGTTATGGCCAAACTGGATTGTTTGGAAAATATGCTAGAAGAGGTGGTGGCTATTATATTGATGTTGGAGCCTCTAAGTTGATTATTGATGGTAAGATTAAAGTCAAGTCGGGAGTTGAAGTAGATCATTTTGAAGAAAATGCTGTTGTTTTAACTGACGGCAGTAGAATTGATGATTTATCGATTATTGTTCTTGCAACTGGTTATTCAAATATGAAAGATACCGCTAAGAGAATCTTTGGTGGTAAAGTAGGTGAAGTTCTACAGAAGAGTGATGTGTGGGGCTACGATCAAGAAGGAGAGTTGAGAGTTATTTGGAGAAAAACTGATCAAAAGAACTTTTGGTATATGGGAGGAAATCTTGCTATTAGCAGATTCTATTCAAAGAGGCTTGCCCATCAAATTGTAGCTTCCTTGAGAAATCTATCATGAGTTGGTTCTTATGGTGATTGARTGATCATGAGGAAGTGAATGATTTGATGATTGATGATAATATGATGATTTTGTATAATGTTATCTTTATAAGAAATAAATGTCTTATTATTTAAAGAGGATATTGGCATTGTAGGTAGTAACGTAAGAAAAGGTATCTTATTATTGCCATTTGGCTGAGTAATAGAAGAAGACGATAACATGCGTCCTCGTACGACTATCCGTTGAAATTCTGCAATCGAAGTGGAGTAGGAAGGTATATGAATTGACTAGTATTGCCCCTAATTTATCCTTTAAAGTGACTTTACATGGCTAGTAATTTCTAATGAAATATTTGATTAAATATCTAACAATTATTCGGTCGAATTCCGTAATAGTGAACTATCCAAGTCGCTATCAATGAGAAACTACAATTACTGCTTTCTTGACGAAATTTCGCTTTTAATATTAAAGTTACAATTAGCGTATGCTAGTGAAATTCTTTAAATAAACTTTTCGCTTTCTCCAAACTTAACCTCCCACCGAAACTTTACTTCTTCGTTACTCTCACTGTTTGATTTCACGGGTAGAGTTATTTCCTTAAAGCGAGAGAGTTGTAGCTATTGATTAATCGTGCTCTTTCTGGCCCAAAGCAAACAATAGAATTAATTTGGTTCATCGTACTGATAGAAAATACACTGTAGTTTCCAGCTTAGAGATTCAACTGCCGTTCTGGAATAGTCCTACTTCACTCACTTCATTCACTCACAGCCTCCAACCTGCAGTTTAATTCTCATAACTACTATCATCCCCAGCTACAATATAATCAGCACAGAAAAAAGTGTCTACTTAAATGGAGAACAGCCATCAAAATAATTGTCTGCTGCTTTTTCGATAATGGAAAACATCGAAACTCCCCCTATCAAATCCATCTATTTTGACTCCCTTTCCTCACTCTTCGACTGGTACCAACTACGGATCTCTTCTACCGTTAATGAGCTATCAGAAGACAAACTTCGAATATCTCGAGACAGCATCAACTTAACTTTTCGTACAAGACAATCAAGCTCTGGTAATTTGATTGAACCTAGTAAGAAAGTGAGAATCCTTGTTTGCCACGATTTCAAAGGAGGATATGTCGTTAACGAAGACGAATCATCAACTGCGTATTTCCCTCATCCAACAGGGGTTCATTATTCACTAAGATACCCGGAACTTGTAGATCAATTTGTTTATTTCTCACATCACCGAATAACTGTTCCTCCTGTGAGTTGGATTTCGTTTTGCCATAGAAATGGAATTCCCTGTCTAGGAACGATTCTATTCGAATCCAGAAACAGTACGTCGGAGATTGACCAACTACTGGGAGACACAGGGAGAGAAAAGCAACAAGGAACCGAAAGTGATTCTGGTACTAAACATGCATTTATTTATACTGAGGTATTAACGTTTCTTGCAAAGTATTATAATTTTGACGGCTGGCTGTTGAATATCGAATGTAAATTGTCATCAGGTGCTCTTGCTCCAAAGCTGGCACGGTTCGTATCCCAGTTGAAGTTCATGCTCCATGACTCAATTCATATTAAATACTCTTTTGAAGACGATTCTGATGGAATATCTATTGAAAATCACCAATTGATTTGGTATGATGCTTTGTTGCCTGACTATAACGTAGTTGCATATCAGAATTGTCTGAATAGGTTCAACTGGAGATTCTTTGAAGCCTCGGATGCTATCTTCACGAACTACTGGTGGGATCAAGAAACTCTTTTCAGGCAGAAGGCTGATGCTGGAAAATTGATTTGTAGAAACCAAATATGGAACGGGATTGACATTTTTGGGAGACGAACTTTTGGTGGTGGAGGATTTGACACAGGGAAAGCCTTAACGTTGCTGAATATGAATGAAACGAATGCAGCATTGTTTGCCCCTGGTTGGACCTATGAGACGTTTCCTATTCAGCTGTATAAAGAAGCTGATGACTTATTTTGGTTAGGAGGATCCAGAAACTGTTTTATGAATAGTATGACAATTGGCAAAGGAACCAATGATGATCAGCTAACATCTACAGTAACATCTACAATAACTGTTGATGGAGTAGCTAAATACACAGGTGAGTTCTCAGCACCTGTTTTCCTGATTCCCCAACCACAGCAAGGAAAAGAAGACCTGAAAACTGCCCTGGCAAATGGCAAAATTGCTGTTAAAGYCTCAAATCCATATTTATCACCAAATAATTATAATGGTTTTATCTTTTACACGAATTTCCAATCCGGAGAAGGTCCTTTCTACAACGTCTGTGGGATCACGACGTATAGGAAGCCATGGGTCTATGGAGCTCATCAATTTCCAGTGCCAAAGACAGAGGAAAAGTCAGGAATTGCTGTTGATAATGAAGTGGCTTTTATGGGATCCAGTTGTTTGAAAGTAGAGCTTTCAGGTAAAAGTTCTGCCGCTGATAGCATAAATGGTTCCATCAGTAGGTCATCAGATTCATTCATAGGACTATCTACAGGAACGTCTACAGGAAGAAACGTGAATGATATTTATGAAACAATGTTGTTTCGATTAACAAGTTTAATGTTAAGTAAAGTGACAATAAGAATAAGTTATTATATGAATAACAATAGTAACAATTGTACAATTGAAAGCACTACCAAGTCTACAATATACCTGATAGTCAGATACAAGAGGAGAGGTTCTTCCATCATAGAGTTCAGCGAATTTGCTATTCCTCTTGAAAATACCAAATCCTGGAAGTCATCAACCTTTGGTTTCAATTCTCCTTTTTCTCAGTACAAGGACTGGTTTATCGAAGATATTCTCATTAGGCATTCTACCCTTGACATAGGCTCAATTCTATATATAGGGGACCTAATGGTAATGTCATCAATGGCGGATGAATCAGACATCGATAAACCAGGAAGTATAGATAAAGAGCAGGTGAACATTGAGACACTGGAAGACAAGAGTTTGGTAATAGTTGATTGGCTGGATCATTGGAATTCTTTATATTGGTTGATATATCTTGAAGGGGAATTGTTGACTATTTCCCACACTGCCAGCTGTGCTGTTAGATTAGAAGCATTAGAAGGGAAAATAAGAGTCGATTCAATCACGAGAACAGGAGAATTAATAACTGGAACTGAATTGAACATTAGAAGCAAAAGTCGGCAACTGCAAAGCATTTGATATGCTACCTCAGGACTAACAGCCTACTAGCATGTTAGATATGTATATTTATAGATATTAGCAACAGAATAGGATACATATTTAACAATGAAACGAAAGGTCTGCGGGTATTATGATATTCTTTACATATGCTTAAATTAGCTACTAATGTTTTTCTCCAGAGAAAAAACCATTGGCAGAAATAGAACAACCTGTGGCAAGCTACAAAACAAATCTCTTAGATACAAGACGGACATAACAGCGTAGACAACACTCAAGTACGAGGACGAGAAGGAGATATTAAGGAAAGTATTCAACATACACATCAGCAGATTAGCCAGCGGACCACCACGTTGACAGTGCTATTATACTACGTTTTCTGTACTTTGTCCTATGTTTTGATGCTGTAAGGAGTAATTGTGAGTGTCACGCTCTTGTTGGCCATTCAAGTTGCTGTTCTAGAATTGAGGCTTGTCTATTATTAATCAAACAATCAAATGTAGAAACACAATGGTAATCTGTGAAATACTACCAAAATGAGGACCTTTGTATGGGGAAAGAAGTCACAGCACCAGCATTAGTAGTATGATTCTACTCTTACAGCCGAATCAATATGATCAGATGCTATTATTGTCAATATGTACTAAAAATACACCGAAATGCGGCCCAATATGCAAATGGAACTGTGTAGCTGGAATGAAAAATAAAAGATGCTCCAATGAGTGCTGGTGTATAATTTAAACAACAAGCAACAAGAAAGAAAGAAATAATAAATAAGGGAAAGAAGGAACCGATTGAGCCGAATTGAAGTGAAACGGTTCTTACCGCCAACCAATCCAGTCCAATCCAGGTCCTCCAATTCGAATTCCCAGTAAAAGAATAAAATAAAATCAATCAATAGCAATGAAATAAACAAGTATTAATCTTTGGAAGTTGTTTTTAAGCAAGATAATCAAAAAACCAAATAAAGGTAAGAATGCAATGCACAAGAAAAGCAATCTTGTCCAATCTGCCGAATAAATCAAAACAAAGCAATAGCCCCAACAAATAAAACAAAGCAAATAAAACAAAACAAAACAAAGCAAATAAAGCAATTGGAAGCCGATAAAGAAAATCATTCCCCATAATAACATATTAACCATAGTTGAAGCCATATTCATACATATAGTCTTAGTACAACTAGGGAATAGGAATAGGAATAGGAATAATAATATCCACGACAAACAATAAGTCGCACCAACCCTTCAGCTGTCAAATAAATAGTCCTTGTCTTAAGCGTTGAATATAATTAATATAATGAATAGAATAACAGAGAGATTTGATAACGGTAGAGATACAATAATAGCAATAGTAAAACCCTGTCGACGGTGTACTTGATAGGGCTTTTAGCAAACAAAGAGGGGAAAGATAGAAAAGAAGAGGAGAGGAAAGCAGAGAAGGAAAAGGGAGACAAATGAACTACATAGTAATCAAGAAGCATGCATTTGTCCCGAATCTGCAGAATATTAAGAAAACATGAAAGAAATAGAAGGAAATAGAAGGAAATAAGAGAAATAAAAATTACTGGCTGTGACCAATAATTTCCATCAACTTCTGCAATCAAGTTTGCAGTTTCACTAAATTTCACTATCTGCAGTAACTATGTAGCTATCAGTTAATACACCAATAACAGAAATCCATCAGTGAAAAAGCTAAATGGAAGTGAAAGGGAAGTCAACAAGACTACTAGATTGATGAACAAACAAACAAACAAATGATTGTCCTGCTCAAAGCGGGGGCACAGTAAAGTTAGCACCTTTAATAACTAAAGGTAACTAACTCATTGATTGACTCGATAATCTAATAAGTTCAGCATAATGAAGTATAATGGCTTTTCATTTTTACCCATCAATTCAATCAAATGCTTCAATTCGGGCTTCTGATCTCAAATTAGAAAACAAAACCTACTGATGGAAGATGTAACTGTTTGATATTTATATGTATGTTTGATTCAATTCAATAAAATCTCAATTCAGTTCAAATTAAAATCCAATCAAGTACATTTCTCAATTATTCCTTTCAATAGCACTTCATTCCGCCATTACCAGTAAGTATCAAATTAAGTATCAGTTCACCAATCAACATCGATACAAATTACTTTGCTAACGCCAATAACGATAACAACAATCATTCAGCTCGTGTTCATCCTCATATTCGTTCTCATATCAATATTTATGTCAACACCAGTTTATTGACAGGAAACAGAGAAATGATAGCCTCAGCAGCCGCTTCTTCTACCCTTGTTCCGTCACGAGCCACTTTGACCTCCTTATTATGATTATAGTTATTCTTCACGTTCTTTACTTTCCAGAATGGCACCCTGATGTTCCTCCTAGCAACCAAATCCTCAGGAAGAGGATAAACCCACCGTACTTTGAAGGGGTACGTCCAATTAGCAGCATTTTTGGTTCCTGAAGACTTCTGACCGTCAGCTTTACTGTTACCATCAGAGTCTGATTTACGGTCCTTTTCCTTGTCCTTTTTGTCGAAATTTGACGTTGATAAGCCATCGCAGTTACTCTCATTCTGTTCATCAGAGTAAACCAATTCATTTTTCCAGTCAAACGCTTCCCAGAACATGATTCCTCTTTCCAAATCATCTATGATTCTTCCTCTAGGAAGCTTTCCGAGTTTTGGAACGAACAGCACCTTAGGAATGTGAATATTATCTGATGTTGGTGCTGAAGCAGGCAATGATTCAAAAGTTTCTTCGATTGATGATGATTTACCTTCCAAAGACTTAACTTCCCGGGCACTGTTCTGACCACCCTGGCCAAAAAGCTCTCCTTCATGAGCGGTGGGGATCTCTTCTACCATTTCCGCATAGCCAAAATACTCACCTGTACGATTGCCAGAGAATATCAAATACACATGATCATTCCTAGCAAAGTATTTATTGAATTTCGATACCAAATGGCTTTGAGTGGCCCACATATTAGACATTACGCTGTTTTCCAGATCTTCTGTGGTAAGGCTCTTGCAGATGAAATACGCACATCGTGGTTTGTCAGCCCTGCTTGTTCTTGAATCTTCAGAGCCGGTACTTACAGTTGAAGATGCTGATGATCCGACTTCCGAGTCGTACTCATCGCTGTTGTCTTTCTTTGGTCTAATTGTCAGCTTCCTGCCACCAACATAGATTTTCTTGCTAACCGAGGCTGCAGCGGGTGTAGAAACAGGATTAACATCTGTAGCATCACCAGAAGCTGGGTCAACAACCGGTGCTTCATTTGCTTGCTTTGCTTCACCATCTGCAAGCGTCAATAATGATTTTCCAGGTATTCCACGTGCTTGAGACACAGAATTAACAGTTCCTTTCCCAGGTGGCTCGTTTGCTTGCGAGTTCAAATCTGCTGGTTCATGTTCATTCTTGATTATACCTTCAGAGCTTTTTTCCTTCTCCTTTTCCTTCTCTTTCTCCCGAAGTCTTTCCTCTTCTACTACGCGGTCAAACGTGGCATCCATAGCTTCCTTAGTTCGATAATTAGCAAAAGCACAACCAGACTTCTGTATATAGAAAATGCTCGCTAGTTCTTCATCTGCCAGTATTCTCATCAATGATGATAAGTTCTTATAGCTGAATGAAAGCCTGGACAGTAAAGTATAGAAAAGCTCACGACACTCAGGTTTCGTTTCCATGTCTTCGTTATGTTTTTCTGAAGTGAAAAATAGATTTAACACAGTAGCTTCTTCTTGGGTTAGTAGCAATATCTCATGATGTTTCTTCTTACCAGAACCTGAACCAGAGCCAGAACTAGAATCACCAAAGTTCTCAGGAGGAAGATTGAAGTCGTCACTCTTCTGAGATAGGTTTCCGATCCATAATGTATGTTTGGTTTGAATAGGTTTTCTCGGAGGACCTCTGATGATGGAGAGCATGGAGATAGTTAGTTTCGTGAGCAAATGGTTTCCAGCTATTGGATTAGAATCATCCTTCCCATACAGCTCTATTTTCACCTTCCCTTTACCTTTAAGCTTTCCATCTCCAGTTCCACTTTCACTTCGGTTATCAGAACTAGGATCTGTGAAGAATATTCCTTCCGGTGTAAAGAGGATATTGTTGTACTGTGATTCTTCCCTGGTATGTTTCAGTGTTACACAATGATCCTGTTGAGGTTGCTGTTTATAAGGTAAGATGTCGCCAATAGAACCACTTTTACTGCCGTTTCTACTACCAATGGTGTTGTGATTACTATTTTTTCTCCGACTCCCCTTCGAGGGCTTTCGTCTCTGAATATCCGATACACCTTCCTCTGATGGAAAATCCTCTTCTGAGTAGAATTTGGACTCACCCGCACACTGGGAGTTGGATTTTATTGAGCCCGTCACAGATCCCGTCATAGAGATATTACCAGTTGAGCTATTGCCGCTGCTGCTGCTATAATTACCGGAGTAACTAGCAGAATTGCTCAGAGATCGAGCAATCATAGGAGATACCCAGCTCCTAGAAGGGTCGAAGTGCTCTTCAGATCCAGAAATGGGATACCGAGAGCCTGAATCCCAAGAATATGCATTCCATTGATCAGGAGCAGTAGATAGAGTAGAACGACCCCATGAAGAGGTCGTCATTGGATGCATGTTATAACCAGGTTCACCGACAGATTCTGAAGGATTCATACAGAGCGAAAACCCTGTAGGATAAACAGCATGAGGATGACCATGAGGATGGTGAATATACACGTTAGGTTGAGCAAACTGAATAACATTTGAATGGTACATTGGATCTCCATAGAAGGAGTTCATAGAACCAGGAAACAAACGCATAAAATAGGCCTGTTGATTTTGCTGTTGATGAAAGGCATTTTGGTTTTCATTATGACTTCTTTGTTGAGACCTTCTTTTTCTTACTGATTTATGAGACTGTTGTTGATTGGTTGGCTTATTGACATGAGGACTTGAGCTTTCATCTTCTTCTTCCTGTTGAGTCTGATAAGACTGAGACTGTTGATGGTGATGATGATGATGATGATGGTAACCATGGAAATGATGTTGTTGATAATCTTGTCGAACGTCTCTGATAGGAGGGCCCGGAGATTCCAAACTGAGACGTTGATTGTTCTGGGAATAAGAATCTAAACCAGATCCGTTTAAAGTCGAAGTCGCGACATCAAACGAATTATTGTGTACCTTGGTATTAGATTTATTATTCGCATAATCTGAGTCTTCTCGTTGTTTCTTTGACATCAATTACTTCACCAATCCAGTATGAATAAGTAATTAAACGAAAAAGCAGATCTAGAATGATAACGTTAGTAACAGATGTCCTAATGATGGTAATGATAATAATAGTAAACAAGAATGAGAATGAAACATAAAAAATAAAAAATAAAAAATGAAGAATGGAAAACAGCAAACTGATTGTTATTGAGTGAAGGAAAGACTGGGAAACTTTGATCGAGTTGATTTTGGTTCTGTTCTGCCGCGTAGATTCAAATAGAATCATGAAATAGTAACAGGAGGATGTTACTCCTTCACTCAAGGCAACGTAATGTAAATATATTTTTCAAGCTGAAGTAGAGAAGCAGAAATTAAAGACTTTCTATCTCGTTTTCCATCAGAAACCATTGTCAGAGCGTACAGTAAGAATATAGTACGCTTTTACATCACGAGACCAACCAACAAGAAGGGCAGTGTGTTAAAAGTCCAATTCGGCAACAAATTCAAGTTGCTTACCACCAAGCAATAAAATCTCACTTGATTGATTTAGCAATGACACTGAGGATAACCCCTATCAGCAGATTAACAGCATAATACAAAGAATCAATCAACTCTGCACCCTTCTCTACGCTCTATTTCTTTTGCACTTCGACCTTTTTAACCAATCAATTCTTCCTCTTCTAACAATCATTCACTTTGAAACTATCCCTTCATTCCTCTGGTAGCAAAAACAATTTAAAAAATGGGCTCACCTTTTCAATCTCAGATGACTTTTCAACTTAATTTCTCGTTTTTCACTTCGCACTTTACTGTAAGCTAATACAGCTAGAGTATTGAGCCCACCCTCAATCGAGATAAGCAACTGAACAACGAAGTGAGAGAACCAGAAACAAGAAAATAGAAGAAAAAAAATAAACTTCTTAAAGACCACAACACTCACAGGATCCTTATAGGTATCCTATAAGCCTATAATTGCTTTCGAAACAATGACGCAATATAGCAAAGAAAAAAAATAAACATACAAACAAATAGAGAAAAAGAAAGAAAAAGAAAAGAAAAAAAAAGATAAGAGATCAAACAAACTGACAATTCAGTATATGAATTAGTTGCTCATCCAATTAACCAATACTCCATAATATAATCAGATAAATAGGGAAATGAACATAGTATGGCTTTTCTTCCTAGAGGTACAATCAAACCAATTCACTACACTTGTAGAGGAATGAAAAAAGTGATGAAAACACTATCGAAATTCCACTCACCGGCCAGTGAATTTTATGTAATACACTGAGCGAAGTGAGATGGGAAATGATTGCTGAACGGAGATGTGATGGTAGTGACAGAGTTGATGACTGAAATTGACGTGGATTAGGTAATCTTTCTTGTGCGAATGATGGTAAAAATGAAATCAATGTATGTAGGGATTTTCTCCGCTTAAGGTGATCTTTGATTTGTTGATGACTCTTTGGTCGTTAATTGAAGCTCTTTCCTGGTTGTTTTTTTTTTTTTTTTTTTTTTTTTTTTTTTTTCACAGGATACGGTAAATTGTATACCACAGCGCTGTTTGTGATTGTATATTTTGCTAACAATAACAAGAATGAATACAGTTGATCAGCTCAATAGTGTATTTCCATCGCATTTCATAGTAATGGCTTGTTTTTCTTCTGTTCACAGAAAATCAGTAAGAAATAGCAACCTGTTAAAGTTGCCACACTGGCAAGGCTCCTTCGTCATTAATTGTAAAATTCAGGTTTAGAAATGCGTTAAGTTAATTTGCAGGTTTGATTTCCTTTGAAAAGCATGTGGGTAGGTAATATTGGACATCATCACGAATACTCATATTTAGTTGTAGATGATCAGGTGCACGATATAGCATATTGACGCTGTAAAAATTCTTTCTTGAAATTGCTAGTGTTTTCTATGTTGTTAAGGGTTTCATTATTTTCTTTTTGTAGCAATATTCCTCTTGCTGTTGTATCATCCGACACATCTCTTTAAGCTCTGATCACTGATCGTAGATATTATGACAAACCACTAAAACTTCCGAGATAGTTGCAGAAAGAAGATCACGTCATCATTTAGATGATATTAAGGTTAAAACTGGTAAATAGAGTTTAACGACATCACTCAACCTTAACTTTAATATGGTTCCGTAGAATTTCACAAGTTCTCGATGAGAATGAACTTGATAGGAAAACCTATTTGACGATTCAACACTCATTCACTCCTCCTCCAAAAAGGAGTACCGAAAATCTAACCATACACGCACGATTTAGCGATATTTTGAAGAAATGAGATATTTCAAGGTAATAGCTGCTGAATGTGATGTCTGAGTCAAAAAAAAAAAATTTTGATTGCCACGTTGGAAGTTAAAGCTTTGTATTATTGGATATGTTTGTTGATTGATTGACTTTTCGGTTGTAGATCAAATGAATTGATTATTGGTGATATAGCTTTGCTGTTTCCCAATTAAAATAAAGCATTTGAAGAATAAAGTAAATTAAATAAAAAATATACTTACCTTTATCACAATTTGAATCTTGATGGTCCAAGTGAAGATATCCGCAATTCACTGAATTATTGATAATATCCTCGTTTCGATACGAGTGTTCCTTGGTCAATTGAAAATGAAATAAGTACGTGTGGTTGAAATTCCTTGTAAACTACAAGTAGCCTTTATTGTCACCAGTATATTTTTGTTGGCAAATCGATATTGGTATTAATATCCGTGCAAAACAATCATTAGCAACTTTTTGATGTAGATTTCATAATTTCAATCATTGACTTGATTGATAGTAAGCAGGTAATAACATCAAGAGACTGCATGAGCGAGAGCAATGAAAGATAAATATTTCAGGAAAACAATGGCTTTAAAGGGAATGGAGAGATATATATAAAATCAAATCTGTCAAACGGTTTTTTCTGTACGTAAGATTCAATGATGTATCAGCAGGTTTCTTAACGGTTTTATGCTTTTTTGACAGAAAGGTTTTTACTGATTCTTTGTCTCTATCGAAAGATTTGGACTTTTGTTCTACGTAGTATATCGGCATGAATCTATTGGAACCAATTTAAGAGAAAACATAAGTGATTATCAGGTCAGAAATATAAAATTGAATTGTCTTACAGCGCATTGCTGATACATCAATACCAAAACATAAACAAGAACCTTGTGCTAATGTTGATAGTACTAGAATGTGGAGTGCAGAGCCTCAGAATGACTTACTGTCAACTCAATTCAATAACGCATCGCAATTGCTATAATTGTACTTAAAGGCAAAGGCGGTTAAACAAAGCCGAGTGAATCCAACAGACTGCCCTTTTGGTCAATATAGTCAAAGCCTAACCTTGCTCTACTCTTTTTCGTTCGATTGATGGAAGGAAAGGGTAGATTTCGATTTGAAGCATTGTCATGAGCGGAATTCTAGGAAAGGCAATTCCAGATTACATTAAGGTTTAATCAAGCATTTTTAAGTTTGGCACCACACTTTAAACCAGCTGTTAAACTTACTAAACTTGCGAAACTTACAACATGATTTCAATTGATTCAACTCAACAATGCGAAGGAGAATTGTTTCAATACTTTCAGTCCAAAAACTTTCATAATATAGCAGGTAAATACAACACATCAAACTAATATCAAAAAAGTTTTCTCTGAATTATCTGGATTCAGGTATTGTAGAACGTTAAATTATTGACCGATTCTCATTGGGTCAGATCAGATAGTGGGAACTTAACTGAGACTAAGTTCCTAAATGAAAGAAGCAATGATTAAAGTTTTTAAGTTCTCAAGAAATTTCGGTTGATGAGAATTTTACAATACATGATTTGATGGTTTTTCTTATAGTGTAAAGTCAATATAGTACTCTGAAGAGAAGCTGAGTTCTGCTAGATGAATCTAGTTTCTGACAGAATATCTCTCTCCTTGAAACAAGTTGGTTTTTTCATACAAGATCTGCGTCAGGCGATGTGTGGCAAATCGAGGATGATTATTTTACCAGAATTCGGAAATGTCATCCAAAACTTTAAAAACAAAGTTTAGCTTTTCAATCTTAGCTTAAGGTTGGAGTTAAGAGATGATGACTTTCTTCAGGGTTATTTCCATACTTTCCTATCTCCCTAGGATAGGGAATTGAATATACGGGGTTGGACAGATTTTAACAGTCTGGAGAATTAAGCACTCACAAATGCTTCAATTACTGTTAAGTTAAATTATTCTGCAGATTAGTCTCGAAAGTTAATTCACTGAAAAATCCACAAAATCCACTAAAAAGAGGGATAATGATTTGCTTGAGGAAGCTCATCAGCAAAGATACATTAGTCAAGTTCATTGGAGAAATAATGACTACTCAGTAGTAGTTAAAGGAAGAGGTCAAAAGGCCAAGTTGTCCTGAAAGCAGACACATTTTCTTCTCATGATAACCAACTAGAACGTTACTCTAGGTTCAACAGAGCTGCGACGTAGTCATATTCTTAGTCATTCGCCAACAATTGAGTAAACGACTCCAACTTACTAAGCCGGTGGTATCGATCAATTCTCAATACTAACTATCCCTGCCTATTCGTGTTTCACCGTTGTTCAGCTTGTATTCTGGTTTTCAATAGGTATTTCCAGAATATTCTAGATCGTTCAATTATTCAACCACATTTCTGTTGATGTTCAGATATTGAGATTTGACTGACCCTTCACTGGCGATATATCCGTTGAGTCTTCCTTCCTTTAAATGGTCAACTTAGGTCTGAAGGTATCGTGTCTCAGTGTCTCATACTTCTCGTACTCAACAATTAATGAAACAGTTAACTCGTAAATCTTTCTCCGCTACCCTGGCGTAAAATGTGGCACTCACATACATCTGTTTGTTCCATTTCGTCAGTTACATATTTGCATTCTTGCCATATAATACAGCTTTACAACTTAGTCAGTTTAAGTTGAATTCTAGGAAACTTTATTTGGAAAAATGGTCATTGATGTTTAATAGGAGAGGAAGTTTACACACTTGGAAGGCTTGAGAAGATTGCAAATGGGTAAACTTCATCTGGTTAATAATTGTAGAACGCTAGCTGTCTATTGATCGTATAATATGTATTACTAATTAACAGGTATTCGCTATAAGCTACGTTTGTTTTTTACTATCCAAACAGCTTTTCCTTAGGTTCAGGAAACTTTGGTAGAAACGGAACAAAGTTTGAGTCATCTCAAATGTTAATTTTGTTCTTCTACTTCAACTGCAAAGTTAGAAGCAGTCCTATTGAGCTTTTATATTCTGTCTGAAGAAAGGACTGGATTTCACCAACCAGTAAAACAAACCTCCAACTTTTTAATATCATACCTCCCTTTCATCCTTTCATTTCTTCACTTTCTTCAAGTAAGAATAGTCGAAATTGCCCGTAAATCATCGTCTTCCATACAGGTTTATTTAGAGTTGAGTTCAAACAACTAAAGCTAAACTATAATCAAGTTTTGCATAAATCTCTTTTCTCACCTTTCATCCAACACTAATTCACCTAGCATGGGGTACTTATACATTGAAGCGATGAACCTGCTCTGAAGCCTCACTAAACATTAAACCAAATCAGTGAGCCTTATAACTTAAAAAAAAAAAGCTTCTACTACTTAATGATTACATAAACACTTAAACATTATTCCTCCTTCTACATCTCCTGTAAGCCCCCATAACACAAACACGCACATTACATTGTTTGTTAGCTGCTGTAGTTGTAAAGCAGCAGAAATACAATCTTAGGACTATTCTTTTCTCCTTTTAATATTTTGATGACCTTGCTTATTTTAAACTGCTGATTTGAAGCTAATCAATGAGTTATCTGTCACTTAACTTATACGCATTCTTTGGTTGATTTGTAGCTTGGAACTCATATTTGCATTTTCCTACATTTGTCACTTTCAGTTGTGGTATAATAGTAACAATAGTAGTCAAAGGGATAAGCGAGGTTGATCATGACCTGTATACTGTAGCTACGAAAATCTACTCTTTCTCTTTGTCTTGTGCAGTATATTGCATAACTACTTTGAAAGATTCTGAATCAAGTAGTAATAGCCAATTCTATACTTGATGGAAAGATCAGCTAGAAAAAGCGATCCCAGCAACAACGGTGAGGATAAAGATGCTATTGGACCTGATTCAATCAGCAAGTCTGGTGATACTTACTATTCAGCAGTGGCAGGATCTCCATTAGATTCAGTAGACCCTCAAATATATGTAAAACCAATAGAAGATCCTGATTTGAAAGATGAATTGGTTGAATCTGATGCAGACACGTTACCACCAAAGCTTCCTGTGAGGCCAAAGGCTAAAACAATTGAGAGGAATGGTTCCCAATCTCAATTGGAGTCCCAGTATGAATTTCAATCGGAACCCAGATCTAGTAGAAGACTAGGTAAAAACGGACGTCAATCAATAGGATCTCTAAATGAATTACCTCCTTTACCTATCCAGATGGTAGATAAAACTGTGGAGCCTGACGACAATACAAATGCTGTTTGGGTAAGAAATGTATTTGTGGGAACTGTCAATATCATACAGGGCTCAGATTTGGTAGGTGCTTATGCCGTCTGGACCTGCGTTATAGAAACAAAATCGAACTCGAAAATAGTTATACATAAGCGGTATTCAGATTTTGTAACACTAAGAGATTCCCTCTGTTACGCTTTTCCTCAGAGGATCAACGAGATACCCAAACTGCCACCGAAGTCACTTATGTCAAGATTTAGAGATGAGTTCTTGAACGAAAGAAGGAAAGGTTTAGAATGGTTTCTTTCGTGTATTCTACTGAATCCAGTATTTTGCGGTTCTCCTATTGTCAAAGAATTTGTTGGTTCTAAGTAGATTTGGTGTAAGGCTGCTATACGAAGGGATTTGGACTCATTTATGAATGTATTGTAGGGGAGTGGTAATATTAGGATATCAAATAGATACCTGTGCTATGTAATATATGGATGGGAAATATTACTATCAACGTAGTGTTAATATTAAAGCATCCGCTTTTTATTATACATACATATGCATATGGTATGCTTTCTATCTCTGTTGGACACTATTGTTTCTTGTGTGGTAAGTGCGATAAGGTCATTTTAGAAGGTCATACTGGCATAACGTACCAATGACATATGTCCCTTAATGTAAAACATCATGAAATATTTATTAACTATTATGATAGTTGTTATGAAAATACACTCGTAGGGAAGCTGCATACTGAGTTATGAATATATGCTGTATAATACGTGAATCAGTATTCAGGAGTGCATTATTTTTCACTCCCTTGAAGCTCTTGGACCTTCTTAGCGTATACAACGTCTGCTATTTTCACCAAACGATGTACTCGTCTGGCCATATCACTGAGACACTTTTTATACCCATTGGCTCCCTTTGAAACGGGTCTTTCTATCATTGGTGTATTATTGTAGAGGATTCTGTGAATAGCTTGAGAAAACTTGAAATGTACGTCTTCTTCTTGTAATATTTTACAAATGCTTTCAAGTTTCACCGGTAAATCAGACAATGGTGTTGCTAATAATAAAAGAATATTCTTTGCCATGTTTTCTAGTTCTACTCTGTCCATCATTTCAACAGCTTGTAGATCAAATTTATCGTATAACGAGATCTTTTCACCGGTTCTTGCCGATTTATAAGAACCCACATTTCCCTTTGATATTCTTTTTGACTTAGCAATGGCTTCTTTTTTATTTACTTGTTCTTCTAGCTCTTTCGACTTATTCTCCATTTCTGCTAATTTCAATTGTAGCTCCTTGATTGTTGTATCTCTATTCTGCAGTTCGCTCTCTAGTAGTGTAATGACTTTCTGTGAATGAGAATGGGTATTTATGTTCACATCGTAGATAGAGTCGTTTGCATTTGGTGTTGATTTCAATTGTTCGTCCGGCGGTGTAGGAATTCTGCTGATGTTTTCAAGTCTGTATGACGAAGCGTTACGGATTCTGGCGTCTTCTATACCTAAACCGTTCAATGGTTTGGCTTGGTCTGCCTGGTGTGCTTGATTCGATTGTTTTGTTTCGTTTACCCGATTAGCCTGGTCTAATTCTGGAAGATGTTCATCTGGAGTTTTACTCTGATTATCGAGACCGGAAGCTGGTTGCCTTTGAATGCTGAAATAATCCTCAGTGGATGTCGATGGTATGACTGGATTGAGCTCTTTATAAGAAGGAGCATGATGTGACATCCTTGGTCTTCCATTGTTAGGGTCAATATAACTTTGAAAAGACGGATTCTCTGAATAGTACCGTGAAAGAATTTCTTCACCACCTGGCAGTTTCCGTAGGAAGTCTACCAATTCTTCAGGTTCGCGTACTTCTTCCATAGAAGCCTTCTTGGAAGTTACATTGGTACGCCTTTGAAACATTTTTGTAAGAGGTTCAACTTCAGACGAATAAAAAGAAGATGTTTCTTTGGGTTGGTATTCCTGTGTATGTGGTTTTGGCTGCATAGTGTTGTTGATAGGTGCAGAGACCGACGAGGAAGGCGAATAGGAAGATAAAGAGGTAGATGTAGATGTCTGTAAGGAGTTGTGCGTATTAGTAGATAGCTGGCTACCAGCAGAACCAGGCTGTTGCTGATTCATACTATGATTATTCCCTTTGGAGTCCGAGAGCTTTTGTAGTTCTTTCAAAATTGACTCTAGACATAGGTGTAATTCTTGGCTATTACGGTCCTTTTCTCCATGAAAATTAACTGGGTCAACAGAATTCAAATTCTCATTGATATCAGCTTGCCCTCTTGCTGATGTATTAATCTGATTATCTGCTACTGTGTTGTTTGATTTTCCTGTACCTTGAGGATCACCACCA
The DNA here is from genome assembly GCA_001599295.1 of Sporopachydermia quercuum. Lineage (NCBI taxonomy): Eukaryota > Fungi > Ascomycota > Sporopachydermiomycetes > Sporopachydermiales > Sporopachydermiaceae > Sporopachydermia > Sporopachydermia quercuum. The sequence goes on from BCGN01000006.1 coordinate 1,097,020, forward strand.
TTATTTATGTTGTTCGCAGCATCATTATATACAGTATAACTTTGGATGGACTGGGGGTTATAGAAATTTGCTGAGTTGATTGACGAGACAGTTGGATTTTCATTGAGTTTTCGATTTTCAGCCCAGCCTTCTGATGTTCCATCTGGCTGCGGCTGCGGTTGCGGCCGTGATGGTAGGTGCTCCCCTGTTACTTTCATAGCTGTTGTGTCCATACTTTGTCGATCAGTGGAAGGTTTGTCTGATTGGCGATCTAATTGCCCAAGATGTGGATTTGCAACAGCATTCTGGCTTTTCTTCAGCTCCGTAATCTCAGCATCACTAACAGTTGAGTATTTAGAGTTCTGTTGAGGTGTCGAATGGGCTACAGATGTATTTTTGCTGTTATTATATCTTAGTGAAGAGCCATCTGCCTGGTTATGTAGATCATCATTAACATCAAAGACGCTGATTTCATGAAAACCAGTCATTGTATCATATACTTTGGAACTAGATTCTAAACCAAGATTTATGCTTGCCTCACGAGGCTTCTTCTTTTCAATTCGTGAAACTGGATGTAGAAAATCATTCACAGTTCTCTTTATATGTTTATCACTAGAATCTCTGTTAAGTTTTCTGTTGGGGACCTCGTAAATATCTATATCGTCTTCGGATGAAGATAGAAACTTGTATGAAGATGTATCGTCAGATCCAAAGTCATAACCAGAAGAATCATTCAATGATAATACATCTTCCAGCGTTACTCTATTTTTCACCTCCACCATTTTCTATGATTTTAGCAGCAAGCGAACTAAGGAACGAACTACCAATATATCGTATAAACTACAGCTTTAACTATTGCCATTCACAAAATAATCGATTATCGTTTACACCCAATTTCCATCAAACCAATGTTAGGTTTGCATAGACTGAGCGATATAGTATCTAGCACGACTGAAGCAAAAGCACTGAGTGTTTAAGTAGCAGTATCTTTTGGAATGACAGCAAACTGGTGATATTTATATCCAACCATAGCAGGCACTTTATATTGTAGAGAACTAAACAGTTGCTGATGTCTTCATATAACTAATAGGATCCATCAAAACAGATATCTTTATCGTTCAATTGATCATTTGATTGGATTGTGTTGTGTTTGTTTGTTTATTTTTTGATGTTTTGGTGATATCGTAAATTTCTCAAAAAGGATGGATACAATCACAAACACGAACTTTCGTTTCAATTAAAAAATGGGTCTATTATGGGACAAATGGGGTTTGTGTTTTAGAATGTGCATGTGATATGGGACAACTGTATTCCTGATATTATGATAGATTGAATGATATATGGATTGGAAAAAATGGAAAAGGAAGCGAGAAAGAATTGGATAGTATTAGAGACTAAATCGTATGCAAGGGTTACTGGTTTTAGAGAAGATTTGTGTGCCGAGGTGAGAGGTTTGATTGGTTTCATATTGTAATTGCCGGGGAAGCTCAGGAAATGGCAAAACTGTGTGTTTCTACCGGACACACAGAGAACAAAGGATAGAAGAAGAGTAATTGGTAGTTCAGGGAGAAGAAATATGCTATAATGGTGAATGCTGTGGAGATTACACACATGGTCATTGACTGGCCACATTTGACGACGTTGATGTTGAAAACAGCCTTTCTTGGCTTTGTTATATTGAAAATCGGCCGCGGATTGTTCTCACCGATCGTGAATCTTTTGACGGTTGTCGGATATTGTTTGATTGGTATAAAAACAGGAGATATGAGCAGAGCCAGGTTTGAGTTAAGGAATTATGGTAGAAGGTATAAAAGATTTGTTATCATTAGTGGTCTTTTCCTTCTATTGGCTGTATATGTTTATCTAACAGCTGAAAAGCTGGATTGCTACAAGGTATGTGGGTTTTTGTGGAGAAAGCTAAGCAAATGACTCAATTGATGTGAGTGATGGCTGTGATCGTTATTAACTAGCATGATGATATCTTATTATTGAAAATTCAGGTATTGAATGTTCCCAAGGATTCTGATTTAGAAACAATTGAGAAGGCATACAAAACAAAAGAAGTGATCTTGAACGTTCAGTTTGGGGATTTGGATAAATGCAACGAAGTTTCTTGCAATGCATCAAATAGCATATTGACAACGGTAAAGAAAAGCCATGAAATTATCAGTAATGATATATTAAGAGCTATCTACGATTATTGTGGATATGACTGTGTTAAAAGTTATCAATTGCCAGAAAACCGTGTTTTCTACCGAGCAGTTCGCAACTTCATTGTCAATCTACTTCGATGGGGATCTCAGAAGAAGTTAATCATCAAACAAAAAGCGTTATACACTCAAGTTGAAAACTTTTGTCTCATTATTGAATGAAAATCTTGACTCTTCTAACAGAAGTTGCGAATCTCCAGAAAAGCATTTCTATACATCATGGTTAGGCTTTTTAGTGCTGAAAAGCATTTCTTTCATTCACTCAACTAATGAGCTTCACTCTTCGATAGTAAGGCGAATCCATCATCCGGTTAAGTACTATTTGAACACGCATTTCCTTTCTTTTGACTGAGAAGCTGGTAAGACAGAGCCATTGCTATTATGCTGGTCTAAGGATCAGCCGGAATAAAATTGTCACATGATATATCACGTGTTTAATGCATAAATATGTATTTGTTGCGTTTTGATGCATAGAAGTTAAAATTATTCTTACTGGAAAGCTCCTCTCTGATAAATCATATCAATAAACATTCTTAAGGCTTGTCCTGACACATTACAACATCATTTTGCTGTTGGTATTCTTCAGCACAGCCCAGATTTATTGAGCATCAATACATAGAAAATTTTATTGTGTTCAGTGCTTATATATCCAGAAATAATGGATCCATTGAAAGGCAAAGTTAGTCCTCTCAAGCAACTCTATTATAAATGGAGATCATTAAGAGACATCCCATTTCGTAAGAAATGGTTCATCGGTAAGCTATTTCTGTTTTTGATGGTATCCTTATATTTATCAGTTGAAGTGAATATTGGCTTTTACTAACAGTTGCTTTTCAAAATAGGTTATGATCTCGATGGCAACACATTTTGGGAGTTTACAGATCAGAATGATGGTGGACGATTTCGACGATTGGTGGAGTATCGAATTAAAAGACCTTTTGCTGAGTATAAAATTGCACGTATGTCATAATTTCATGATTGCTAGTAAGCAAATCAGTTGAGGATTGAAGAACACTTTGTTCAGTGAACAGCTCAACTAACATAATGACTTAGCACAATGGTTGCAATGGTTAAGACATACAAGACCTCATCATCCAACACTACAGGAACTAATAGGAGACCTGAAACGACAGGAATTATTAAAGTATCGTGTACAGCAAGCTGACAAGAAATGGAAGTCAATTCCACTCAAACCTGAAGGGGACCTTGGAGTTGGTAAACAACAACGTATGAGTGATGTAATGGGATCCATCAATAATCAGACGTCAAATTACGAGAACAAAGAATTTGAATTGAAACAACAACAATTGGAAGAAGCTACAAAGAATAAAGACAGTAAGCGACAGTTTGAGAAGCCTACAGAACAATTCCAGCCCAGGCAATGGTCTCAAAAGCCAGCCAGAAGAAGAGACTAAGATCACCATAGTACACGTTTTGTTTTTACAAGTAATTCTAGAMATCAAAGCTAATATGCCTAGTCGTTTCTTCCATATAATGAAACCTCTAACTAAATGCAATATGAACAATTTTTATGTATATATTATTTATCAATAAACTGAAGTTATTTATAATACCAATATTTTTTTTGAGCTTAGCAATTGTATAAATCACCTTTGCAAGCTTACACAACTACTGTCAAGACATAATACCTTAGAAATATAATTATCTCAACGGTTCGATGATTCATTCAATAAACCCTATCAAGAATTGTTCTCTATTACTTATATGTCAAATCTCCGTTAACATATGTAGATCAAAAAGACTATAAACCAAGAGATCTTTCAAGTCTAGCTAAAAAAAAAAGAAGACCCCTTTGCAAAATTCAGATTTCTTCGTCCCTTTTCAATACATCATGCCAAGTTCACCATTCCAAGATCCTCCAGCCCCATATAACACCAACTATTATCCATCCATCATAATTCATCATCTCTACCATCATTTGATTATTCTTAACGCTAGAATTATCTTCTACATCGGCACTCATCTTTCTCTTCTCTCACCACTATAATTCAGCGACAGACCCTCTATTTGCGCCCAGCACATGAAATAATGAAATGCTAATAAGTAGAGACCCTTGTAACCTTTAAAAGTCACAYGTAAGACCATCCTCATTCTTTAACATTCATACAAAAACGGGTAGAATCTGTGTAAGCTGCAGTTTCATTACGAACACCATTTTTTACTCAATTTACACACAAAATAAACTGCCAAAAAAGTTAACACATAATCCAATCAGCCTTTTTTTCTGCCTTACAAGTACAGTATCACCTAGCTATCTGCATATCATACAGAAAACGCGAAAAAAACTGTTGTATTGACAAGTTGATGTTGATATAACTGTACTCAATTCAGGCGGGGCTCAGATTGCTTGAAACCAAACAGGAGAATCGACGGATCGGGCCAACAAGCGGAAGAGTGAGAGTCGTTTGTGAGAAGCACCAACCAAATTTATTAATGTTTGGTGTTCGCTTGAGTGTGTGATTACTTAAGTTAAAAAGAGCTTTGCTTTGTTTTATATTTTAATACTAGACAATTCAGCTCAGTAGTATCAATAGGATCAGTAGCAGATTTGGTGATCACTTGTATGGAAGATTGATAAACCAGACAGTAGTTATAGCATTTGGTGATTCACTATCTCAACCTAGACAGCACTCCGCAGTATCTGGTTAATTCTACTATAGCAGTGACAAATTTCATATTCACATTAAAACATAAATTGCCCAGCTGGTATTTTGCCACAGTTAGATATTGCAGTTACAACTGGACCGTGTTTTATTTCTATACGTGTCTTTAAGAGAAGAAGGCATCTACACGAGTATAGCAACGAAAGAGGTTTCAACTGAATAGAATATACTGAATCCGCTTTTGGATTTACTTTTGGTAAAATTTCACAAGCTCTCACATTTTGTATTCACTCCAAGCCCAGAGTGTTTATCAATCGCCAGCTGGTTTAATGACTGAAGGTAAAATACTTAGTTGGTTTCACCCATCGAAAACAAAGGATATAAGCTTATAGGTCTTATTAACGTGTCTATTAACATTCACTGGCACATAACTACAATCGCTGTCGAAAATAGTCATTAGGAACAATACAAAAGTCATTGGTTACTGGTATCTTCGCCGTATCGCATCCTTATTTCAACGTTAGATAATATTAACTCAGAACATACGACGCAATGAAGATAATAACATTTAGGAGAGTTGCTCTCATCACAACGACTCTTGTTCTGATATTCTTTTTGTTCTTCAAATCATCTGGCAAACTATCAGCAAAAGATCTTGCCATTGAAGATTTACTGAGAGGAACATCGAACGTTGATGAAATTAGAGCAGAAACCAAAGCAACCCTAAAACGTATCGAAGAAGCTACCAATAAATTTATGGAAGAACAGAAACGTCAATTGGTGGAACTGGAACAAGAAAGACGTTCTATCGAAAGAAAGCTAGATGAGCTTAGAAGACCCCCTGAGGATCTCACTCTCAGGGAAAGATTAGCTTTCTTGTTCCCTTATGATCAAGATGCAAGATTTCCTGCTTACATATGGCAAACTTGGGCATATGGCCTTTACGATGAAAGTCATCTTGACGAAGAATTACAGCAATGCGCACGGTCCTGGGAAGATAAGAACCCATCCTTTGTTCATGAGGTTTTCGTAGACGATACCGAAGCAGCTATGGTTCATCATCTATACAAAACAATTCCAGAAGTAATTGATACGTATCATGCATTACCAGCTTCAATTCTGAAAGCTCATTTCTTCCGATATCTAATCCTCTTCGCCAAAGGAGGTGTTTATGCTGATATTGATACTACATTACTTCAACCAATTCCCAACTGGATTCCTGAGAATGTAGGAACAAGCGAAATTGGTCTGGTCGTTGGAATTGAAGCTGATCCTACTACACCCGACTGGAGGAAAGATTTCGCCAGAAGACTTCAATTTGGTAATTGGGTCATTCAATCTAAACCAGGACATCCTGTGTTGAGAGAGACGATTGCAAAGATCATTGAAATAACAGCTCGTAGACAACAAAACGATAAATTGTATCTACCTGACGGCGATTATGAAGGAGAAGATGAAAGCAAGAGCAGGAAACTGGCGATCATGGAATGGACTGGTGATGGTATATGGACTGATATCGTACTCACATTCTTCAATGACCATGTGCAATCAGGTGTTTGGCAAAAAATAACATGGAGAGACTTCACTAAGCTGGAAATACCCAAATTGGTTTCCGATGTATTAGTGTTACCTATAACAAGCTTTTCACCTGGCATTGATATTATGAACGCTGGTGAAGAGTCACATCCTTTGGCATTTGTTAAGCATTTATTTAGAAAGACATGGAAGAACTAACTTGTTAGTTACTAGTAATGGTAAATATCAACCAAAATGTCAAAAAAATTAAAGGTACACTACTTCACCCATAGGTTAATACCATATGTATACCTGCTTATAGATTTCTGTTTCTACTGTTTATTTGCAAATAACTAATCAACTAATTTAAAATAATGGGCAATGATTCATGCGACGTAACGATATGAATCTCCATACCTTTTCCAATCCTTCCTTCCCTTGTTTCTTCAACCATTAATCACATCCATCGTGTGTCTCCACACTTTACTTTGCAGGTCTTTGCTGAGAAACTCAGGTTTTGTCTTGATATCCTCTAGTCTTGACCCAAGCAAAAAAGCACCTTTCTGATACTTTTCACTAGCCGCTCCAGCGAAAAACATCATCTCACCAATCTCATCCTGCGAAGATCCAAAAGCTTTCATAAAAGGTTTCAACGGCTTGAGATAAAAGGGACCTCGATCAAAGTAAGTAGTAGAAACAGCACCAGGATAGATATGCGAAAATGATAAGTTTGGATGATCTTCGCTTAGTTTCTTCATTGCCAAGGAGTTGAAAGTTGAAAGACTAACAAAAGCCTTTTTGAACGAGTAAGCATCTTTTTCTTTCAAATCCAAATCATCAATCTCCAGTTTGCCTTCACTTCCGGCGCCCAAGACAGATATCACTCTTGCGTTTTTGTTCCCCTCAGCAGCTTTCTCAAGCAATGGCAATAAACCAACAGTCAACTTCATCCGCGCATAGTAATTGATGACAAATGCTCTATCTAATCCTTCCTCTGTCATCTTTCTCTCTGAAAAAGGTAATGTCAAACTATCAATGCCACCAGTAGTCAGCATTAACAAGTTCACTTGATTTTCTCGTTCTTTAATTTCTTGTGTTAATTTATCAACCTCAGACAACTTACTGATATCATGCGATAGGAAATAGTATTTAGATCCGCTGTCACCGTTGATCTTGCTTAGATTATCTAATACTTCAGCACCTTTCTTTTCGTCTCTACCAATAATGTATATATGTGGATTGGTAGTGTATTCAGCAAATTTATAAGCTGTGGCTTCACCTATACCTTTAGTTCCACCAAGGAACACGCCGACATTGTCTTGGATTTTGGTTTTAGCAACACAATTCAATGGTTTGTACGAAGCTGGAAACATTGCTAATGGTTTAAGGGATTTGAACATACAACTTGTAAAGTTAGAAGTCTAGCAATCGATCTAGATATTTTGTTTAGAAGATGAGACAGGACCAGATGTAATTGTTGGATGAGAGAGAATATTCCTAAAATAGATAAAGATAAAGTATTCTTGTCTCAGAGGAACTATCAGCTTACGCAGAAATGTTGATTTCGACATTCAGCCCAGAGAACGTCTCTGATTTTGCTCTTCTAATAATTTGCGACTGATATTAGAAACTCCATAAGATTAATCATTATGGCAACTCATAATTGCCCCAACAGATGAAATATATCGTTTGTATGGAGATGGCCAACGGAAAGGAGATGTRAAGAGAGTTTGGGAGATTTCGGAAAATATGGGAGAAGCCTCCAGAATATAGGAATCGATTAGCTGAGTTACCAATGAGACGTGGAGGTATCTTTCTGTCTAAATTTGAGGGAAATAATGTGTTTGTCAGAAAATGTAGACAAGCAGAGTCAACTAATCCTAAAAGTTGCTTTTTGATTCAATTTTATTTAAGGGGATTGTTATTCTCTAGGCACCACTTATCGCTGTACCACCATGCTCAATAATACTAATTCCGTAATAATTTAGATGATCTCCGTTTTGAACCTTGTCTACCCCATAATTCGTAGTACATGTTATTTCTAACTCAATTAGTCTTTTCATACATATAATAGCTCTGCACCAACTCTCCAACTATTCAATTGCTCTAAAACTAATCACACAACCAATCAATTAATCAATTATTCGTCCTATCCTTCATCCGTGTTCACATACCATGCATCCCTTACTCCCTTCCTCAGTCCCGCTTTACCCCATCTCGCTCATGGCCCCAAAAGGTATCCCAATCAAGTAATAATCTTATTCATAATGAGACGCGAAATTCCTACATTACCGATTACAAAACCAATTTTTAAGTTTTTTGTACAATCTACGTTTGCGTTTTGCATACAAAAATTCATCGCCATCAAGAAGGTTAAGGGAATCCCTAAATCACAAACAAACAAAAACACATCATCCCCATATTATTGCTATTATTATCACTACTACCATCATCAAACAACTATCAGAAACAAGCAAYTGCACTAGGCTTTAGTAATTGGACTATATACGATAACCGTTGTATTATCAACACGGTTAACACTGATCAGATATTAAGGCAACAGCATCATCTGTTTAGAATAAGTTTAGTTGACCCTCGAGTAGTAAAGAAAGGAGCTAACAATTGCTTTGAACAGTTAGAGGTACTTGATATTAGTATTGTATATCTTGGTTGTTTATATGCAGATACAATACCTTGTACAGGATAGCTGGAAAAAGCTCGATTTGAAGGTTTGATATATTGTATCATTGGGAGACTGGTTGGATTTTTGAAGTTCATTGATTTGATGCTCAATTGATCAAGGTATGTTCTCTATTTTGATACTGGGGAGTCTACAGAAGCAGAGACTATGTTATAGGCGTTATGTTGATATTATTAGTTGTGTCAAATTTGATTGATGATCGCTTGGGAACTGCTGATGAGGACATCTTATCTCAAGAGGCAAGTTCATTGTAATATGCAAGACATGGCTATGCAGTTGCATAAGCAGTTTAAATAGAAAATCCTCAGAACAGAATTCATTACATATTTCAAGTCGCAAGTTACTTCTATCTATCTAAGGATCACAATACTAACACAAGTAGTATCACTAAACGCACACCAACACTCCTTGGAATCAAATCARAAATGGTCAACAACATACAGAACCCACAATCAGATGAGGACTATGTCATGGTATGTGCTGAGGACTCTTTGAAAGAGATCCGGCCTTTAGGGGTATCCAAGAATCATGCGGCCGAGTTGGCTGGGTATGAGGATGTAGAAGAAGAGGAAGAAGAGGAGGAAGAGGAAGATGAGGAAGATGAGTATGAAGAAGATGATGACGAGGAAGAGGAAGAAGACGACGACGGAGAATTAGACGATAATGAAGATAACATGCAGATAGGTCCAAATGTACCTAATGACGGCTCCCTGAACCCTTCCAATCCGGGAACAGAGTCTCCCTCTTCAGGGGCTGATTTGAGGGCTGATGACTTTGAAGCTATGAGAGCCAAATATTTACCCAATATCGAAGATTTAGAACCTTTGGCTGAAACGTCATTCACTTGGGAAATAAAAAAATGGTCGGATCTAGACAAGAAAGTRTATTCAGATGTATTTGAATGTGGTGGGTTTCAATGGTCGTTATTACTTTTCCCTTATGGTAATAAAAAGGCCAATACTGTTTCTATATACCTAAAAGCGAAGAAACCAAAATCTCTGAACCCTGAATTAAGTGATAACGAAAGTAAAACGGTAACACCATCAGGCCAAGCAGATGATGTGAACATGGAAGCAAGCACCGACTCTACAGGACATAAAGTGCAATCTACTGTTCTAAGGAGCGGAGACGATTCAGACGATTCCTCTGAAGATGATAATAGTTCCAACTGGTACGTCTGCGCCCAGTTTACTATTGTCCAATGGAATAAGTCGAGTCCTAAGCTATTTCATCATATGACTGCTAAACATAGATTCGATAAGTATGTTGCTGATTGGGGATTTGTTAGTTTCCAAGACTTAACAAGACTGCCCCATTTAGATGGTTCCACAGTCATGGATAACGATTCTACATGTTTYACTGTTTATGTTCAAGTGGTTAAAGAYCCTACTGGTGTTTTATGGCACCATTTCACCAATTATGACTCCAAAGAAGCAACTGGCTATGTTGGTATCAAGAATCAAGGTGCAACTTGTTACCTGAACTCTTTGATCCAATCATTATATTTCACGAAATGCTTTAGAAAAGCAGTCTATCAAATCCCTACTGAGAAGGACAATGCCAACTCTTCTGTTCCGTTGTCATTACAGCGTCTTTTCTATCATCTGCAAACATCGAAGTACCCAGTAGACACATCTGAACTAACCAAATCCTTCGGTTGGGACACAGGTGATGCATTCACTCAACATGATGTTCAAGAACTAAACAGAGTCTTGATGGATAATTTAGAAGGAAAAATGAAAGGTACCAAAGTTGAAGGAATTCTTTCTGATTTTTTTGTCGGCCAAATGAAGTCTTACATCAAATGTGTAAATGTTGATTTTGAAAGCTCTCGTTCTGAAGATTATTGGGATATTCAATTGAACGTTAAAGGGTTACAGAGTTTGGAGGACTCATTTAGAGATTATATCCAAGTAGAAATGCTTGATGGTGAAAACCAGTACGAAGCAACTGGATATGGTTTGCAAGATGCTCGTAAAGGTGTTGTTTTCCAATCCTTCCCTCCTATTTTACACTTGCAATTGAAAAGATATGAATACGACTTTATGAGAGATATCATGATCAAGATCAATGATAAATATGAATATCCTGCCGAGATTGATCTTAGTGCGTATCTTGACGAATCAGCCGATAAGTCAAAGAATTACAAGTATCATCTTTATGGAGTTCTTGTTCATAGTGGTGATTTGAATGCTGGTCATTACTATGCTTTAATAAGACCAGAAGCTAATGGCAATTGGTATAAATTTGATGACGATAAAGTAATAAGAGCTACCGATAAGGAGGTATTTGAAGATAATTTCGGTGCTGATGCTTCTCTTCTCAAGAACCAAGCTTTCACCAGAGCCAATAGAGGTTTCATCAACAGATTCAATATAAAACGTCATACAAGTGCTTACATGCTTGTATATTTCAGGGAAGACTGTATTCAACAAATCCTCAACCCTGTCACAGAAAAAGACATTCCTCCTCATATCCCTCGAATGCTTGAAGAAGAAGCTAGAGAGCTTGAAAGGTATAGAAAAGAACGCGAGGAGTCTTATCTTTATATGTATATTGATATCTACACTGAAGATGCTTTTGTCAACTACGAGGGATTCGATTTAGGACCAGATGAAAGGTATACTCACAACCGTTCAATTAAAGAAATAATCGTGACTGAGAAAACACGACCGATTTCATTCAAGATCCTCAAAACCACTCCCTTCAATAAGTTTGTTTCTCTGGTGGCTGAAAAACTAAATAAAAATGTAGGTGACATTAGATTATGGATCCTCGTTGCTAGAAAGAATAAGACAATTCGTCCGGAGAAACCTATTCCTAATTCTACTCAGAATTCAGTTGAAGAAGTAAGGGAAATGCTTTTCCATCAACATAATGGATTATCCTTATGGGTAGAGGAACCATTACCCAAACTGAAGATCCAATCGTCAATTGATGCCATGAGCTTGCTGAAAGATATAAAGAACAAATTATCCAGCCATGATTCCAGAACCAGTGCTCTTTTCCATCATGCTCACAACGAAAAATGGATAGTTCCCGAGACAGACGATCCTCCTTATACGTTAATCTTCTTGAAATACTTTGACCCTTTCAAACAATCACTAACGGGTATCACACACTGGGTTGTAACTAAGCAAACTAGAATTTATGAGTTGTATCCAATCATTAGAGAATTAATGGCCTGGCCAACTGGTACTCAAGTTGAATTATTCGAGGAGATTGCTCCGGAAAATGTAGAAGTGTTGAACAGCAAATTAACGTTCTCTGAAGCAGAAATAATTCCTGGTGATATCATTTGCTTCCAGAAAACTTTAACTGACGACGAGCGAAAGTCAATTGATGGTTACACAGATGCCAGATTATTCTACGACTTCTTGTGCAAACGAATTACTTTGAAGTTGAAAGCTAAAGACGAGTTCGATATTGAATTCGAACATAATTCTCATAACAATGGATCTATTATTATTGGTCATGATAGTAAATCTGAAAATGCCAACGAGAAGAGTGAATCCACCACAGAATTCGACATTGTTATCAGTGAAAATGCAGGATATCTGGAACTAAGCAAGAAAGTTGCCAAGAAACTAAATGTTCCGGCTGCTAATCTTAGATTCTATGCTACATATGTTGCTGGTGCTTCAAGAACTCCTATTAAACCGGCATCGAATACCACTGTTCACAGCATGCTGTATAATTCATACCACGGCCCTCAATTACTCTTATACGAAGTACTGGAAATCCCGCTAATTGAGTATGAAATGATGAAACCTGTTTCTGCTGTGTATTTACCGCATGCTGTCTGCGAGGATAACAAGCAATTTGAAGTTCTGCTTTACAAAAATGCTCAAATCAAACAAATACTTGAAGCAATTCCAGAAATCGACAACGCTGACGTTGGGAGTGACTTGTTCACTGTTTGGATATCGCAGAATCATAGAATAGCTAAAGAACTGCCTTATGATGCACCTATTTCCTTTATTTCAGATAAAATGGACGTGTACATTGAAAAGACCCCTAAAGATCTATTGAAGTATAAAGAGATTGTCACTGACGTTCAAGGAAGTGAAATCGATGCGAAACTTGTCACTGTTTTCCATTTCCACAAAGAACCTAACAGAGTTCACAGCATTCCATTTTTATTTCCTGTATTTTCGAATGAACCCCTGGCTGGTTTGAAGAAAAGATTGGCGGAAAGAATCAACCTTTCGGAAAAGGAATTTGCCAAAGTTCAAGTTGTTCTTTATCAATCGTCTAATCTATCAGGTAACAGTTTAGTATTAAATGATGAGCATACTTTACAAGATAAAGACAGTGACAGTGACAGTAAGCATCCTGACACGGCGGTTGAAGGCTCAGATGGTCGCTCTCATGAAAAGATTCATGATGTTTTCAGTTTGGTATCCAATGATAGTTTCATTGGACTGAATCATACTGATAAAAGCTCTCACAAGAAGATTGTCAAGGAAAAGATCATTTTCAGGAACGCTTGACTAGGAACTGACAGTTTAAAGAAGKCAAACGAGGTAAACAAGGTAAAGAAGTTATTCAAAGGTAAGTTTGCCGTTGTAAGATCACCCATCAACTTCATATGTATTCATGTCAGCGCATTTATTGGTTTTCATATMTTCTGGGTTTTAGTTTGTATTTCTTTCACTTTATTAGTTCTTTTGTTTATTGGCATTATTGTAATTGGCTTGGTAGATTTCGAAGCATTTGATGATCATTTCTAGGCTCTAGTTTTCCTTATATATCCTTTCTATTTTCCTTTTGAATTTACTTTTACTTTCTATTGATTATCATTTTATTGATCATTATTTACTGGTGGTAACTTCTATCTATTGAATAGTGAACACTTCATTCGAGAATGAATATAAACGTAAAGACGTCGATGTAGTTGATGATTAAGTAAAATGAAGATTAAACAAACAAAAAATGCAATGTTGCTGATTTCAGAGGCTCTCAGCAGCTATTGAATACATCAGATGCTCATTTTATGCTCATTATACTGTATTAACTCAAATTTAACTATCAGCCTGTCGGTGCACTTGTTGCTTGCCGATTGCCGATTGCCAATAATTGCAATCACGTATTGCTCGTTCTGGGTCTCTGTGCCTGCCAGAGCTGCAATCAATAATTTCATAAGTAGTTTGACAAATATATAATATCAATTGAGTATATACAGTGCCGTCAAAAATGTCAACAGTCMTGTCTTTTGATTCACTCAGTAAATAGTCCTTTTCTGATCAATTCTTGCCTCCGCAATTCAGTGCTGCTGATTTTCGATGCCCAAAACTCCTTCTTTGAATCATCCTCACATCCTATCAACCCGATAACAACTAACTTCATCACAGGCCAATTCTTCTCAGCTCTCATAACATTAAGCTGTTTAGAGGTCTCATAAGTCTCCTTAGACACTATCAATGCCTCGATCTTCTCATCAACTATAGTTGGACCATAAATGTCATTCAATTCATAGATATCCAGGTATAATGATGGAAATAACGTATTAAGAAACTTCCGAATATTGGCATCTCTTGTTTTAAATGTTTCTAGCGCCTCAGCGTACTTTTTATTCTTCAGCAATGCTTCACCTGTTAATCCTATAACTAACCTGGTCCTAGTAACAAATGCTGAGATAGTCAGAAGAATCTTATGCCCAATATGCAAGTGATCAAAAGTTCCTCCAACAGCAGAAACTTCAAACTGTTCAGCTTCGTAGTTTTCCAGAGATACATCTTTCAAATGTTTATTAACATCGTTCAAATTGCTAGTGCTATTATTATAGCTATTACCATTACTATCACCATTAAATGAATAGTCAGAATCGTACCCAATTTCTTCTTCATTCTCCATTCGAAGGATAACTGATGGTACACTTGAAGACCTGTAATCGTATCTGAATTCTTGGACAAGATACGTTTCTGGCTTACCGACAAACACGGCTTCCCAGCAGCAGTCTCTCAGAGCGCTGAATCCTGATAGAAAGACCCTTACTTGGATCGCATCTTTGTTCAGCTTTAATTGCTCTTCCCTGCTTACTTTATATAATGTTTGCAAGGCTCCTTCTAATTCTCTTGCGGTTCTGAATTCAGTGGTGATTAGAATGTCAAAGGAGCCTTTTTTCATTGTCCGAACCAAACATTGGTTGATCAAGCTTCTGTATTTTCTATCTAACACATCTGGCGAGCTGAATGCACTTACTAGTAGTAGAGTTGACAAGTAAAACATCACAGTTGTTTGAGTGGTTTAAATACTTGAAAATTTGAATAGTTGAAYAGTTTGAATGTACCTTTTATAACAATAGGGATACAGAAGATGAAACAAACGCCTATTAGTTTAATTTCAGATTCTCTTTCGCGATCACAATATAGTACTGTTCCGTAAGAGTACTTGACGCTGAGCTTCCACTTCCTATCTACGTCAAAACTCAATTGTGGCCTTTATTTATAATCAAATGGCCAAATTCCACCAAGTTCCTTTACCTTCTCTTCTGTCCGTTTACTACTCTATTCTCCAGCAGCGTATTACAGTGATCGTATCTATAATCTATGGGCTCTTACCTACTTTATCCAACCAGAGAAAGCTCAAGATTCACTGCATTCTAATACCAGTTTGACTCTCTGACTTTCTACAGAACCAGCAAACAATARATATTTAGTTGTATTCTGTTGTATCTAATTTCAACACTTCTTTCAGCCTACTGTTTAGTTGCTTACTAAGTAGATCTTGTTACTTGCTGTATAATTGGGTWGTTTCCATTATGACTTTGTGAGAATGTGGAGATATATAGAAGTTAGGGGTAGTTCTGGAGACGGTAGATAGTGTGGAGATACAGGAGCGATTCGGGGGGTTGAAAGTGGTACACTTGTGGCTTAGCATCGGGTGGAAGGTTTAGTGAAAGCCAATTCTTTGCAATATATAAGTGTGGAATATCTATGTAATAGCTATGTAATAAGTGAAGGAGCGTCATGGCATTCATTGCTGCTATGAAGGCAATCTTTTAAGTTGATCTCTTATTTCTTCCCATGAACTCTAACCTTAATAAGAACCTCAAATAGATTCCGGAGACAATAACACTTTTGTCCCTGAATATTCTCCTATTTACGTCAAACCGGAAACTTTCCCTCAAGAAATTTATTCCTTCTTTCTCATTGCGAAATGAAGAAAAATAGCAAAGGATTGAACGATCAACTGAGCGCTTATTCTGTTATCGAGAACTATGCAAATAGTGGATCAGTAAATCATTCTTCTTGTATATATAAACAACACTTTTATTCTGCTGCGTTTAGCTTGGAATACTGACAGTCAACTGAAAATCGGAACAATATGTCCGCTCGTGTGTACCCTGATGTCAACAGGGAGCGAGCTGAAGAAAGAATGAGGCAGGCAGCAGAAGCAGCGGCAAACTCAAATTCAGCTCGCGGAGGGAACGGAAAACCAGATTTCGATCCTGCGAAGGAATATGCCCGTTTACTGGAGCTCAAGTCTGGTGGAAGATATGTTCCTCCTGCTAAGCTGAACGCCCTGTTAGCTCAAATGGACATGTCTAAGTCGTCTAAAGAGTATCAACGAATTCAATGGGATAAACTCAAAAAGGGCATCAATGGTTGCGTAAATAAGGTAAACAAGTCGAATTTAAAAACCATTTTACTAGAAATATTCAAATGGAATATAATCAGAGGTCGTGGGCTTTTCACCCGTAGCTTAATCAAAGCTCAATCTCTTAGTTTATCATATACACCTATCTATGCAGCATTAGTAGCAGCAGTTAATTCCAAACTACCAATCATTGGCGAGCTTCTTGTTAAACGACTGGTGATCCAATTTCGCAAAGGATATAAACGTGATGATAAGAAACTATGTATTAGTTCTACAATCTTTCTGGCTCAATTATGCAATCAACAGGTAGTTCATGAAGTACTTATTCTACAGATGCTGCATTTACTATTAGAAAAGCCAACTGACGATTCTGTTGAAATTTCTGTTGCCTTAATGAAGGAGGTCGGCTTATACCTGTCAGAAGCTTCTTCGGCTGCAACCAATGTGGTCTTTGAACGCCTAAGAACTGTTCTTCATGAAGGGCTTCTTAGTAAAAGAGTACAGTATATGATCGAGGTGTTATTCCAAACCAGAAAAGAAGGCTACAAGGATTACCCTATTGTTCAGGATGGATTGGACATAGTAGACAATGATAATGATGATTTATCTCCTCATATGATTAGTTTAGACGATAAGCTTAATGGAGAAGAAACGTTGAATGTGTTTAAATTCGATGAGGACTACGAAGAGAACGAGAAGATGTATTCTTTGCTATCGCAGGAGATATTTGATTCTCTGAATTTTGGGGCTGACGAACTAACAAATGATGACAGTGTGAATGCTAATTCTCAGCAAGAAGGTAGTAATATATATGATTCTAGTACAGCAGTATCAGTTAGTTCTATAGAAGGACAGGATAAGAAGGATCATTATACTACTGATATTACTACTGATAATAGTACCAGTAATACTATCACGACATCAAACCAAACAGCACCAAGCATGCAAATCAAAGACCTAACGTCAACCGAGAAAACAAACCTACGTAAACTTGTCTATCTGACATTACAGTCTGCCATGTCTGATGAAGAAGCTTCTCATAAGCTTCTCAAGATCAAATTTCCCCCAGGACATGAAATAGARCTAGCCAAAATGCTCGTGGAATGCTGTTCGCAAGAGAAAGCCTATTCCAAATATTACGGCAGGATCGGCGAGAAGTTTTGCCGCTTGAACAGAAACTGGGAGGAAATGTTTGCTGACACGTTTAGAAACACATACGAAACGGTGCATAGACTCAATTCCAACCAAATCAGGAACGTGGCGGGTTTCTTCGGCCATTTACTTGCATCTGACGCTTTAAACTGGACTGTTTTGGATTGCGTGGTGATTTCTGAAACGGCCACTACTTCCTCTTCTAGAATCTTTCTTAAACACATGTTTGCTCAAATGGTGGAAGAGTTAGGTATTCCCGAGGTAAAATCCAGGCTAGAGGAAGAGTTCATTCAACCATATATTGCCGGAATTTTCCCYATGGATAAAACGTATTCTAAGGAAAGATTGACTGACACTAGGTTTAGTATCAATTTCTTTACAGCTATAGGCTGTGGACAGTTTACTGAAGGAATGCGAGAGTATCTAAGGAGTGTGCCGCCTGAACCGGAGTCAGAATCGGAGTCAGAATCGGAGTCGGAATCGGAGTCAGAATCGGAGTCAGAATCGGAGTTAGAATCTGATTACGATGGGGAGAAAGAAATCTTAAAGCATGGGTCAGAGTCAGACACTGAAAATAGACGTCTCGGACGCGGGAGAAGCATTACACCTCCAGGAAGATACATAGAGGAACGAAGACAGAGCATAGATAGGAATGGAAACAGAACCAGAAGTAGAAGTAATGACTACTTCTCTGATGATAGGTATACTCAGTATGGCAGAGATGGGAATAGATCTAGATCGGTAACACCAAGAAGCAGAACTCCAGAAAGAGCTCCAAGAGTGAAAAAGGAGCCAAACGAAAATTATCCAAGGACGAATCATAGTTACCAAGGATACGACTCGCGTGGATACGATAATAGGGATGCTGATAGATACGACCACAACAGAAGAAGTTATAATGATAGGAATACGATAGAAGTCAAAGAAGAACCAATTGAAGATAACAAAAGCCGTGACAATCTTCTCAGATCTCTCAGTCCCGTGAGAATTAAAGCTGAGAATGATTTAGATCAGTCTAAGGTAAAAAAGGAGCATCAGAAAACAGAAGCTGATGAACATGATGACCAACAACCAAGACGTAAGAGAATGAGGGCAGTTGATTTATACTAGCAAAGTTGGCCGAATGATGAGAAAATCATTTTCTAATTTAACAGTTCTGGAGAGAAAAGCGAATGTACTATGCATAATGTATTACTACTTTAATTAGCATACAAATAATAGAATTTTTAATTGCTGTAGCTTCAACAGACATAGACAGGTATGATCAACCACCCGTACTATTACATGTAAAGTGCATACTTTTTCATGCATGAATTATGCATATATTTAAGTATATGCACACCTTATTTCAGACCCTAAACACCAACTCTAATATTGGAAACTTCATTGTAAGAGCAAACCCTATTTTTATTCCTTTTATCGCGTTACGTTAACCCATGTTAACCTATGAATTATYCCTTCTAATCAATTAAATAACATCCAGTAAAATAGTGTTTAAATATGTAAGTCATGCAATKCTACTGCATAAACAAATACTGAACACGCCTTATTACTACGGCTCAAACGATTTGCAGATTCGTCTAATTCCAGCAGGTTATCTACGATTCTGGCCTTTCTTTCCCCATGTCAATCCTGTCATACCCTGTCCTAAAYATTGATTAGTTAAGCAAAGTTCTTAGGTGATACAGGCTAACTTATATATATATTTCTTTATTCTCACTCTTAGAATGACAGGA
Organism: Sporopachydermia quercuum; assembly: GCA_001599295.1. Lineage (NCBI taxonomy): Eukaryota > Fungi > Ascomycota > Sporopachydermiomycetes > Sporopachydermiales > Sporopachydermiaceae > Sporopachydermia > Sporopachydermia quercuum. The sequence goes on from BCGN01000006.1 coordinate 1,116,539, forward strand.
AACACCAGGAAAAGAACTCTGCAAGATGAAGAAGAAAATAGGGAGATAGAAAACATGGATAGAGCATTCGCAGCTTACTATAAAACAGGATCACTGATAACCAAACAAGTACCCGCTTTACAAGATTCAAGAGCTGATGCTTTGGCCACAGTACCATTAGGACTTCCAAACAGAAAAATGAACATTCAGGAAGCTACAATTGACTCAAGAGAAGGACCTGTTGCACCTTTGGGCGTTAATCTACTGAAAACCAACAGTTCAGGCAATATTCAGAAGCGAGGCAAAGGAAGACCTGCCTCTGACCTATCACAGGAACTGAAAGTCATGAAAAGAAGGGAGCAGCTAAGGGAGGCTCAGAAAAACTACAGGAAACGGGCAGGTAAGCAAACCGAGACAAATATTAAGCTGCAGGAAGAAAATAGTAGACTGAAAGAGCTTTTAACGAGAATAAGCAAAGCACAACTTGATTTATTCAAGGAAGAACTCAGTAGATTATCAACAGATGACGGGGACGAAAAGCAGAAATTAATAGACTCAATAGCCGATATTCAGCAGAGGATTTTAACTGAGGTTACATTAATAGAAAGTTTTGACGGGTCATCCACAGCAGCATAATTACAGTAATAGAATGAATTATGTATACATATTAACGAGCAATTAACGAGTAATTAACAGCAATGAAGTATCTATATACTGTTAATAATCAATCAATCGATCCAAAATATGAAGGTTATCGATCAAAAAACTTGCGGCTTTAGAAGCAGCAACCTTTTTATTTATATCAAAAGCATAAACAACGGGCTTTTTCTCTACCAAAATCGTACATTTACAACAGAATATTTTTCCCTTCACAGGTTCATAAAGTAATTCGGCGGACTGATCTTCTTAACCCCCAAATGTGCATATAAGATATTCCTGGCATCGTTATTTATCTCCTGGTTTTCAGGTACTTACTGCTAAATTCAGTGAATTACTAAAGGAAATATCAGAATCTGCCATGCTTTCAGAGTAATCACTATTGGAATCAAATTCATCAATATTCCCAATGGTGTCACTATGATACTTATCTAGTGAATCCCTGTTCTCCCTCTCATTTTCTTCTATGTATGGAAGGTAAAGCTTTGATTGGTCTGAATAATCCAATAAGCTCTCTTTATAACCGAATTATACAACAGTATCAGTATCAGATTTAGCTGACATATATTTCAATAGTCTTGGAAGTTTGGCTTTATTTTTACTCTTCATATGACCAGTTCCATACTGTTCAACCTAATTGTTTGCTTTCTTTAATGCATTCATTGCTGCTCTAGTACTAGCATCTTTTATGCTATTGCCCGTACCTATTCCTATTACGTTATCATCCATTCTGCACTCAACAACAGTTGCAAGTCTCATGCCATCACCTTGAGCGACCGTTTCATATTTTGGTGCAAGGTTTGGGCATGCTATCAAGTTATATAGTCGCTGCTTGGCATGTCTTTCTAGCGGAGCCACCGAATTGATCATATCCTCATGTTCCTTAAGAATAGGACCAGTGAGAACTTCAATCCATTGTTTGATACACGTCAGATCGAAATTACGATCAACCGCTAAACCTCCAATGTATGCTTCAAATACATCAGCAAATATCTTCTTGGAACTGTATTCAATGGAGTTTTTGGTTATATTTGCATGAAGTTTTTTATCTAGCCCATAAAGCTGGGACCATCGTATCAACTGTTCATTACATACTAATGATGCTCGTATCATACTTAGATCTCCTTCTGAGCATTTAGGGAACCTTTCAAAGATAATAGGAGTAACAACACTACCAAGAATGGAATCCCCTATGAATTCTAACCTTTGGTTATATTTTTCGAGCTTCTCTGCATCGCTCAAGTTGATGAAAGGTGCTATCATAGAACTATGGGTGAATACTTGTTTGTAGATAGCTTTATTGGTGATTACAGGMAGATTGGGAGGGAAGCTTGTGCCTGGGTCATAGGATTCGAATCTGAATGATACTTCTGACTGTTTTGTTAGTGGATTATAGAAGATTGAACCTGTTGCAGTTTTTTTAGAGGCACTGAATAGTTGATCATTAGACATTTCAACATTATCGCTGCTATTGAGCCTGGTGAGCACCTGATGGGCAGGATTCTCAGAAATTACTTTATGGGCATGCTCGCTATTCGATAGCTTAAACATCTTTTTAACTAATGATGATTTCTCATTAGCAGCTGTAGATAGCCATGGAAATGCATCAGCAGCAATACAAGATAAAGTGTCTTCTGGATCACCTTCAATAATCTGATTGACCCTAGTAGACAATTGTAAGATTACATGGAGCTGATCTTTGGTTACGTCTAGTCGATCCGCAAGATGTTTGAAATACTGTGTAGAACATAATTTGGATAAGTGGTCTGGTACTAAAGGTAATTCTCTCATGATCGATAATTAATCATGAATATTCTGCATGGCACTGGATAGTTTTGTGATGTTCTTTGCTTTCAAATTTTCAGGTGGTTTATTACTAGATGTAAATGTAGAGTTAATAGAATTTAATTTGCTGCTATAGTTATGATTACCATTAACGATACCATTGCTATTGTTTTGATAGGTATTGGCATCCATAGAACTGGCAGAATCTCTTGATATCTTTTCCTGGTGTCTGGAATATCCTTGGGTACTGTTGCCATTGCTACTACTATTGTTATTGGAGGAAATTGTCGTTATGCTTTCTAGTGAATTAGAGATCTCTAGACTGACTGGAGAACACGACARSAGAAATCGACGTCGGTGCTGTAGCTGTTGAGGTTTCCGCTACTGAAGAAATATTCTCTTTTGTTCTTTTCCTTATTTTCGTTTCTTTTATTGATTTGTCCATAGGAATATGCTTTGGTTTAGATTTAGAATCTGCTTGCTTCTTATCATTCGACGATGCAGCTTAGTCACTCTTATCTTTTTTACTTTCAGATGAATGTGTTTCGTTTCCTCTGTGTTTCCCGTTAGTATTGCTGTTGTTCTTCTTGGATTGATTAGCATCATCATCATCATCACTATTACTCTTCTTTATTCGTGGACCTAGTAAATTATTGACTAAAGGAGTGAAATTTTTGAAGTTGAACATGATGTCTTTTGAGTCCTCTTTATCGCTGTGATCTGAGCTTTCCGGGCGAGATGATTTATGCGATGACTGCGAATGATAACGTGAATTAGAACGTGAATAGGAAGACGTTGAAGTATCTAAATCACTTCGTGCATCAAAAACGTCTAATTCACCTATCAGGCTCTTCACTCGTTTAGAAGTTTTGTTCTTTTTTTTTATTTATATTTTGAACAGTTTCCTTCGAATAGGTATCTTCAATTTCTTGGTCGATTTCTTGTTGACTGTCAGAATTGTTATCTTTTTTCTTTTTTTCTATGGCTAGGGTTTTTCTTAAGGATTTTGCTAAGGCTTTCGTTAAAGCTTTCGTTATCAATTCCTTGCTCGCTCTCTTCTTCTTCTATTTCTATAACTTCTTTATACACATTGTCATTTACAAGCTCAGGCGTAGACTCGCTTCTATTACTRGTATCAGTATCTCTATCTTTATAGTATAAATCACTCTTAGCAACTTCTTCTAGAGATATAAGATCTTCTTCTGCACTACCAAAAAAATCATTAAACAATAGAGATACTTTCTCACAAATCCACTTTCAAAATTCTTTTTCTTCCTCTTACTAGAACTATGGGTATTATTATTATACTTCCTTCTCTTTTGCTGCTTTGGCCGTTCTTCTGATATTAATTTTAACCTCTGACTATCAGGTATTTCATTATTATTGTTATTACTGTCATTATCATCGTATAACAATTCACCTTTGGGGCCTTTATTATTACTTTCACCATTATTATGCAAATCGTCAGTCTTATCAGAAAGAAAAATACTAAATGTCCGATTAGCCAAATTTATGGTAGTTGCAGCTTCGCCTGGTGAACTGTTTCTTCCATTTGAATCATTGCTGGTAAAATCAAATGGCAATTGAAATATTTTGTTGGTCGTTGTGCTGGTAGTAGAAGAGCTAGGATTATTACTGCTAGGGCTTTCCACTGAGTTAAAGGTAAAATTCAGCCGATCCATATTGTTGGGCCTGAGGGCAAAGTAGATGAAATAAACTGATCACTTACCAGGTGCTTTTCGGGCGCTTAACTGGTAAACATGCAGAAGGAACTGATAGCAATTCTTGTTGGTCGGTTCATCCGATTATCTTTGAATTGAAGAATTCCGCATAGGTGAAAACTATGCTTCTATTATTCAATCTTTCATTCCAATCTGATTTCCTAATGGAAGGTGTTGTTTTCTGCTCGTTGATATTCTGCGTTGTATATGAGAATAGGATGCAGGTTTCGATAGCACTTACTGACGTTTGTGTCCCAAAAATTGATAGAAATAGGCAAGAAGAAAAACAAAAACCAGTTGAAATGGAGATAATGGATAGTGGTTATCCCAGTAGTTAAACGCGCAACTACTAAATAGGTAGCGATGACCAAAAAATGAATAGCAAGCAAATAAAACCAAGTAGAGGTTATTTCAGGGGGGTTAGTTAGAACGTCTAGATAGATCTTGATCAATTGATGATAGCTGGTAAACTAAATATGTACTAAACAGTAAGCCTGCTCAATTTTATGAATAATGATTTCATTGAGTGTAAACCATGTTAGAAGTATTGTGCTTACAATGAGTCGGTGAATTAAGTAGAGGAAAGGGCCATCAAGACGAGAAGAGACAGGAAGAAAGCACAGATTACGTTATCTGGAAAAGATAAGACCTGGTGAGTTAATGATTAGGTGATCTGAAATAGAATATGACGAGGAGATGAAGATGTGGGAAAAGAGCAGAACATTTGTTGATGCTTCTGAAGTCCTGTGCCGGATTCAAGTGGAGTTGCAAGGAAAATGGTTATTGRATGAAGGGAGAAGGCCCAGATAGCTTGTTTGTAAGAGATATTACCGTGCGTTTAGGATGGCGAAATGTGATCTCTACAACAATTGACGTTAGAACTTAGAATTTGAACCCTTCATTGAAGGATAGTGGCTTTAGAAAGCTGGTCAGAAGATAGGATGTTTTCCTATTAAATAAAACCATCAATTGAATAGCCTGAGGTAGCCATGGAGCCCTATTCTATCTAAGCACTGGCTTCTGCCCCACTGAGACTTTCAATGATCTGTTATAACTTAGCAACTATATCTCAACAAACTACACATTGTATACTATAAACTTCCAAGCTAGTTGACATAACCTTATCTTTCCTGACTATCAAATCTATTTACCCCATTTCTTCAAAGAAGCAATTGAGTCCAGTATCTAGTCGCCAACGGTTTCCTGCGTATCTATACGCTGATTTATGCAATGATATGCAAGGATCACCCAAAGAAGCAAAAACACCGGCCATAACCCAGCCAGGAAACTATAACCTTAAAATAGTGAACTTTAGTTTGCAGCAAGTCTTTCGTTAGGCATCACAAGATCATAACTTAGAATGTACATACAATGATAAAAAAACTTAAACTTCAACAAAACTGCAATATAATGTTTCTTGACATAATTGTTGATAACAGCTAGTGTTTTCGGTAAATTTCTTTATTTTAAACCTGCTGTAAAGTAATCTACTTTTTAATCTGTCTATTGTTCCATGTTGATTTTGACAAATCCTTTTACCTTAAGTTTAAACGTACAACCTTATTACATAACCTTCCTTACATCTAAATTAGCAAATCAGATAAATCCTCTTGAAACTTTGTTCAACAAACGCTCAACTATTTATTCGTTGATTAGAATAGCTATTTCTTTCGTTCTTACTTTTTTAGCGAATGTAGTCGACGTAATATTGAAGAAAATGTCTATTATAACTGTCTGTAGCATACTTGTGATTTACCAGGTATCTTGATTATCTCAGCCGCATTATTCTCTTACTTTTATACGTACATAGCTAGAATTGATTCTTTAATTCCAGCCCTGCTGATAAAGCTATCCCACCTGAGACTTTAACCCAACTCATCAACGTCATATCCATCATCGATCGTAGTGAAAGCCATGCTACAGGAATGAAACTTGTCATCTGGAAATGACTCTGAAAAATTGAATTGACGAAGAGTTCAGTGAGCTTCAGAGAAAATAATGATCTGAATTGATTCAAAGGTTTGGTATGATTCGCTGCGTTGTAATTGTARGTTCTGAGAATGAATTGTAGTTGGACAGCAGATAAGAAGTTCAGRTATCCTAATATGAGTGTAGTGCTATCCTGTTAGTAATATACTATTAATACCACAGTRTTGGTGCACTTCCGAATTATAAAAAGTTATAAATGATAGCAATAGGGAACTACAAAATCCTGTTCTTCATGTCATGYGAATACAATCGATCCGAATTGAACTCATTGAATTGAACCTGTGGAACTGAATTTAACTGAATTTAACTGAATTGTACTAGTAATACTATGTCCGCAATACTACTCACGTCAATTATGGAAGGTAAACATATATCGTACCTCGTTAGACCATGCTTATTTCTATATACCAATATTTCCTATAACCTGTTGTATACATACAACAAATGTACTATCAACTACGGCCGCGACCTTACTTGTTGCTCACTTAAAACCATTCCTTAGAAATGCTCTTCATAATCCTTGGGATCAAATATCATGATAAGATCTACTGCAATGTCTACATTTAAACAACTTTCAATATAATATAATATAAAATAATATCAAAATAACATTATCTAACTTGAAATAGAAACTAAAAGAAAATCAAAACCGCCAACCATTATATAAAAATTGTAAAGCAAATAAATCTATCCTTCATTCTTTATTTACCAACATACTTCAACTCAATGAATCTTGTAGATAAATAACCAATTGAGGCAAAACTGAAACCAAGTTCAAATCCAATATCTCCACTGTACTCACCAATCAAATTAGCTAGGACACCGACATACCAACTTTGAGACATACCAAGAACAACACCAGCAATTCCGCAAGCACAACCAAACAGAGAAGCATAGCCAACGGGCAAGTAGTTCTTGTCATTCCATTTACTTGCATCGTATCCACTGAAACCTTTCTTAATGAAGAAATGATCCATAACTGCAATAGCAGTGTAAATAGATAACCAGTAAGCAATGATATTCATGAAATTGTGCATAACGCTATCGAAAGCATAGTAAGCAGGGATGGAAATACCAAGAGTGACCAAATTAGCAGCAATGGTCCAGAGGGTTCTAGGGACAAGTTGTAGCTTGGTCCATAAGGATTGAACAGTCAAACCCATAGAGTACATATTAGGAATGTTATTAGAAACAGTAGAAAGACCCAAGACAACCATACAGAATTGACCAAATCCTCCTAATGAATCCTGAACTAAGACAGCATAGAATAAACCACCAACGGAATTCTTATCATATAATGCAGCCCAGTCAGCGTTTTGTTCGATACCAGTAGCACATGCAGCACCAAGGATCAAGGTGAACATCAATGGAATAGACAAACCAAAGAAAACGGCGAAGAAAATTCTGTAAGGACTCTTGTTAACTGGCATATAGACGGTGTAATCAGCAGCGAAAGAAGCCCAACCAGTAGCGAAACCGTAGACAGCACAACCAAAAGATAAAACGGCACCAGCTTCAGTAGCGCCAGTTCCCATAGTTCCACTGTGGAATTGCTTGGAAATAGCCATTCTAGCAATAACGCAAATAAAGATAATTCCATTAGGAATCCACGCCCATTTTTCATAATGATGAACAATATGATAACCACAGAATGTAATAACAATAGTACAGCAAACAATGATCAAACAGGCAGCCCAAGGTGGTAAAGCTCCACCATTAACAACGTGTAAAAGTTGAGCAGCAGCAATAATATTAACAGCACCCCAACCCAAACAAGCAATACAGTTGAAAAATGCAAAGATTCTAACTCCGACGTGGCCCATCCAAAATCTCGATAACACCATTTGTCTTAAACCAAATCTACAACCAAAAGTACAGAAGAAAGCAACAGGAGTAACACCAATAATAACAAAGAAGATAATAGTAAGAACTGAATCCCAGAATTGTAAACCAAAGACTGTAATACCTAAGCAACCAAGAGCAAAGGTAGCGATAACCAAATTAGCTCCTACCCACATAGAAGCGGCATTCCATAAACCTTCATCTGATCTTTCATCCTCTTCAACTCTAGCAATACCTCTTGTTTCAGCATTCATCTTTCTTTCGACGATGTTAAGGTAATGGAGAATGACGTTGGTTTTTTTTTCTTCTCCAACTCCCATCTCGGAAGTCTCCTCATATTGAGACTCATCTGCGATTTTCTCAATACTTGAGTTTTGTTTTTCCAAATCGACGGACATTTTGTTGTATTGAATTGGATTAGTGTGCAATGATACTATACTATCTTGTAGTAGAATTCAAAATATCAACAATTATACGTTGTTCTGTTAAATAAATCCTAAGGTTCTTGATAGTAGAAGGGAAGTGTTTTTCCTGAACTCACTTAATAGAACCAATGAAGAATAATTGACGATTGATGATATAGAAGAGAAGTTTAGAATAATAGACAAATTGTATTAGAACTGTTTGACTTGAAATGAAGGACATCTACTGGTATTTATATCTGGATTCCACGGCCTTTGGTATAGATAGGATAAAAAATAATGGTTTGGAAAAAAACGTAAGCAAAGATGCTCCAGCATTTGATAGCTAGAACAGAAATTTTCTGTTTTATTTAATTTTATCGGGAAACTGTCTTTAAACTCAAACCTTAAATAAAGTGTGAACTAAAAGAAAGAAAGTTTAAATAATAGTCAAATATTTAGAAATAAAGTTTTAAGTTCAATACATATTAGCCTTAAGCAACCAAAAGACGTGAAGTAAAATGCCGGAAGCAGCATGCTTAACATTTTGCAGTAACAAGCCTAATGTTGTAGAAGAACAACCGATTGCATTGACTGTCAATGATGAAGGAGCAATCTTTTTAAACAGCAAACAAGGGTCAGCTAAGTTGAAGCTCAGAAAAGCGCATTTAGTATGATAGTGGCGGTATCGTCAAAGTAAATTTACGATTCAGCGTAAGTTAAGTAGATCCATAAACTCCAGGATTAATTAATTTCATACATAATCGTTATAGCCAAAGAGTTTTTCGGGTAATACTTTACTGAAATCACACTGTGATCAGCGACGTTATGTTCATAAGGTTACCAACCAAGGGAATAGATAAAGAACTCAAATTCAATGAAAAGTCATTATATCTCTTTCTGTTCCTTCTAGTTTAAAATCTGATACTTCGTTCCTCACCCAAAATTAAGGTTTAAGTTTATGGAAAAATCCGATGAAGCATATTCTCCCTCCATAATAAAGTTAACATTTGGCTTGGCAGATGCCCTTTGCCTGTCTTTCACTTCGATTCTGAGACGAGTTATCTCTAGAGGCTGAAGGGTGTAACAACTTTAAACTACATATAATACATGTACAAATCACTTTTGGTATTCTATGCTACTTTTGGTTAACCAAATAAGGTAACCGTTCATTTGGTATCATTATTGATGATAGATAGATAGGTAATGAAATTTGATTAGTATGAAGAAAACAAATATAGACTGTTTGATGGTTTGCTTTCAAAGCGTTGAAGAGGTGTGCTATGACACCTAGAAGCTGTTTATTGGGTGTTCAGTCTTGGAAGAGGTACAATGGATGAGATCTATCTTACAAACAGTAAAATGAAGAGTTGAAATAAAACATATACTCATTATTGGTGCTCTTGCAATCTCTAGTTGACACCAAGAAATATAACTGCAGCCATATATGGGGTAGCTCAAAATGAAATAACAAATCAAGTCAAATGTATATAGAAATACGTACTAATATCTTTAAACCTCCATTAATGCATTTACGTCAAATTAGTTCTATTTCATTTTCGTAATCACTGGGATCAAAACAGTGGAATATCATTAAGTTTTCACTATTTAGTTTCGATTCACACGGTATAACACAACAACTTGTCTGGCTTTAGTTTCTTCCATAGCATCTATTGATGAAAATTGTTGTCCTCATTAGAACATGGAAATTTCCGTATATTTATTTTTTCTCGTTGTTAATTTTCTCCTAGGCTGATCCTAGGAGAAAGTGTTACAGTTAAACAATTATAGTTTCGCTAATGAGAACTTTAATTGTCTGCCTTGGAAGTAATCRTTTCAGGGTTATTATCGGATTTTTCCATTTTTGAAGAAGCAATTATTCAGCAATTGAGCAAGTTTACTTCGTTCAAGTATCTTAAACAATATTATAAAGAGTACAATATAAGAGAAAGTAAATGGCATTTTGACATTTAGATTCTATAAGCTTCGGAAATACTGAATAAGGTTMAATAAATACAAAGATGAGAATATATTCTTTCTCAGTTTGTTGCAATAGCTTTATCAGTAGGCATGCTGCTGCCATCATAGTCGCTATAGCTGTCTAAACTGAAGTATCGATTTCTTCTTTATCATCTAAGTAATTGAATTTGATTTCTACCTTCCTGATCTGGGAAATATACCTATCAAAGTTTGAAGGAACTAGTCTAAACTGTACTTTTCTAGTATACATGCGAAACCGTATTTGAAAACTTAATTGACTAGAAGAAAAAGGTTAGTACTGCTACATTAATTATTATTATATGGTACTTTGGTTAGTAGTCAGAAATATCGGGCAAGAAGTTGTTTACAAGTATTTTGACATTGATAGTTTCATGGAATTCAATTACAAGTTAGAAAACTGTCAAAAAAGTTCTTGGTGAAGTTGAAGGAAAGAGTACCTTTTCATTCGTTCTACTCATCGGAAAATTCCATTAGAACAATCAAAGAAAGGGAAAAGAACCAATTGTTTGGTTTCTACTCAACGGAAAGTTCCAGTAGAACAATCAACGGGAGAGCACTAATCCATTGTTCAACTCATCGGAAAAATCCAGTAGAGCAAATAACAGATCTTAAATGCTCTGTTGTGAAAACCACAATTGAATTTAGAACAGAATAGTAAATACTATCAAGAAATGAGAAGGTTAGAGTGCAAATGAACAACTGTTTGRCTAATCTGTTTGAACATATTATCATTCAATCAAATGAAACAAAAACCTTTTTTCTTTGAAAATTGAGGACTAGAGATAATATGGTTTTCTAATTATGGTATTGAGATGCTGAAAACTAGTACAGTTAGAATAAAAGTAATACTTCAACATTTCTCTGGTCACGCAACAAAAGATTGTTGCGTCGATACTCAACACATTTGTGTGCTGTTTTCGATTGTAGRATCCTAATCTTTGCTCAACAATCCTAATTTCTCCTTTGTGTAAGCTATGTGTAAGAGRAGCTTCCTTTGCTGGCACAGTCATATTACATTATTCGAGCCTCTACTTCGTCAATAWWAGAAATAAAATAATATTGCTTGTTTGTGGCATTAATTAAAAAATACCTTTTTGAATTTGACTGCTATTCTTTGGCCAATGCTTCCGGTCAGCAATGTTTTCCGAGCTATAAATCATTTCCATTCCAAAATATTGTACTACCAGATTTTCAGCCTCACAGTAAGTTTGAAATAACTCACGGGCTTCTTACTACCTGAGACCTTCTAGATTGTCATTTCACTTACAGATTTGCTATATATTCATTTCCATACATCTATTATGAAAGAGAGATTAAAGCACGGAAATTTCCTTCATAATGAAATGAGATAAAGTTATAATGTAGATTCTGACCCGAACTAAACCGAAATACTGCTTTGAACTTTAAATGTATTAGAACTTTATTGATGCATCTTCTGACACCAAATTTCAAACCGTTCTTGATTTTGGAAATTCTTTGTTATTTTATTTCGCAAGTTAAATAAACAGGGAAATTTTGAAAATTATACTATAATAATGCCTTTAAAGTTGATTTATCAAGGATCAGTTTCTGAATGGTTGAGATTATTATCCAACGAACTTAAATAAGGTAATCCCCACTATTGATTCTTRAGTCTGAAACTAATACCARTAGTATTATCGGAAGAGATTGAAATATAAAGATTACAGGCAGTCTCTGTCTGTTGGTATGTAAAATAATATATATTTTAAGTAGAATTATCAAGATTATCACCGGTAGGCGAAATGAAAGATCTTTTGATTCGACACCTACTTCTAGTCGTAGAATATAGAAATGAAACTAGCAACATTATCACTCAATTGAAGACTCACTAAACACGCTAGCATTRTTTRCTTTTTGAATATATTATACTTTGAGCTTTTACTAAAATATTTATATAATYGAAATCTGGTGTCGATTAATGTGTGTGATTTCCACTACGACGATAAAGTGAAATTTTCATTAATRGAAGTCAACAAACGAACAGCATTTCGTTACTYCYAACTAACTATAATATTCCGAGACAGCAATATATCGTTTTATCTTTTTCAATAAATATTCTTTAACTGTATCATTTTTATTTCAGTTTAAAAATTAGTTGATCTATTCGACAAATGATATTTAATGTACGAGTCGCATTCAACATCTTGTCGTGAAAAAGATTAAAGTTTACCAGTAGAYAAATCATCGAAGTTTAATTGATGAACTTAAATTTAACTTGGTATTCGGTGAATGGAGAGCATCTCGATAACATATGCAGAGATACTCTATGATTACATTGACATTTTAGAAAAAAAATACATATCAAACATTATATGAGAAGTGAAGAACAAATAAAATAATAAAATACAAGGATACAGGAAATAAGAAAAGTAATTTTTGAAAGTGAAATAACAATTCTCGAGTCCTTATTACTAACGGTTATCAATATGATTATGTTCATAGTTGAAGAAASATTCATCAGTCATAATTATGAAATTAACTGATCTTGCTAATTCAATACTAAGGAATGATTTAACTGATTTAATAAATTTAATGTATTTGAACCAACGYCTACAAATAATCTTTGTCTTAATACACATTTATATATTCTTCCTACTAATGTTAATTAACTAAAAAAATGAACTTGTAGGTTTTTAAACTTATGGAATTACACAACTAGTTTAATGTGACACTGAATTCTTATTCTAAGAAGGACTGGGCAGCTTGATAAAATAGAATAAAGAGTTGATTTTAAGAAGTATCTCTTTAACCTATATTATATACTAAGAGAATGGAAAGAATCTATCTGTTCACTAAGAATTGACCTGAGGTGGAATTTTTTTCCACTAAGGAATAGTGAGAGAGCTTCTTAGACCATTGAAGCACAATAGCTTGAGCTAATTTTAAAATTGGCTATAGGTCTTGAAGTCCAGATCTGAAAGAAACTTCYTATATTAATTATAACGATAGAACTATTTGTTWGAAGGATTTAACCCGTTTACTAGTAACGTTCAAGAATCATCAACATATAAAATCTCTTTGTTGATGGTACTGTGAAGAGGATCAAAAGAGGATTTTATTCAAATCCTTGTAGGTGTACACTATTTCAGTTTTGAATCGGAGTYTCGATAAAGAAATGCATGTCCCTTGGCATCATGATTGATAAGCAAATCAAATCTTTGGGATAGTGAGATTGGAATTCTCCTAACACTATATTGCGATAAGGTTTTCATAAAGATTCCTTCTCTAAGACGTCAGGSGAAAATCTACTCCTACAACACTGTTACTCAATTGTTACAGTTGCATCAGAGCCATCCATTCACATAGAGCAACACGATTACTTTTGTTTTATCCATCATTCAGTTGGTTGTATAACTATTAAGAATTATTTTTACTTTCACTTCGTTTATCAGACTAACTTTTTCCTTTAACGGCGTATATGCTTTAATATTGTCTTTAGTTTCAATTTTGCGAAACCAGTTAGGTTTAAAGCGCGAATTTGCTGATCGTTTATCAGCAAATTGCGGCAGCTGAAACAAACTAAGCTGTGAAATAATTAAAATAGAACAAAAGAATTAAAATCAATTAATTTTATTATATTCATTATGCGCAGAAAAAAGATGTTTGCAAATTCAAGTAAAGCTGTAGATGATTGGTGTTAATATTGTTTATTTGTGAATTAACTTGCCTGATTGAAGAAGTTCTTTCTTAATAAAGTTAGAACCTTATGCTCTTTCTATATAAAGGTTCAACTTCTAAAACAGGTGAAATCATATTGGCCTTTTAACAACATTACTAAAATCTAGGAAATTTCCGGGGATTTTATTCATTTCTGAATATTTTAGATATTCAGAAGTAAAAGCAGTAAGGAAATAAACTTATTCTGCAAACAAATCGCTGGCCATGCTTTTGTTTCGGTCAATAATACCAAGCTTCTACATGGTTTTCAAATTAAAGTTTAGCCATTTAAGCTTCCTCGGAAGCTAGACAAACACATAGTCGGCGACCCATATATTCGACTCCCACTAAATTTAACTTTACGCCTCACCCGGTACATCAAATGAAGAACTTAAATTATGCTTTCTAAACTTCATTTCAGGTGTCTTTGGTTCAATGTTAAGATGCTATAATTCGTCAATGCTTTTCTTCTAATGAAAATTAAAATCAATAAATCAAGCAGTAAAAGTTTTAAATATAACGAAATTTGACAGAAGCTAATTGTCGATTACAATTATTATGATTGAAACGTTTTACTGAACAGAATCCTGTAAACCGTACATATTCAGTTGTCGTTTCGTCAATTTAAGCACCTTGCAATAAACCATTTGAAATCCTGCCTCTTTATAAGCAAACAAGTCATTAATATTCGTTAAGCAAAAGTAATTAGGTGAAGAGAAAGCTTCTGACTGGTATGACACCAAATTGATTAAAGGAAGCATACCTTGATATAATGCAGCTAAGTCTGATGCTGACGCTGATGACACTTCTTCCATTGCATCTCCTCCATCACTCAACATTCTGAAATATTCTCGAGAAAAAGGAACAACATCTTTACTGGAAGTACTGCAAACTCTTCTTTTTTTCTTAAGAGCTTTCGTATCCTCTACATAGATCTCCCTTAGAGTATCATGCTCATTGTCATCGGTATCCATTAATACTGCCGCTTCCGACTGTAGGTCACTAACCGTCATCATACCATCCAAACCATAGAATGTGTCCATAGTAGTTCCATATACTGGAGGCATATATTCTTCCCGTATTTTAATACCCATTTCTAACCTTGAATTTTCATCTACTTTAAATCCTGACATGTCAAAAGGACAGTCCAATGGCTCAGGTGTTCTGTTAGCATACACTATTGGCGCTCGTTTTTCATTAATATCCAGGAACTGATTGCTACTGCCATTTCCAGTATCGTCTTTACCAACAAACCAAGTAAACGAATACTCCCATGACCGTATAGTGTTCAGTAGTTTCACGGTATCTTTTATTGATTTTTCGCTTTTTAAATGGTCMACATTATGTGGAACTTCAATATCAGCTATAGCCACAAGCCGCGGTGCTGCTGATTTTAGAAGAATTGACATAATGAATTGCTCTGAAATTGAACTCTTAGTTGCTTTTTCAAAGGTGAAAGATTTTCTTTGGTTTCAGTGAATAACTATTCAAACTACTTGTTAAACTGCTGTTAACTTATTATTCTCAGGTTTTATATTATTCCATATTAATCAAAAATATCGAACAGGTGGTGAAGTGAATAAAAATTTATTATGCGGTAGTTACTTTAAATATATAAAAAAAATGATTTTCTAGTACATTTTACCCCAGACTTCAATGGGTTCATTTGAGTTATCGGATCAACTTGATTTCATTGATTTCAATGATCAAATTAGTGGAAATCTTATCTCTAATTGAATTGTCTGTTCATCAACCAGCTAAAGGGAAAATGGCACTAGAACTATGGTTATTGCAACATTCTGGAATACTGCAGTTTTACTCAGCAGTTGACCTTATGACACATGCTTTTACGTATGAACAAATGGAACACTTTCTGTATGGTTGGCTCAATATTCGCTGAACATGGAGAAAAATGTGGGGATCATAGTTAAAAAGATAGTTGAGAAATTACTAAATATAATAAGATTAAAGTCACGCTTAGGGTATTTAGTAACCCTTTGGTTTGCCTAAATATAGTGTAACAGCTAAATAGATCACTTTGCATGATGAAAACAGTAGGCAAGCAACCCTAGGAAGGATCACTGTTRATGACATAAGTACTTTTAATTGATATGCTATTGGATGATCACGTTGCTTATGGTAACAGTAAAAGTCAGAAGGGTTCACAGAAAATATAGTTTATAAAAATTATGCGTTCTACGGTAGAGATAGTAGTAGAATATAATGAAAAGGAATAAAAGGATTAGAAATAGTAACAAAGAAAAAGTAGCAAGTGCGTCAATTGGACCACTAGGGAATCATTTGATTGAAAAGCGGAAATGATACGATATGGGTGATGAATGTGAAGTGCTGATAAGAGTTTTGGATTACGTGATTCATAGTTACTGAATATTGGCTTCTTTGGAGGACAGGTGTTCGGGTGATAATGTTTAGAGAAGGAAAAGAAKATAAGCAAGTACCCACAAACACACATCCTTACAGACATATACATCGTAGAATATTTATTGATAGCCATACGTACTCAAGCTATGAAACCCTTCAATGTTCGGCTTCCCCTTCAATCTCTCATGCATATACCCTGCAGTACCATGCATTTATACTGCACTTTCATCCATCAACATAGAACCTTATCCTATATGTCACATGTACAGTACCTCCCATTTACCTCCAAAACATGTCAAATGYAAAAAATAATCGAAAACGCGTTTCCTGTCTGAAACCCCACATGAGAACCAATAATTATCATTATATTCTGATTATCTTCAGCTTTCTGAACCATAKCAATCACCTTGTTTTGTTCCTATTAAACCGTACTATTGTGCTTTGATCATGGACAGAGACGACGAACGCAATGGCACACCAAAACAGACTAACGCTACTAATACCAATAATGGGTCTTCCTCTCATAACAACACAACTGTAGGAAGTACATCCTCTAAGCCAGAACCAAATAGCAGCCTAGAATCCCAGATTTTGAAACGAGATGAAAACCTTCCACTGAAACCAGTTTTACCAGGAGAACCTGAACAATCATCATYTTCCACTTCAGTTTCTGCTTCTTCCAATGTTCCTATATGGATATCCAAGCCTACTTCTTCTCCTTCGCCAGTGGTYGATGTACCAGACATTGCTGCTACCAGGCATACCCCTATTAGCTCCAGTAACGTCAAAAAATCCAAAACCTCAACTGAATTAAAACCAGGATCTCATAAGAAGAGTTCTGGTATTTCTGGTACGTCGCGACAGTCTCCAGCAGTTGATTCAAAAGGTAGTGCCAAGAAAAGGAAACTAGCAGTGGATCCACCAAAGAGCAGCCGTTCTGGCAGTAAATCTCCACCTATCAAGAACAAGAACAAGAGCGAAGAAACAGGATCGTATCAAGAAAGAGAAAAACCAGAATCAAGTCTTAAAAAGCATGCTCTTTCTGGCGGTGATAAACAGAACAGAGAGAAGAAACCACCTAAACCATCGAAGAAAGATGATCATCATGACTCTTTCAGCACTGGAACTGAATCCATAGATGACACTATTAATCATAACAGTGATTTGTCAGATGTACCATATACAGCGAAGCCGAAAAAGAAGACTCGGAAATCAGAGCTGAAATCAGAGCTGAAATCAACTTCACAGCAAAGGAAGCTCAGTCCTCTAAGCAATACATCTACAGTAGTTACAGATTGCGACTTTGAAATGAAGCCAAGGAAATCAAAACTAAAAACTAAAGCAAGAAAGAAGCAGGATATGTATTATTTCGATAGCGAGGAATACTCAGAAGAAGAGCTTGACAAGCCCGCTACGAAAGGTAAATCAACTAGATCTTCAACCGTTGATAGAGATCAAGAGTCCAATTCTCAGAACACCGGTGCTGGCTATTCCAATGGTAATAACACCAATACTAACAGCAGCAAGTCCCGGAAAGACCCTGAAAAGAAAATAATCACTAATGGAATTCCAACCGATTTCACCGACCCTTTTGAAATCGCTTCTAATCCTGACGGTGCCTTGCCTGAAGAATCCTACGTCAACGACGACCAGGAAGAGGGAGAAGGAGAAGATCCAGAAGAAAACGCTGAAACATCAAATGCTCAGAAAGACGAACCCAGCGACTCAGAATACGCTACTTTTGACTTTCCTGTCAAGGAGAAAGTGTCCCCCCGGTATAAAACAATCGATGGCGAAGAACAGCAGATTTATTGCTTCTGCAACAACGTGGACAACGGGACAGCAATGATACAGTGCGACATATGCGATGAATGGTACCATTCGGAGTGCGTGAACGTCAAACAGTATAAACATGTCTACTTATCGCATTATGTCTGTTCTAAATGCTGTGGGAAAAATGATATTCCATCTAACGGCAAACAGGGATTTRTCGAATGGGTCTTGTATCCTGTGTGCTCATTGGAAAGATGCGGTAATGCTATTCCTCTATCTGCTGAGGGTAAAATCCTATCGCTGTTTTGCTCTATCGACCATGCCCAGGAGTTTTACACCAGCCTATTAAAATCTATTCCTTATGATAATAGCGAAGTTATCATTCGGGACAACAGTCTTTTAGATAGAAGACACATTAAAGGGATTGTGCAGTCGCTGAAGATCAAAAACAAAGAGTTTGATAAGGCAAAGCTAGCGTCGTTAGGAGAACCAGTACCTGTGGCTCCTGCTAAGGAATGGGAACTTCTAGATAACCACGAGAAACAGGAAGTTATTGATCTACACAACCAAATAGAAAAACTACTGCTAGAAGCTCAGTACCATGTGCTGAAGCTGACAGCTATCGCCCGGGCTAAAAAGTTAGCAGAATTACTGTACAATTTCGATAATGGCATTGAGCCTGTTGCGTTATCGCATGAAAACACTTCCGACGATAATAATAACTCTTATGATGCCAATAAGCATTTCCATGCTCATACAAATAAAAAGTATACCAAGAAGAAGCAGCCACCGAAGAAGAAACCAGCCTCGTACTGCGGATATCTCGATGTCGTGCGTTATCTGCCTGAAAAATGGAAAGAGTGGGTTGAGTCTCCTCTTGGGAAGAAATTTTTCCATCTGAGAGATAAGAACAAAACAGTGGTTGAAGAGGCTAACATTGATTTGAATGATATTCCATTAATCGTTTCTGATATTGACGTTTCCGACATCAATATGTTTCCTCGCCATAAGGTGGATTTGTTGGTGAATATGGTTAATTTATGTATGAAAGAGAAGTGCCCTAAGCATGTTGACTGGATGATTATGCTCTGTGACCGATGTGCTGTTCAGGTTCAAGAGATTTTCACCAAGGTGAGGAAGTTGGAGAGAAAGAAGGATAATCTGTTTGAAGCTGCTTTCAAAAGGCATATGGTGAATCGATTGAATAGCCATAATGGCAATTTGACTGTGTTATTGGATTAGGAGTGAGTAGAGTAGGCATGTGAGTAATTGTAACGATAAAGGGGTCWTACGAGTAGAGAGAAAGAAGTATGGAGAAGTGTTGATATTAGAATAGTATATTAGTAAGTATACAATAAACGTGCTAGATAAGCTACTATAAGCTACTGTAAGCTACTGGAAGCTGTTGTAAGAAAATATACCAATCAAATAGGTCCAATAGGTTGTAATGATTCACCGATTCTTTTATTTCTTACAAATCAGCTACTTCATCAGCCGCTTCATCCGTAGYATCCTTTCCAGCTTCAGCAGCCTCAGCAGCTTCACTAGCTTGGATTACTTCGATTATTCTTTCACATCGCCTTCTCCAGCAGCTAGTTCACTATTATCGGCCACCGCTTTCAATTCCACGTCACCGTCGGCATCGACAGCAGCAGTTTCATCATTATCACCAGCAGAGCTCAGAGGAGCATTTTCCTTTTGCACGGTACCCTCGCTAGCATTGTCAGTGGCATCTACAGTATCTACAGCAGGGACAGCACTGCTATCATTGTCAGCGGCTTCAGTATCATAATTGYTCTTCGTCTCGGTATCGGAGGGAAGCTCCTCAAAAACAGTTCTCGGCTTCCAAACCTCTAATAACGCATCTTCGGCAGCACTACCTACTAGGCCTATCAGTTCTGGGTGCCAACCGCAGTCAGTGATTCGTCCCATATGTCCGCCATGCATAAACGATAGTTCTAGAGGGCCTTCTTCCATTTCCTCAGTGCTGTTTTCATCGTCAATCATACTAAGGTCCCAAATCAACACCCTTCTATCGTTTGAGCCTGACACAAGCATAGATGTCACATGAGGATTCCACTCGACTACCGTTACCTCAGACGTATGTCCTGATAGCGTTCTAGTGGACCCTTGAGTGTATCTTAGATCCCATAAAGCAATAGTGGAATCAGTTGATCCCGATGCCAATAAATAGTCAGTTCCTGCGTGCGGTGAGAAAGCAAGAGAGTTCACTGAATCAGTATGAGCATCAATGTATTTGATCACTGGACTGGTACTGTTTGTTCTCGTATCGAATATTTGAATGGTCAGGTCATCCGAGGTTGAAGCGAAAATAGCAGAATGTAAAGGATGGAACTGAACATCATTAACAATTGAAGAATGAGCAGAATAGGTTCTCAGAGGTGTATATTCTTGCTTGGATTCACTGATGTTCCATAGAGCTACCTCGTTGTCGTCAGCACCCGTTAATACTTCTCCTGTGACATTGGGATTGAAAGATAATCCATAGCCTTCCTTTTTATGATAATTCAAAGTGGCAATGTAATTGGAGCCGCTRGTAAACCCGTTGGTTGATCCATTTCTATTGTAAATGTATCCCAAGCCTTTATTGCCCATGGATATTAAGATATTAGGATCCTGAGGCATATAACGTACTTTGTTCACTTCTCCGTCGTGGACGTACTTTTCGACAACTTTGAGCCTTGGAGTGTCATAAGAATGATCAGGAATTGGTATATTTTCAGCTGAAGAGTTTGGATTCAAAGTAGCTGGAACATCGATGCTTACTACTTGGACGTAGTTTTGATCTCTGTTTGAAGTATTGGTTCCTGTGACCATATAAGCGGTAGTAATCGTACCGTCTTCAGATCTAGTAGTTGTTAGAATAATGCAGTAAATGTAAAGATAGAGTGAAGTAGTAGAAGATCGCAGAATATAATAAATATAATGAAATATAGAATATAAGTTATTAGACAATCAGCAAGATGTTCTGTATGCTCTTATAGTATAATGTTAGAACTTACAGAGTAGTATTTGGTAGCCATTGAATAGAAAGGGTAGGATAATGAAGGGCTGTTGTTTGAACAATATCATACAGCATGGGACAAGCTTTCTTCCATAGTTTTAGTTCTAGAGGAAATTAGGTTTGTTAGTAGCTATTTGAGGTAGGTTTTACTAATTCTAATAAGTAATCGCAAATGGTGCCAGGTCAACACGAATGACCCTATAATAAAAAGAATCAATAGAAAGACCCTTCCATTCTTACACTACCATACGTATTTAACAAAGAGCTTACCTTCGTTTATCCCTTTTTCCGTCAATTGAGCTTCCTTGAATATTTTGGTTTCAGGATCTATAAATAAATAGAAAGTTAGTGATTCATGTTCGGCTTGAAGTTCATGGATAAAYACTTCCAGTCTTAATTCCCATATAAGGAGTTTAACAATATGAGAATACAGCTGGTATCAGGCAAGATACGCAGTAAGTTGGTAGTATATTGCTGTTACTCATGTGCTGCTGTTGCTGTTGTTGTTCACTTGCAGCTATTTTCCTGCTGCTAGTGCTATCCACCTACTATCACCGTATCACTTACTTGTTAACAAATCCTCTTTCAAAGAGCTTGAAACTGCACTGGTCATTTTGAGAGCTCGATAAGCTTGGTAATATACAACTAACGCTTTCTGTTATACATGTAACACTTTCTGTATTTCAGAGTTTCTTTCTATCTCTATCGCGCTTATCTCTCCTTCTTCTGAATATCTTCTGTTCCTGTTCCTATTATACAATRCTGCTAGAATGTACTAAAATGATATTCGACAGAAACAACTCGCTACTTGGTTAACAAAAAACGATCCAAATAACAACCCGCACTTCCAAAAGGTGAAAAACGACAAATACCAAGCGGATTCTTCAATAAGGTTAACGGATAACTAGCCGATTTGATGCTGACAATGCTGTTGATAGTGGTGGTACATAAGCATTCGATGTGGATTATTGCAGGATTTGTAGGAAGGAATAAGGAATAAGGAATAAGTTGAATTGAGATGAGTATACCTGATATAAGACGGAAGTGGTTCTGGAGACCAAAGGGAAATGCTAGGGATTGTAATAGAAGGAGATGCAGTGTTCGTTGGATGAAAAATATGGGAAAGCACCTTTTATGAGATGTTGGATGGCAGAGTGAAATTGGACGAAAAGGGCAATGGGCAGACTGGGGTAATAATTTCTCCAATGGGAAAGATACGAAGTAATTATTCGTGATTTACTACATGATCTCATAATAGCRKACATTTAACTTTAGTTGATTGTGGGACGGGAGAGATGGGGTCGAAGAAAAGGATAGAAACGAAAATTCATTAGAGAAGGGGCATAACGGGCATAATGGGCATAATGGATATAGGTATGAGCAATAAACGATGTGATCGGGCAGTTGAGTGCTATTTGGGAAAGAAATAGTGCGTATCATTTGATAGGAGAACAACCCAAACTTATGAGTTGTGCTATTACATGATCCTTTAAAGCCAGAGCGTTTCGTCCTAGAGCTTCCCAGATTGATTTCATTGTATAGTGCCTACGATAGTTCATAGATATTCGAGACCTCAAATTAGGAAATAACCAATTAGGGATATTAGCTTCTGAGTGCGCATATACATGCATATTTAGGATACACGAGGAATGATATAGCTAAAGGATTGATCAAGTCATAAYTGCCTTTACCAGAACCATTGTATTCACACTTATAAATTTGTCCTTAAAAGATAGGAATCAAACTAATTTCCACCAATAATCCGGCTCTCATCTGAGTATACGTCTACACCATTTCCTGTACCAATCTGCAGAAACCTCAACCTTGCATAAACACTTAGACATTAAATATTACTATATTTCCTATTTAAGCAACTATATCTCCCACTGATAACGGACAAATTTTTCACTTTCGCCGGACAGCTAATCTGAATCTCTTAACTCAATCAATCCCCGAACAATTGATTCCTTTTCTTACAGCTTGTTAATTCATGAAATTAGCACCTAAGTTGCTCAGCGTGGTCTCACATATATAAACAGCAATTTACCCATTTCTTCCTTGTTGCGCAGACAATTTCAAGAGATCAAATCATA
The DNA here is from genome assembly GCA_001599295.1 of Sporopachydermia quercuum. NCBI lineage: Eukaryota > Fungi > Ascomycota > Sporopachydermiomycetes > Sporopachydermiales > Sporopachydermiaceae > Sporopachydermia > Sporopachydermia quercuum. The sequence goes on from BCGN01000006.1 coordinate 1,139,865, forward strand.
CTTCAGTTGCACTGACAAACGACTTCAAACAGCTTCAAGCACCTATTATCAGAGCATCTTTACATTCAAAATGGGTTATCCAGAAACTTTTAGAGGTTACGCTGTTACTGATCCTAAAGAGTGGTCGAAAACTACGCTCACCGAGTTCAAGCCTAAGCCTTTTGAAGAGTTTGATATCGATATCAAGATCGATGCCTGCGGAATCTGCGCCTCAGACGTTCATACTCTCAACTCAGGATGGGGCACGGCACCAAATGTTCCATTAGTTGCAGGCCACGAAATCATTGGCAAAGTTGTTAAAGTAGGCCCCAAAGTTACCAGTGTGAAGGTAGGCGACCGAGTTGGTGTTGGTGCTCAAGTCTGGGCTTGTTTAGAATGTGATACCTGTAAGGAAGGAAATGAGATTTACTGTCCCAAGCTCGTTCATACTTATAACAACTTTTATCAAGATGGAACGAAAACCCAAGGTGGATACTCAAATTATATCAGATGTCACGAATACTTCACTTTCAAGATTCCCGACAGTTTGCCAACTGCACAAGCAGCTCCTATGCTATGTGCAGGTATCACCACCTATTCACCATTAGTTAGAAATGGCTGTGGACCTGGTAAGAAAGTCGGTATTGTTGGAATTGGTGGTTTGGGCCACTTTGGTATCATGTGGGCTAAAGCTTTAGGAGCTGAAGTTTGGGCGTTATCACGAACAAATTCCAAGAAAAAGGAATGTGAAGCTTTAGGGGTTGATAAGTTCATTGCCACCAAGGAAGAACCTGACTGGGCAGACAAGTACAGTCAAAAGCTGGATTTAATCCTATGTACGGCCAATTCTGTTGAGGGGTTTGATTTAAATGAATATCTTTCAATTCTACGAGTCAACGGTAGGTTTATTACTGTTGGATTACCTGAAGGTGGATCTTTCAATGTATCAGCCAGATCATTTATCCGTAATGCCTGTTTGATGGGATCATCTCATCTTGGAAATAGAACAGAGATGCAAGATATGTTGAAATTGGCCGCTGAAAACAGTATCAAAGGTTGGGTTGAAGAAGTGCAAATTTCTGAAGAAGGAGTTGAGAAGGTCTTGAAAGGATGCAGTGCTGGATTACCAAAATTTAGATACACTTTGGTTGGATATGATAAGGTATTTAGTGATGATTAGATGATGCTTAGATAAAGTATGATAAGCTGGTATAACAGATTGATTAGAACGGTGTATCTAGATAATAAATCAATACTGTAGATAGTTCAAGATTGTAGCATAATGTTGATAAATGTGTGCTAGATGCATCTTAGTCTGTAGCTCTGTAGATTCTGGAATATCTATAGATATGCTAGCATATATGATATTAAGTAGAAAATCTTGACCAAGTAGATGTATTGTTCGTGAAAGCCATTAAAAGCTATTAGGTATTAAGGGCTATTATAAGCAAAACTACCATACAATTCACTGAGTATCRTACTACTAATTTGATGTCCAGCCGCCAATCGCAGCTAAGCTTTCAGCAGGGTCTTATCATTTGTTATACGAATAATTAATAAATCTACAGTATGAATCGAATTCTCTTCAACGACGAGCGAAGCCACTCATCTATCTTCCCACTATATTCAGGGTCTTTCCTGTTATAGCCGAAGATGGGATGAGCAATGGGCATACATGTATTGGAATGTCTAACATGTTAGGTATCAGCTATCAAATGACCATTAAATAGAAGTCAGAGTTCTCCCACGAACAACCAATCTTCTACCAACCAACAGTTCCAAATCTACCAAATATCTTCTACTTATGACCTAATTTATCTATACATATAATTAGTCCTTTTCCTATTTATCAACCTACCATTATTTTCTTTCTTTACTCTTTTCATCTGTTACCAAGCATCGTCATTAGCCACAACCGCTCAGTATTATMGCATACATGGACAGACCCCAGGTCCCCACAGAATAGAGTATTCTATCGTATTTTTCATGAATCTGATCACATTTATGCAATTTTAATACCAAAGGAAAGCCTATAAGCACCAACATAAAAGTTCAAGCCAATAACCGTAAATACATATATATTTTCTTATCATAAAAACATACTTAGTATTCAATTTATCAATCACACATTCCCATCATACTCCATCCTATGCATAGTGGACTTATACCGTATGCATGACACGCATATGACGCATAAGACCGACTCCGTTACCAAATTTGATCATTACGGCCGTTTCCGAGGCCTGAAACTATGAGGAAATTGGAAAAATAAACTATTGTTTTCCGGGGTACGGGAAATATTGGAATGWGTTTCTCCTACACCAATTGCAAATTTTGAGTATTCCAATAGATTCTCGAGGCTTTTATTTTCCTCATAATGACTATTCCATCGAAATTCTTGCCACAATAGATATCGAGGTTCAATCTTTCGGATGTAGGGATAGTCCGGAAGTTATTGTCTTTTCCTCCGGAACGGCATTTGACTATTAAACTTCAGTTCCGTACACAGTGGCTTTGGGCTAAATCTTTCTCCTTTCTCTCTTTACCTAGGCACTATTTTGCCTAGTGACTGTTTGGAGCATAAACTAACCCAAAGACATTTAATCTGCTAAATGTTTATCATCCTATACAGTCAGAATAAACTGAATCTACTATAGCATTCTACACCATCTTTTACCTAATATCTCGGTGTCATCTGCTCTAGAACCACATACTCCATATACGCCCTTAAACAGCACCTTTCCAGCCCTTTTCCAAACTCTTCCCATCCTTTCCCACCTATTTCCCCTCCCATCTCCAGAACACCCCTGGTCCTTTCCGTACACTCTTTCCTATCCTGCCTAAAATTTTAAGGTTAAGTCATTTTCACTCTCTGGGCCATTTTTACTTTTGGCTTACAGTTAGTTGACTTTTCTCTCAAATCTTCTCTTAGATGGAGAAAGTCCTTCAGTTGCCTTGATAATCACCAGGAAAAGCCGATCAAATAGCGGCAAAATACTATCACTAGTACGTAATCGTCTTATTATAGCATTCGCAAATCTACTAGCGGTGTCAGYAACGAAATTCCCCGGTAATTCCACGCTTTTCCACTGTTTACCCTTTGCATTTCAAGCATAGGAACGGTGAATTGGGCGCTCAGCACAAGAGCTTCAAAAGAAAGAACCAAAAGAAGAGGCAAACAGTCAAACAGGAAAAAAGCAGGCTGTACGRTTAGGTTCATTTATAAGGATCTGGTGATAATTTCGATTGATTGCCAGCGCTTCATGCTACCAGGCTTTGCTCAGTGAAAACTTTGTGGCTCCACACTTGGACACTAACAGAGAGTCAATAGAGTCAACAGAGAGTCAACTAAGGTAAGAAATAGTAGGAAAAGAGAAAATATAAGGATAATAGGGTTTATAGGATTAATAGGATAAATAATAGGATCAACAAAAGGTTCTATTGCCTGTAAATACGGTGRGTTGTTAGGAGTTCTGGTGACCATAAAGTGGTAGTGGACATTGAAGCAAACTCAAGCAGCAAAGTCAGCAAAGTCAGCAAGTAAACAGCAAAAACGGCAGTAAATCAGCAAAAACAGCTACGAACTATCGAATCTGCTTTCTCCCTTAGTTCTGCTTCTTCTGCTATTCTCATATTAATTAGTATGGCGATACAAATCTGATTGTATACAACAATCTCACACAGTCACAACAACAACCAGAGCTTCCAGCTATTTCTATGGTAGTTTGATCGTCGATAGCATAAAATCCGTCATAACATTTAAGACAATCAACAAACAACTTATAGGCGCTTTAATAAAATCAGCGGCTGCTATTGATGAACTACTATTGCATGTTGTTCTTATTACCCTTCATTGAACCTGTGATGAAGAAATAGCAAGCAGTCAAGCAAAACACAGCCAGCAATAAGCAAAAAACTGCAGTCGACGTTGATTGCGCATTCACTGAATATTCAATTCACATCACATCAACAGACACTACATCACACTATAATAATACACCTACACACTTAGACAGCACACCATACAAATACCTTATACACAATGGACCAGGGATCTCTTCTTAAGAAGAGCTCTGTTTCTTCTGCTTCCCAGCTGAACAGCATGTTCTCCGAAGCAATCACCTCCCATAACGCCCATAATCACCTGCCGAAGAAACGAGAAGAATTCGAACGCAGTTCTTCCATTATCTCAGAAATGGTGGCCAAAGGAACCAATTCCAAAGCCATCGAGTCTTCCAGCACGGACCAGTTCCACAAGTCGTCGTTTGCTCTGCGCCGCACCCGGTCGCTAGGTCTACTTGATGAGTTTGTTATTCCCACGTCCAAGCTGATTGAGCAGGAGGCCAACACTGGCACGGGCACTGGTACGGGAACGAGCACCGAAGACGGTGGCGGGCTGACGAAACCCAGCTTGACCTCAAGCAAATACGCCCATCCGTCCTTCTCTAATCTTGGCACTGGCTTGAATGTTGGCCACGAGACTTCGGCTTTGCCAACGCCAGCCCCCTCTGCCTCAACATCGCCCCATTCCACTGCCCTGACAGAAATCCCCACGTATACTCCAGAAATGTTCAAACCGTACGGTAGTTGCAATGAACCCCCTGCCAGCAGCTACGCAGACGACATTGGCTTCCAGCTAGAACAGAACGACGAGCCCAGTGACTACCACCGCGTCCGCCTAGGCAGAAAGAAGAACCAACGGCGGTACATTCATGATGGTAAGGACAGCAGTGCCAACGGACCCAGTAGCAGCACCAGTAATGACACCACTAATCACGATAACAGCCCCAACAGCAATTTCTACAACAACTACAACGATTCGGACGCCAGCACTAACAACACAGCCTATCCGGACAACACACCGACCTCTACAGGTGCCAAATCCAACACGTTCACCAGCAAAACAACCCTGGACCTCCACGTGCCCCAGGACGACAGCTCCTTGCAGTATGAGCCCGCAAGCCATGTAGACTATCTGTCCCACGACTGGAAGGAAAGTGACATCTCCCAGTCCTGGCGATACGTAGTCTTACGGAGGAAAGACGTGGCGAACAGCGCCCGACTGGAAAACGCATCCTGGAGAACCTGGACAAAGGCTAAGTACAACCTACCTACGGTATCGCCCGAGAGCGTGAACTGGCTGAAGGACTGCGATGTCACCTGGTTGTACGGTCCGTTATACCGAGAACCCCACCACATTTCGTTTCTGGACGATGAAAGCTCGGCCAAGAAGCCCTCTCGCTGCGAGTGCGATGGCMGAGGGTCGTTAGACGGGAACGTATTGGCTATGACCAATAGTGAAAAAGGTGTCCGGGGAAATTCCGGAAATAATAAAAATAACCCGGGTTTAAACCCCGAGTCAAAGAAATCGACCTCGACACCCATGAAGCCTATCCTCAAAAAGAGAACCGTTTCGGAAATAATGCGGTCAAACGCTTTCTCGGTTAGAGGCTCGCCGTCTCCTACATCGACTCCGAAGGACCCCCAGCACGACTCCTATTCCGATTACTTCCGACATCATAACTATAGACACCAGCCGAGGGACAACTACAATCTGGAAGACGTGCAGCGGAAAGTGAACACCCAATACACATCCATCGCCGGAACCGGAGGCGAAGACGGAAGCGGAAGCAGAACCAACTTGAAAACGGCTACAAAAGACGTTGCCGGCTTGTCACTCGATGACGCTGCGGGACCTGCCTTAGCTTTCCCACCTGGCCCCCCTAGTGCACTGGAAGACAGAAATTACGACAGCTCCTCCGGCAGAGGCCACTCGCCCGCAAGTTCCCAGAAAAGCGGCAGCCCCAGTGAACTCGCCATGAGCATCTCCATGACAAACTCTGCCACCGAAAGTGAGCCCGGGAAGAAGCTAGAACGCCATATCCACTTCAACGATAGAGTAGAGCAATGCATCGCCATTGACGACAACTACAGAGAAGAATATGGCGATTCCGACGACGGTCAGGCAAATGGATACCAAGACCAGTTCGATCACGGCTACAGTGACAACAGATTCGCCGATTTTGCATCAAACGACGCCACCAGCCATGAAACCAGCTTGCGGATACAATCCCACGATGTACACATGGAAAGCGACTACGAGTACGACAGCGACGAGTCGGAAGACGAAGGATTCTTCCTGAACATCAGCTCCAAACCGGGGGCTGGGCTGGGGTCCTCGCGAATCTCCCTTGCGTCATCTGAAGACAGTGCCGGGAATCTGGGCTCCGGAGCAACCAAAATCCAAACCATTGCCCCTCTGCCCGCCACGACGCTGAAAATGGAACCGGAATCCGACGATCCGGACTCCCAGGACGATTACGACGACGAAATGTCCAGTGTCAGCAACGCCATGAGCCATAATACCAATACGTTCCGGGGCTATGAATATAAATACGATTACAACACTGTTTATGGCGATAGTGACGGTAATCATGGCGATTCCGTGTCTCAGAACGCTCCCCAGAGCGTTTATAGGCCTTATTCCGCCACTTTTCAAGTGGGGGGCAACGGAAGTAACCCCCAGGGCCTTATTGGAGACATTCCTGCCATTGATATGAATCCGGACGACCTGGAGGAAGTAGACGTTCCCGACGGGCTGATTGCCGACGGGTTTGAAGAGCTGACACCTGACGATGAAGACAGCATTGTTGTTGATGTGCCTGATTTCGTCACCAATGGAACATCCAGTCTGTCGGCCCCTCACAGTCCTAATTCTAGTGCCGGTTTGAACCACGACGGGAGCAATTATTTCACTCCCTCGGTGTCTTCTATGGGTTATCAAGTAGTTGGGAGCTATGCGCCTGAGCGAGATAGAGATAGAGACGGCGACAGTTCAAGAGGGAGGAAGATGTATCGGTAGGCCTTTGCTTGGGTCATATGGGAGCATAACGATAAAGGCAAAGGCAAAGACAAAGGCATTTAGGATAAAGGCCATTCAAGGTCAGTTAAAGGCGTTCATAAGGGCGTTCATAAGAAGGTTCATAGGGACATTCATTTGTGAAGCACTTCTCTATATAAAGAAGCGAATTGACCGAATAACTGAGTAACCAGAACATTTATGGTCCCTTCTCTTCCCTTACCTTCCTTTCCTTTCCTGTTGCTATAGGCAGCTTCAGTAGTAATAAGCATTTGATTATGCTAATGATAATATAGATCACTACATCCTACTAAAACTCCTTCCTTCTGTTATTGCTCCTGAAATTACAGTGCTTTCATCAATGTGGAGCAATACGATTAATCCTTATGGTATTGCTTGTAGTGACGAATTATTAGCAGCAGTAGGCTCGCCAGCAATTAAATTAAACCGGTATCCCTGGTAGCTTGATATTGAGAGTCATCGACATAGGCAGGAATAGTGTCGACAAGGTCGGAGATTTGAGATCTTTTCACCCAACTATGCTTCGGCACTTTGCCTGGTTTGCTTGGTTTCCTTCAAAAGAGTGGAAAATCATACTGGAATCTCTTCAGAATTCAACTTTGATGCCATCAGATGTAGATGTTACTTAACCAACAGATGCTTTCTAATCAACAATTACACCGTTGCCTTGTGCGAGATATAGGATTCGCAGGAAACAGCTAATTTTATTGCTCGCCGCATAACAACATAACAACATAACATAACATAACATAATATGGGGACTTGTGGATACTTTTCATTGCTGAGATATCAGCATGGATTTACTATTAATGCTAATATTTATACTAGTATTCATGCTAGTATTTATTCTAATTGTTACCATATTCCGGTCTTGTCTTGTTCTTGCTCTTGTTCTTGTTGTTTTGCTCTCGCAATCACGTGATAGCTTGCTTCACAGCTAATAGAAGATAGAACGCCTGTTTATGACATTCTAGACGTCGATTTGACGTTTAATTGTTTCAGCAGGAGAATGGTGGGGCGAATTGGATTGAATTAGCAGACTGGCTCTTATGGTTATGGCTCTTATGGTTATGATTGTTATAACCGATAGTTAAACAGTGCGTTTATTCTGCTGATACTGTTAATACTGTTATGCTGTTCTTTCATTACTACCATCAGTAAATTATGGTTATAATGTTTATAATCATGATTAATTTTTATTAAATGTATTCATGTGTGTTCATTCAATGTTTCTTCTGTTTCTTCTGTTCCTTTCTTCTTCATTCATCGTTCCTTACTGTCGTTCGTTCCTCTTCCTTCACATCTATCATTATTGCTATCAAACTTAACATTCATTCATTACTTCTCCTTTTATTGTTATTTCTATTATTKCCAACAATATCTTCCTTATTTCTTAACCAAAACATTCATTTCTTTCACTTTTTTTCTTTTAATTTACCTTAAACTAATTATCACTATCTGCTTTTCTTTCATGTTCCTGTGCCTTGCTATCATATTATTTTGCTCACGAATATAACGATTTATATGCATCTACGAATTATTTCATTCTACTTTTTAGTCATTGTTTATTATTTATTATTATCAATTATAATTATCAGTATATTTTAGAAAAAAAGAACTTAGCAGCTAAAGGAGAGAACCTAAGCTGATGATAGGTTGCTGTAGTCATAGATGAGCTGTTGATACTGTAGAAGAGGATTAGCACTATCAATTTACTGTATGACTCTAACTGACAAGTTTTTCCTTTCTTTCATATCTTTTTATTCTAGTAAGTTTTAACATATTCTTATAGAAAGGATTATTAGGGATATCTTTCTTCCAATAATCCATTCATTCCTTTATTAATTCGTTCGTTCATTCATTTTGACTGACCCAATCGTCCGGATGAATGTCATGTGATGTTAATGGCACCCTTCATTATTAGTCCTTTATCCTCTGTCCTGTCCCGGATCATATCACGTGTCTTTGGTAAAATAAAATGATGCAAATATTGATTACGGAATCCGAAATATTAACTCACACATAAACACATTGTCACATTGTATTTTGATGACTATCAACAAAGAATTGTCCGTAACAGCTGTTTTTTGTATGGAACCATTAGATTTTATTGACCTTTTCTGTTCTGGTTTATACGCATTGGATCCGGGCGACTTTAGCTGCTTTGTATTAGCTCCAGCCCAAATTCAACCCTGCTGTAATTGATACAGCTCCTGGACATCTCCAGTTTCTCCTATCTCCCTATTGTGCTTGGTGCCAATTGACTGAGAGATCAATGAGTAATTACATTATTTCAGGCCCTTAAAGCAATCTAAAAGCAAAAGCGACTTTTTTACGCATTTCTCAAGCTGGGATTCAAGTTTTCTTGCTAACATTCATTGATTTGCACTTCCCTAGTCCTCACTCCTTTGCAAAGTCTTCCATCCAAGCCGACTATCACCAAATCTACATCTGCGATGGATCGTCATAAAAGAAACGACTCCATGTCGTCCTTAGGTCTTCTGTCTTCACGTTCAAGCATTGATTCCAGAAGACTTTCCATACAACTTCCTGTTATCGACAACTCCCTGGAAGCTTCTCCTCTGGGTGCCAATTCTATCTACGAGGTAGTCTATTCAGGTTCCTCTACACTGTCGGAACAGCTACATACTCCTAAAAGCAATGGCTTATTTTCCTCGCCTAAAAAGCATATAATTGGCATTCCACCACCAACTGCGACGGATATTCCACCAGTGAGCCTGTCGAAGATCAAACGGGTTAAGAAAGCTGAGATTGAGCAGAACGCCAGACATTTCCGAACTCAAGCAGAGATATTCTACTCTCGGTTAAACGAGTCCAAGAACAAAGACTCGTCCGAATCGATAGATCAACGCTTAAAAGCAATTCCAAGTTTTTATTTCCAGCAGGATTTCCGTCTAGACGACCCTAAATTGTTTGCTATGATCACCGAAGGTGATGCCGGTATTACATCTACTTCTTCCAAGGCTACTACCACGGACTCTTCTCTGCTAATGAGCGTGAACAATTCTATTCTGCAGGAAAAGCTATCCTGGTATTTAGATACGATAGAACTGAGCCTGGTAGGAGAAATCTCTAAGACGTCTTCTGGGCTTTTCTCCGTCATTGAAGAAGTGAAAGAAATAGACGACAATTCAGCGGAATGTATAGCCAGTTTAGAGAAACTGAAGGATAAGCTTTCGGCCTTGCAAACCAAGAAAACAGCCAAAGGATTGAAGCTGCTTCAGCTGATTAACAGACGGAAAAACGTTGAGATCCTAGAACGCAATTTACTGCAAACCCAACGAATCATGAACGAAGCCGACCTCAGCGAAACATATCAACAAGCAGGCGATTTTGACCATTGTTTAGCATCAATAGAAAAAGTAGAAAACCTTTTGGAAGGTGGTCAGCATGCAGAAATGTCACGGCTAGTTAATTTCAAAGGTCTCGACTGTTTTACTCGTTTACGTGAAGGCCTGTCGGAAGTAAGACTCAGTGCTTCCAAACATTATGTGGATAGATTCCCCAACATTCTTATAGAAAACCTACGGAAACATTACGAGAGTATCTCATCGAAGGAGACTCTGGACAGAATGACAGCCTCTTTTACTAAGGAGACCGGAAGATCAAGTGGTAACGTTGGTAGCTCTAAAGCCAATGGATCGTCTGTGCTGTCACCAGATCGTATAGCTATTATACCGAAATACCAGTCATTTGACCCAGCATTCAAACAGGAGCTGCAGGCAATAACGACAATCCTGCTGAAAACAGGCAAACTGAACGAAGCCTGCAGAATCTACGGAGAACTCGTGGTTAAAGAATTCAGAGGCATCGTGAGAATGAATCTACCCAATAACAATGACGGAGAAAGCATCTCCTCTTCCAGATCGTCTACGGGACTCCCGAGATCCTCTCTGGACACGAAAATCGAACGGACAAATAGCCTGGCCCAGAGTTTACGGACCATGACCCAGGAAAAGTTCCTGGAAATGGTCCAGGATATGTTCTGCAATTTATCCGAGGCTTCCAGAAGACTTTACTTCCAGCAGAAGCTCTTACTGGACGTAATATTCTCTTCTACGGTAGCAAATAGCGATGGAATACCCATTGAGCTGAGCACTCTGGTGAACACGGTTATCAACTCATCTCAAATCCGATTGCTCAAGGTCCTGAACGTCCGAAGAGAACAGAACGTAAAGATGTCTGTAGACGCGTTTCTGAGGTTCTACTCCCTGACGGTTATATTTATGACAGAATGCGAGTCTATCGTAGGCATTATAGCTCCGGAAATGCAGAATTTCGTCCTGGGACAGACCAAGCAGTTTTTCGATGAACTGCACGATCAAACGATCGGCAGTATAGGCCATGCTGTTCTACGCGATGAATGGAAAGATCACCTATTACCAAAAGACTTTGTTTATGCTGTTGAGGAGATCATGCGGACCTCCGAGAAGGTTCCTGTGCAATGGAAGGAGATGTTTGAGACATTGCAGTTTGGCGGCATCGAGATCTCTACTGTTGCTGGCGATCCCAATGACAGCCTCACGCCCAGCAAAACAGTTATGCTTAACGATACCAAGTACCATGCTAGCAAGTCCTGTATAACTCTTGTGCTTGCTATAAGAAAGTATTTGATACTCTCAACAGGATTTCCGCAGTATACCTCGTCATTGGCCAAAGATCTCGTGGATTTTCTACTGCTTTTCAACACGAAAGCTCATGGAGCTGTTCTGGGTGCTGGAGCCACCAAAAGTACTTCTTTGAAGTATATAACTACTAGACATCTAGCAGTATGTTCTCAGTCGTTAGATGTGTTGATAATTCTCGTTTCATACATCAGAGAGTATATTAAGAGTATAGCCCCTAAGAGTGAAGCTCATAGCAGTGGGAACAGCTATTTAGAAGCGTTTGATGATGTCAGAAGGAAGTTTTTGGCTCACCAGGAGGAAATCCTCACCAAGCTTGTTAATATAATGGGCGATAGATTGAAAGGACATTGCGAGCTTATTAGGAAGATTTCCTGGGATTACGTAAATGAGGAACATAAGGCTAATGATTATATGCTGGCGTTGGTATCAGAGACATCTAAGCTGGCTCGAGTGATTAAACGCTATTTAACAGTTCCCCAAGGAATGGTAAGTAATGATAGGATTGGATAGTATAGGATATGATAAAAGGATAAATATTACGGATAGAGTTTCAGGATGAAGTGCTGAGGATTTCCAGGTTTGAAGGATCTCCAGGTTTATTAAGGATAATATGTTACCAGATTGCTAACAGTGTTCACAGTTTGTGATGTCCCAAGTGTTCGATTTGTATAAACGCGGGTTGATAGATGCGTATTCACAGCTGAAAGTAAACGACAATGGAAAGAAACAGTAAGTATTCACTGTGGAGGTTTGGTTAACGGTTCTGAAACTGGAATAATGGAGTGATGGACAATGTAGTTCCAGCTGATGGTGATAAGAGAGAAAAGCAAACAGTGACAAACTAGAAGGAATTAGACAGAGAACAGAAACCTAAGCGGATAAGCAAAGAAGCATCTGAATATTCAACATTCATACAGTGAAAACTATTGTTTTTCTTTTTCGTTTTCCTCATTTCCTTTCTATCGAGAACCAATTATACGACATACGATATTCTTGCATACTAACTGGCTACTTTCTTTGTTTAGATTGAAGATTGACATCAATTATTTCATATCGGAGTTAGGACAAGTTGATGGGTTTGCAAATACTGGTCATACTATATATAGTACTGTTATAGAAGAGCAAGAAAAGAAGGAGAAGGAAAAGGAAAAGGAAAAGAAGGAGGAACGACAGAAGCAGAAGCAGGAAAAGAAGGAGGAGCAGCAGCAGAAACAACAAATTCAGGAAACACAGGCGATGAAGGCAACGAAGGCAACACTAGAAAAAGAACTGCCTAATACTCTGCATGCCAGCAAAGGAAACGAAGAATCAAAAGTAGAAGCAGAATTGAAATCGGAATCGAAATCAGAATTGAAATCAGAAACGAAACCAGCACCAGAGGCAAAAGAAGCTTCAGCGACTGAAGCTGATCGTACTGATAATCTATCAGTAACTGAAGGAGACGTGGAGAAACCGAGTGTTTTATCTGATAGTCCGCAACCTTCTGATGAATCTGATTCGAATCTTCAAACAGGAGAAAACCGTGATATTGGAGACAAAAATAAAAAGGTCGAAGATGTGACTAGTAATCAAGACGATCAAGAAGTAAAATGTACTCCTGAGAATGCTACGATAGAAACAGAAAAGCCTATAGATAGTGCTGGTGATCTTTCCAATGGTGATGATGATGGTTCTGATGGTTCTGATTCTCATAGTTCTCCAGATGGTATTCCTCCCCCCGATAACACGAATCGTATTACTACATCTCTTAATTCTGAAGCGGAGCATACGACACACCCTCAACCTGAATCAGAACATCCACAGGAATCCAAAGAAGAGGAAACAGTTACTAATGCTGAAGTTAATGAACCCTATGAATCATGCCAGAGTTCTGTTGCTGACAATTTAGAAGAGAGCAGCTCAACTCCAGCAGCTGAAAGAGTAGAAAATGAGACTGATAATGAGAAATTCCCAGCTGAAACAGCTGATTTGAGTGAAAAAGAAGCTCCAAAGGTAGTCAATGGCGATGATGCTGAAAAAGAAAAAGAAGATACTCAGAAAGAGTATAGTCCTTTACCGAATGAGTCTCTGAATGACCCGATTAATGAGTCTCTGAATGACCCGATTAGTGAAGGCGAACTTGTAGAAAGAACGGAGCAAATGAATTTGGAAGAAAATAATGAGAAACAGGAAAATGAACTCAATCAAGAAGAATTAGAGCCTACACCAGATGTTATACCAGATGTTAAACCAGCTGGTGAACCAGCTGTTGAGAAACCGGTGGAAGAACARACACCAGCTGCTGTTGGAGAGAATGATGATAGTAGCAGTACCAATAATAGTAGTGTTGATGTTGCTGCTAGTGTTAATCAAAGCGAAGACAGTTTAAATACTGATAATAAAGCTGAGGATAAAGACAACAACGGTAATAGCTCCAATAACAAAGGCAAGAAGAATGGGAARAATAAGAAGAACAAACGAAGAAATAAGAAATAGATAGCACTATATTGGTAGGTAATTGAGTGGGCTGTAAACTGATAGTTTACTAGCAGTGAATAATAGCTTTATTATGATGTTTTGAATGCTTTCAGAAAGGTTAATGAGGCAGAATTGGCCAAAAGAAATCCAATAATCCTGAATCCATGCATGTCGGTGCGTCTCTATGCAATAARAATGCAATCAGAATTAAGGTTTAATTAATTTTAACATTTCCTCCAAACGTTAACTCTGATACTGAGCATAGTAATTAAATGAGGAAGTCCTATCCAGATTGGGAAATTTGGGAATAAGGTTCTGGTTTGATTGGGAAACGTTCTCTTTCTTTAAAATCCCTTGTGGCTTTCAAATACAAATTACCAAAAGCTCGGGCTTTTAGTAGCATTTACATTTCTAATATTTTACTTTTAAATCATCCATGTCGCATCCCGCTAGCCAGCAGTAATTCACCTCCACTCAAACTCAACATTAACTGTAGCTTTTTTGGCAATTAAGTACGATTATCCTTCCGTAGTTTGCTAATCAATTCATAACCAAATCTGGGTCACGTGTACACTTTTCCCTCTATTATACATCTTCTCCGATATTGCCCTTCATTAATGCCGCTTTGCCAATCCATTTTCAGGCCCTTCAAAGCCTTTCTCCTACTGACGACTAGCTATCTTATTGTATATCAACTGTTATTACAATATCATTAAACTAAACTCCTTATTTTGACTTATAGATCAACAGAAAACTCCTTTATTATTCCCAGTTGCACGCCAAACGTTTCCCTCAATTTTAGAATGACACCTTTATCTCCGTCTCTATAACCTGACAGTCAGTGTTTGTTACAGTATATCACCACTATATACTATATTCACAATGGCTAATACAGGACCTTTATATAACTCAACGTTGCTAGAGCAAGGCAACTGCTCGCTTTACATGATGCCTTACGGCACCATATTTTTTAATGGGTCGGATATTCACACTAGCGTGCGTTTGAAAGCCCCGGCGCTTCTCATGTCTGAATGTTCAGACTGGGACAAAGCAAGAGAGCTTGCTAATGAGATCCTACTATCAAACTCGTTGATCAACACCCTGGACAGAACCTATGGCAGTGTAACAACGGTGGCGTTTGCTTTGAGCGCAGCGATAGTTACTGCTTGGATGCTGTTTTTACTGCTTGTCATAGCCAAGAAGAGAAGACCCCTTTTAATGTGGCTAGCATGTTTATTCGTGGCTGGAGACCTCACTGTGATTCTAGTAAAGATCACCCAAGTAATAGAATACCAATATAACAGCGGCTATCAAGATGTTGCTGAGATTCAAATAAGCGTGAACGGTAGCGTTTATTACCGTGTCTTAGAAGTGATCGCTGGATTTCTTGTCTGGCTGGCCCAGCTTCAAGTAGTACTGCGACTAGTTGACTCCCGGGTGAAACAGCGATTGGCGGTTTTATTTTTCGGCTTTCTCGCTGTCAGCAACACGCTATTTTGGTGTCTGGACATGTTTTACCAGAGTTCTACTATCTGGGAAGTTTTCGCCTGCATCACGCAGATTTCCTTCCAGGTTTGCTACGTATTGGCCATCGTTGCTTACTCTATAAAAAAATGGAGATATGCTTATAACAAAAGGGCTATTCCTCTAGCTATTCTCTCTATAATTGTTATAGTATTGCCATTTATTTTCTTCTTATTCAGTATAACGGAAAAATGGCTGAACGTATGGGCAGACTACTTCCGCTGGGTGTCCGAAGCTGGGGCTTCTGTAGTCGCCTGGGAATGGATTAACGTATCATTGAAGTTGGAAGCCGACTATCACAGGATAAGCATTTTAGGGAAAAGAATAAAAGCAGACATACTGGATGAAATGAATGAAAGCGATTTTGAAGATGATGATCGTGGACCAACCAAAGGGGGTGGTGGTGGAGGTAGTGGTAGCGGGAATAACGGTAATACAGGTGGACTGGGAAAGCATTACGGTTGCAAACTATCCAACAACATCTGCAAATCCAAAAGGAAATCATCATCAAAAGTTAAGCAATTCATCAATAAGGAACATGCTGTTTCTGATAAAGTGGGCAGCTGGTTTAATAAGCATATGTCTATGGAGAACTCTATAAGGATAATTAGCAAGAAACATCTATCGCCAGAAATTGAGCTTGAAAGATTATCGCCGTTAGCTGAGAATGAGACCCCGAGATTCAGTCATTCGCCAGTGGAAGCTTCTATTCATTTGGTGGACGAAGACGCTGAGGATCATAATGGAGGTATCCACAGATTCCATAATATTGGCAGCCGTAGTGTTAGTTTTGACGCCAAGAATAAGAATATCAATGGTTTGAGTATAAGTACGGCCAACAATCACACAGCTAACTCTCCAAATGGTGACCAATACTCTGCTTCTAATTCCCTTTTTCATAGAATCAATGATTCTCTTGTTGGCACACCAAAAACTGCAAAATTCAGTTCTAGCGTGTCTCTCGTTGGTGCTATAGGAAATACCCACGTGGAATTGAGGACTAGCACTCCTGATGATATTCCTGTGTTTACACATCAAGTAAGCATGCTGAATATGGGTAATTATGAAGAGAATCGACAGAGAGTGAGTAATCGTGGTCCACAGAATGCTCAACAGAGGGATAACAGCCCAAGGGTTCATAATACTGCAAGTATCTACACAGCAAGAAAAGGGCCAGCAACAGCAAGAGAGAATAGAAACAACGAAACAGTTCACACCGGTACTCCATTAGCAGCAAGTGCTGAACCAGTCCCATACTCTGTTGATGGCTATAGTGGACAGAGAAGCAACAACAATATTGATAACAGCCATGACAGCAATAATAACGAAAATGAAGAAAACGGACCAATAATAACAGCTGCAGATCTACGGAATTCTGAAGAAGAGCTAGCTTTATATGGTGAAATTCCAGCAAGTGCTCAATCGCATATAGTGCACTTAAACGAGCACGAAGCTGAGACGTCCGCTCATTCTGATAATCCACCAATGTTTGAAAGAATACCTGGATATAACGATGGCGATTATTGGGATGAGAAGACGTGACTAATAGATGTTGATTAAGCACTTTTTATGTACTATAAGATTTAGAATTCACGATTTATATGACGATACTCTGAGCATTGCCATATGATAGGTTCTACCGGAGAGATGGAATTGGTTAAGATATGTTGATGGGAATTGGTAATAAATAGCCTGGGGAAGGAAGAGACTACGGGCATCAAGAATGGTTAATAAAATGGTCTTTTTGGTGTGAAAATGGGTATTTTGGATGGTTTTATACCTAGAATATGGATTATAGTAATGAGTGATATGTAAAGTATGTACATGTGAAGTATGACTAAGGTCTGCGGGAGTGCATAATAGTGTATAATAGTGCAGATTTGTAGTAAGGCAATGGAAAATATGCATAGCTATAAGAATAGATAGCGTATTATACTTCTATCCACGATTAAGTAGTATTTGCCAATTTTAGTTCCAGTGACTGACGTTCTGTACTATATTGATATTGATATTTTGTTGTAGAAAGTCCAGATGGTTGCAGGCAAACAAGAGTTACTGCCATTGGTATGTCCGATAAGGTTCGTCTTAAGTAGGCTTTAAATGAAAACCATATGATGTAACTATGGAAGAGCTATGCAAAAGCTACGCAGAATAATGAGCGCACTATGTAAAAGACACCTTTATATAAAATTCCCTGTATTAAATCTACCAAATAGCAGAATTTTGTATTTGTATTTTTATTTTTACTTCTTAACGTCAAAACTTAGCTCATACAACAATACTTTCATCTTACCAGACAAATTTAAGATTTTGAACTTAATTCCAAGAATGTATGTAATATGCACGATTATGCATAATATCTTTACCTTCGCATGTCTCATACAACCTTATATCAACATCTGGTTTCTCTCTTCTCTTCTTTTTTTTCTAATCTTTTCTACTATTTACACTAATTATCATCATCTGTTGTGCTTCACCGTCAGAATCAAGCACTTAGAATTTTTTATGAGCTAATTATAGTCTATTTTACTGAACTATGAACTTGCCTGAATATTCACTATGACTGATAGTCCCAATGATGATAATCAACCATTAGACTCACCTCCTCCTAATCATCATCATCATGATTCATATAGCGATAATGACAATGAAGACGAACCAGAGGATGATGATTATATGTCAATGGTAATAGGAGTTTCTGATAATACAGTTGAGCATTCTGCAATCAAGTTTCGCCATGAAAAACGTGAGATTCCTTCTGGTCCTTCTGGCAGGAAGGCCAAGAAACAGAAGCTGTTTGGTGAAATAAGCGATTCCGATGATGAGGATGAAGAAGAAGAGCTGGCAAATAATAAAAGAAAAAGACTAGCAAAGAGTGTCGGCTTGGGAATTATGGAGAAAATGGGCTATAAAAGGGGCACCAGATTGGGTCAAGATAATTCAAAAGGTTTACTGAATCCTATTATAGTGAAGAAGAGGAAAGGAAGATTAGGACTAGGAGCATCAGAAGTTGAAGCTGATATTGCAACTAATGATAATGATAATGATGGAAATTCCCATGGAAGAGACAAAATTCTCAGTTATGAAGAATACGATGAACCAGAAAATACTACCAAAGATGACAGTGATGACGCTGACAAAGAAGAACTGGAATTAAAGCTGTATAGGCAGCGAATAAGCCAGGAGAAACATCAGGAGAAATTAAAACGATTTATAACGAAAATGCAGTATTTATGTTTAAAATTCAGCGAGGATAGTGCTGGAGATGAAAGTAACTTGGACGGTCCTGCTGATAAAACGGAAAATCCTGTTGATGTTAGAACTGTTAATGTACTATGGAGGAGAGTTCTCCTGCCGAAGGAAGACAGTGAATCAACTATACAATACCCAGTTTTACAGCAAGCTTTCAGTGGATATTCTGACATTGAAGAAGTGTACAAAAGTAATAATGAAGTTTTGGATACTTCCATAGCTGTAAACAGTAATAGAAGTACGCCCGGAGAGCAAGACAGTGAAGCGGAAGATGAATCAGAGGAGGTTGACAGAGAGCTAGAACAGTTTGAAGCCCTGCCTCTAGAAAATCAATCGGATCAAATAAACACATTTCTACGAGATAATTATTACTATTGTTTTTGGTGTGGCTGTAAATATAACGATGAGGATGATTTGAAGAGCGGCTGTCCTGGTGCAAACGAAGAGGATCATGAATAAATTGTGTGGTGTTCAGGTTGAGATAATAGCTATTAGGACATTGGAACACTGGAAGGTCGTTCAAAGATAATGGTGTATAGTAGGAAACACGTTATTCTATTTTCAATGCGGACAAGCATTTTCTTGGAGACATTTGGAAAGCTTGGTGTGCTTTTGCTCATATGCGTGTTCTGTTTACGATGGTATTGTTGGTGTGTTGTTAAGCTGTAAAACAAATTGATGAAATTCCTATGGAAAATCCTTTATTAAACTACTTGATAGCACGTTTCCTCAATGAATATTCCTACCAGTTTTCATAGTAACTGGAACATGAGTCTAGCTAATATAATCAGTCGTTTTACGACTATATGAACTTCGAACCGAGATATTGCAAGGCAGAACTGTGACTATGTTTCGGGAGCTTGATGATGGTTACGAGGTTGTACGAAGCATTAAACCTGTTTTTAGGTGATAATAATCACTGTTACTAGGAATATCACTAGCAGTAGCGGTATATTGTATACTGCCCTGATATATCCAGGCTGTACATACTATTACGGGTATTACTACTAAACATGGTCTCTATATTAACAAAATTCTCTGCCTATTATCAGTTTCTTTCCAAGTGTGTGAGTTCCAACGTTTTATCCCATGTATATTTATCTGATATATACTATGCTATTAATGCTATTATACGAATGCCATCAATGGTACTATTACTTCTAACACAAGGCACTCTCAACGCAGTTTACAGTCCTTTCCGGCCACTGCCCTAAATCACATAAAGAAGCCCCGATTATACATTTTCCAGCAATTTCTTTTTATTTCCACCTATTATAATTCTACCATATTCATCCAATCCTTCATTATTGTCCGGGATACTGTCCCATTATATCACATGACTATATCAATTTCGTATATTGTCTCTTCTCAAGTATCTGTCCTTATCTCTTTGCGGACATTTTTTTGGTACAAATCTCCTTATCTTTAAGCTGCTTATCTCAATTGCACATTTCATTCATATACAACATTCTTCTTCCTCATTTTTACTACGATGAAAGAGGTTCATGATAAACAGTGAGAAATCACAAAATCAGCTGCTGATTGTAAGCTTGTTATAACTTGTTTATGCTGAACTATGTATCGAAACTGAGATTTGAATATTGGTATTGATATGCAATAATTCAGTATATATTATTCGTCTAAATTATGACATATATCATCTGACTATGAGGTGTGTGATTGACTGTTCTTCAATACTATTACTATTTACATGATCTATTTGTATTTCAGGGCAGGAATCAGCTAATTTTCCTTAAAAGGCACTGTTTCTATGGATATTACTATCAACAACATTTAGCCAAGCTACTTTACCTTATATTATACCTTACTTTCCATCATAGTATTTAACTTTATCCTGATCCTCTCCAGATCCTCTCCTGATTCTACCGTAATCAGATCCACAAATGGGCGAAGAAATCTCACATTATTCATTGGTGTTTGATATTCTAAACTGTGAAGTGTTTATCGACTACATTTTCCAACGCAATCAACAACCAGACAATCTATTACAGAAATATTTAACAACAGCGCTTATAAAGGACTCTCAAAACGTTTGGGTTCAGGAAATAGCATCAAGCTTCAGATTCATTCCAGGAGAAGGATTCAATTCTCAGCTATCGGAATCTGCTGCAATTGACTCCATTACGAAAAAACTTTTGACAACTGATCTTTGGAAGGAGAAAGTGCTGAAAACTCAAGACATTTTTACGTCGATTACCAAAGAAGATCTAGCACAGCTGTCAGTATCAAAAGCTGAGCAGGAAGCGGTTGCTGGGTACTTGTCGTTGTTGATAGATAACTATAAACAAAGTATAGAGATAGAACACGAAACTGAAGGTGTTGATAATTCTTCTTCTTCTAACACTTCTACTACTCCTTTTATTGATTGGAGATTCAACTCTGTCTTAGTTTCTGGTGCTGATATGCAGTCCTCTGGCTATAGGACTCTAAAGTCCAAGTTTCTAGGCTTCGGGGTTATAAGACTATATAAAGACAGTGAACCTGGAACTCGAGATAAGATCAACAAAACTTCTCAAGCTGAAAACGAATTCGCTGTCAATGATAAAGAACCTGTGCTGTGTATCCTTGCTGTTCCCAGCTACTTTACGGTCACTGACCTTCTAGGATTTATAGGAGATTCTACTCTGGATAGTATCTCTCATATCCGTATGATCCAAGGGGATGCTCCCAATAGATACACAGTTTTAATGAAATTGAAAAACTACGAACTGTCAAAGGAACTGTATATGGAGCTGAATAATAAAGCTTTCAGTTCAGTAGAACCCGAGAAATGCCGGGTGATCTACATACGTTCAATTATATTCCGTGAAACGGCAAAACTGGCCCGAGAATTCCCTTACCTTCTGGAAGAACCCAACCATCTATTGGCTACAACCACAAGAAATAAAGATGGGGCATTATCGGTCGAGATTCCACCTCCACCAACGCCTGAATTGCAAGAACTGCCGACGTGTCCCGTGTGTTTAGAGCGGATGGACGCCTCTGTGTCCGGACTGATTACTAGTGCTTGCCAGCACACTTTCCATTGCCGCTGTTTGTCTCAGTGGGAAGACGAAAGTTGTCCGGTTTGCAGGTTTTCCACCGGGAAGAACAAAAACAGGAATTTCGCCCGGGATGCTAGCAAGAAAAACCAGCAATGTGGGACCTGCCATCAAACAAATAATCTATGGGTTTGTTTAATATGTGGAAATATAGGCTGTGGAAGATACGATTCCGGACATGCCATTACCCATTTTGCGAAAACCGGACATGATTATGCTATGGAACTAGAAACACAGCGCGTTTGGGACTATTTAAATGATTCCTATGTACATAGAATACTTTCTAGTGGATCTGATGGAGATTTGATTGAACTGCCGGAAGATGTTAAAGGTTTGAGTATAAATAGTTCATCAGAAGCTATCAGTATCAATTCTAGTGATCATATACATAATGTCTATGATGATACTTCAGCTGGGGAAGAAAAAAAGAAGGACGACATTTCTATGGAGTATATGTATATGTTATCATCAGGGCTTGAAGACCAGAGGACATATTTCCAGGAGCAATTGTCAGGATCAGCAGATAAGATCAAAAATCTGTCGACGATCAATCAGACGTTGAAATCGGACTTTAACAAGGCGTTGGAAACAATCGACGAACTGAAGAAGGAAAAAGAAGATTGTATGAAGAAACTACAATCAGTTGAGGATAAAGTAGACGTGTTAAAGAAGGAAAAGGATACGTTAGCTGCTCTATGTAAAAGCTTGAGTAAGAAGTCAAAGGATGAGACAGTGTTGTCAGAGAAGCTCAGTGAGAATTTGAAAACGCTGAAAGAGGATCGTGATGCCAAAGTCGAGGAGATTGCAGCTTTGAAGGAGGAAGTGAGTGATTTGATGGCGCATTTCACCCTTCAAAGCAAAATACAGACAATGAGTAGTGAGGATCAACAGGAAGTTGGG
This sequence comes from Sporopachydermia quercuum, assembly GCA_001599295.1. Classification (NCBI taxonomy): domain Eukaryota; kingdom Fungi; phylum Ascomycota; class Sporopachydermiomycetes; order Sporopachydermiales; family Sporopachydermiaceae; genus Sporopachydermia; species Sporopachydermia quercuum. The sequence continues at coordinate 1,162,568 of BCGN01000006.1, forward strand.
GAAGGAAGTATTGGTGTCATTCAAAAGAGTAATAACAGGAGAAAGAAGAAGAAATGAGTACATGGATAGGATGTCACACATTATGTTGAGATAACTGATATTTGTCTGCCAAATGCTAGTTATCTTAGATCTCTGATGATCATGTCTTCTACCATAACAATAACTATATAAGAGAATGCATTTTTCATTCCAAAGATCTGAAAGCACACCAAATGTGCCAACTGATAAAACGAATATCTGCGACTATCGTTATCGTTATCGTCGCTCGTATTCTCTTGCTTTATTTGCCAATAACAACGGTTATGCTTGGATTCCTTGTAGCTTAACAATAGTAGAAATTTGAATTGGTGGTGTCTTGTTCAACTTATTTATCAATGTCGGTGAGTTTGATAGTCCAATGCGACAGCCATTCTTTGATTCGTCTGCACAACATATGTCTACTTTGGTATATACGTTTTTCATAGCAAAATGTCAAACAAAATGTTCAATTTATGCTCGATTTTATTTGGTTCTCTGCAAAGCTTCAAATCAATTGCTTACCATCCTTAACTTTCATTTATTAACAAGTTACGTAATCTACAGTAAAAGCTTTAGGATATGCAATCACCATCCCCAGCTTTCCATTCATTAATTTCCTCTAACAAGAGRCAATTCTATTAACTTCATTCCAGCTTTCTACTGCACCACAATAATAAATAATCTTTATATTTTTTAGTTAAAACTTATATTTTCGTCCCCTCTTCCTGTTTCCTCTTTTTCCTCTATTTCCTTCGCTTCCTCCGTAGATTTACTATATCTTCCCATCCCCCTTCCCTTTCCAGTCTTCTGAACACCCTCTTTCATACATTTATCAGTCTCACGTCTTTCTCCTTCTACTTTCCTTCAATTGCTCTTCCTTCTGTTTCCTCCTCCTGTTTAAAGACACATCCATCAGCGTGGGAAAGTAAAGTTTTGTATGTAAGTATCTAACAAAATTTTTCTGCTCGGCTACCGTCGAATCTGGGGGAATGAATGGTTGATTTACTTGCTGTTATATATGGATATAATGAGTAAGACAAGAGCGGACAGGAAATAAAAGAGCTCTATTCATAAAAAATATTTATGTTGGATAAAAGGAATCCAATATCGTGGGAGAAATAAGTGTTAAACAATCAGCTGGGGACCTAGGCATTTTGAAGGTACAGAACAGATTGAGAGGTATATAGATAGTAGGATAAGAAGAAATATAGAAGATAACAGGAGTTGTACTTTATAAGCTGTGTATTATTTACCAATTTGAATCAAGGAAGGAAAACTAAGTGAGAACAGTGGACAATTCTTGCTATTGATCAAATAACCAAGCAACAAACACAGTAAGCGGCTAAGCAATCACCTCATATCACCATTAGCAAGCAAGACAACTATTACAACCATGTCAACAAATTCAATCAAGCTACTAGCGGGAAACTCTCATAGAGAGTTGGCAGAACTAGTCGCAGAAAGGTTAGGGATGAAACTGTGTAAAGTAAACACAAGTGCTGATCCAAACGGGGAAATCTCTGTTGCTATTGGAGAATCCATTCGTGATGAAGACGTCTACGTTATAACTCAGATTGGTAGTGGGCTCGTCAACGACAAAGTCCTTGAACTGTTGATTATGATTAATGCTTGTAAAACAGCATCAGCAAGAAGAATTACTGCAGTGATACCAAATTTCCCTTACGCTAGACAGGATAGAAAGGATAAATCAAGGGCACCTATTACTGCAAAATTAATGGCTGAGATGCTCCAGACTGCTGGTTGTCATCATATAATAACAATGGATCTACACGCATCTCAAATCCAGGGGTTTTTCGACATTCCTGTTGATAATCTGTACGCGGAAGCAAGTGTTGTTCAATTCATCCGAGAAAACGTGAAATATGATGAATCAATCATTATTTCTCCTGACGCAGGTGGAGCCAAGAGAGCGGCTGCTTTGGCTGACCGATTGGACTTGAATTTCGCCTTAATCCATAAGGAAAGAGCCCGTGCCAATGAAATCTCAAGAATGGTTCTAGTTGGCGATGTCACTGGCAAAGTTTGCATTATTGTTGATGATATGGCTGATACCTGTGGAACTCTGGCAAAAGCTGCTGATGTTCTATTGGATAACAAGGCAAAATCAGTCATTGCTATTGTCACTCATGGTGTTTTAAGTGGTAAAGCTGTTCCCAATATTACTAATAGCAAGCTTGACAAGTTGATTTGCACTAACACTGTACCGTTATCTGATGATGCGAAGGCTTGTCCGAAGATTGATACTATTGACATCAGTGCTGTACTTGCTGAGAGTATCAGACGTTTGCATAACGGAGAGAGTATTTCTTATTTGTTTAGAAATGCTCCTCTATAAAGATTGACAATAGATGAGAAGGAGATTAAGGCGAGATTGGGATGAGATACGATGTGATAGGATAAAGAGAAGTTACATAATGTATATACATGTGGTTTATATATTGTATATACAAGTTCATTGCAGTGGTTTGGTTATTACACATATTTCGGAAGATTCCACAATTAGAAGGTTATTCATTATTATCTAAATTGTATACTTATATTTATTATATTTATATGTCTATTCTTAATTATCATACATATGTATTGTTTTCTTCTTTGTTTACCTTTTTTTCAACAGCATTTATTACTCCACTCTATGCTGGTGTTCCATCCCTTTCGTCGTCGTGCTTCTTGTCATTCCTGAAAAGCTATTTCTTCCTATTTCTACATATTTGTTATATACAAATGTTCACATATAAATATCAAGCATTGGGTTACATTCAATTTCATATTCGGGGTTTTATCTACTGTTCCCATTCATTACTCTATTCATGTTTTATCCACATTCTAAATATCCAATATGTTCAATGGCTCGCCATGCCAGTAAGTGGATAAATCTTACAATTGATTCACCACAATAGTCCATCATAATAAACCATATTTTTCCTTATCAAAATGTTCTAATGACTGTAGAATCTCCCCTCTATCAGCAATAATCGCATGTTCCTCACCATTAAGAGCTTTCAAGGCTCCTTCGTGAGGWACCCATATAACTGTGCAGCCTGCTAGCTTTCCTGCTTCTACTCCGGCGACGCCATCTTCAAATACTAAGCATTCTTCAGGTTCTATGGTTTCTAAGCCAAGCTCCTGAATTTCTTTATTCAGACTTTCCAACGCAGCAAACCAAATATCAGGAAATGGTTTTCCTCGACCTCTAGGTACCCTTGGGTCGTCTCCTACAACTATATGCTCACCAAAGAGATTGAATCCATGCTTCAAATGAGCTGTTTTTAGGTCAAAGTTTCTTTTCTGGGAGGACGTTGCTAAAGCAAATGGAATACCCTTTTCTTTCAGGTAAGTTAGCAGTTCCAAAGCACCAGGAAGAAATTCGACGTTTGACCAGATCTCAGTCTATAAAATGAGAGTCTTTTGTTAGTAAGAGCGGAAGAACAGGATAGGTTGTTTAACATTATAATAACATACCTGTATTTTAGTAGTCCTTGCAAATAGTTCAAGAGGATCTAAAGGCAGGTCATATGATTCAATCAGCACTTTAGTAGCCTGAAGAAAAGTTAGTATATGGAACTCCAGGTAGTGGTAGCATGTAAAGCACTGGTCTTTCATTCTGCTTTAATCAGCAGCAATTGGTTGATCCATATTGGCAGAAAATGGTTCCTTTTTCAAATAGTTCAATTCGTACCTCTGGTCCTGGTCTTCCTTGCAGTTTGATTTTGACGTCCCAAGATAAAGGACCCTTTCCATACTCTTTCAGTACTTCATTGGTGGCCATTGTATACATCTCCTCAGAGTTGATCAAGAGACCATCCATGTCTATATCAGAAAATAGGTGTTAGATATTGGGTGGGGCTTATTATAGGAACATATCCATAAAATTAGCTAAAATATGGTAAAACATACCAAAAAGACAGGCTTTTATTTGTCTATACACGTGTTAGTTATGTTTAATGGCAAGGCATAGCAAAGACAAAGTTGCTATTACTAGCGACAAGATAATGATAATAGGATCAAAGTATGGGGACTATTGGGAATACAGAACTCGATGTTGAATGTTTAGTGAATAACTAAATACATATAAATGTATTATGATCCCAGATTGTTTGTTTTATACATACTTTGTAACCATGGTGAGCAGCAAAAGAATCGAGCTGTACCAATTAAGCAAGATCAATAATCAGTATTGTAGCCCGTGAATCAATCATGAAACTCTACTTTTAACTCTACTTTCTAGTGATCATAAGCAGTAACAAGCTGAGTGCTTCATCTCCAATATCATCAATAGTTAACTCGCTCAATATCTGAATAGTTCTGATCTATTAAATTTACTCAACGGAGAAAGATCAAACTGAGTGTCATAAGAATAATAACGAATCCTTGGATTTCTAATGCCCGATTAAGAAGCGAACGGTCACGTGGAGTGTTTCCCAATTTGGATGTAAGTCCCATATGAGGGGTGAGATGATAATATACTTATTATTGGCATCGATAACATCCGCTAGATGGTACAGGTATTCATCGTATTGGTACTATGTAGTATCCAACTATTGATTGCTGTCAAATATTGTCATAATCGTATATTGAGTCTCATGAAGTGGTATTTAAATGGTATATAAGTGTGCATAGGAGTGTGTATATGAGTCTAAGCATGAGTATTAGGGTAAGTATAGGTTGGAATGACCTGGTAATCAGTTATAGCTGACACCTTCCCCCCTAGAGTAACATAATACTTTGCTGTCCTCCCTACGATTTCCTTTCATTAGATTATAGAGGAGGTAATGGAGTTCTGCACACAGGACATTGAAGTTTATACTTCATCCAAGCCTCTAAGCATTCAGTATGGAAGATATGACGGCACGGAGCAACCATATAATGACGTCTTGCTAAAACGTTTGTTGCCAAGTCAGGATTGATTAGGGATGTTGACTCATCTTCTGTAATTGATGTAGCATAAGGATTTGATGATACTGATTCTCTGTCGTGGGTATGACCATGGTGGTGGTCAGCATTATTTGAAGATACCACAACCAGGTTCACTTGGTTCATACAAATAGGACAATCCACTTGATATTTCCCAGTAATCCTATCCCGCTTCACTTGGGTTCCTCCTGTGAGTTCTCCAGGTTGATTTACCCCGTCTGTCTTATCGTTCTCCTGTGTATTGATTGAAGTGTTATCAAGTTTCATAGTATCCTTATCTGTACCTGTATTGCTGTCACTGAATTCTATGCCAAAGCCGTTCTTAAGATCGTCCTCTGTTAAAACCGGATGGTAGTCGTAGGACTTGGGTAATAATGTATCAGGCAAGAAGAATCTAGGTCCGAAAATTTCTTGCAATGCCAACACTGTTATTTGAGCAGTATACAAAAATACAATCAATACTGCCATATAAACATCCCTTCTATGTGATAGAGAGTTGTGAATATCTAAACAAAGATACAGGATAATGCTTGTACGGATAATACTAGTACCGAGAATGAACTCCCATCGGAATGATCTTCGGCTTCCTCGTTTAGAGTTGCGGCAGATCTGGGGAATCCATATGGAGTTGAGAATGATCATCATCACGTACTCATAGAAGTATCTAGCTGCTTTGGGCCATGTTAAAACATTGAGTAGAATAAAAATATTCACTATCAGAGCAAAGTTGAATCTGGAATAAACTGTTCCTGCCATTTGTTGCTCGTCAATAATTGGAGGCCCTTGGTTAACTGGCGCAGGAGTGAAAGCATTTGTTGTATTGCCTGTTCCGTCAGCAGTATCATTGTTGTTATTGTCAGCATTGTTGTCAGTATTCATAGCTCTCTCTACAGCATTTAGAGCTTCATTGGCTTCTGCTGAACGTTCATTCAGTTGAGCAGTACTGACAAGAATCATGTATCTCATTTCAAACACTGAAGCAAGAGTAAAACATAAAAATGCTCCAGCAATCAAAGGAATGAACATTCTATCAAAGAATATAGACGATAGTAGCAACATTATGCATAACGAGCCATCAACAAAGGAAATGAGAATCAAAGTCCAGAAGCTAAGCCTCGACATGCTTGACTGGGTATTAGCATCATTCATCTGTCTAATAAACAGAAATATTTGTCCCAAAATCAGTATTAAAAATAAAAGCATGCTGTTTGATGCTTGATTCCAAAATACCTCTGATCTTAGGCCTTCTGCTATATCTATATTGACGACAATCCCACAATCTGGGGAATAAAGCACCCCTGACAGTGTGATTGGGGGCATTTTAGTATGAGGTCTTCCTAGAGGAAGTTCAAGTTCATCGTCAATCTGTTGCATTTCGCTGTTGGTGATATTTGCTGCGTAGGTATGTAGAAACGCGATATATTCGCATTTCTGGCTGTCTTTCATTGCTGCAGCCAAATCGTCCCTCGTAATTTCCCTCTCCATTTTATCAAGTGTTCTGTTCAGTCTTGAAACAAACAGTTGCTGAGATAACTCAAAATTATGTTCACTAAGGGTGAAATGGGGCAGTCCATAGACGCCAGCAAACTTCAGGGAGGATGTCGTTGCTATTATATTGCCATTCTCATGAAAATGTATTCCTTGGAAGCCAAGCCTATGCGTGTAGATCTCATGTTCATCCGTAATTGTGATTTCAATTCCAATGTATGAAGCATCTTTCTTGATGCTGCTTATTGGCGATACAGCACTTGACCCACCGCCAGGTTCAGCATCAGAATCTTTGGGCTTTAAATCCAAAGGTGAATAAATGTCGTATAAATCAATTTTGACGTTTCCATTTTGCTCGGTAATGTTCCCTACTTTAAATTTCATTCCACCCCAATCGTCATCGTCGTCTTCTTCATCATCGCCTCCATCATTCTTATCACCATTTAAGCCTCCTAACATCAATCTTTCTTGGATGAAAAAATCAGGGTCGTTCATTGGTATCACAGTGAAATTTTCCTGGCTTAATTCCCACTTACCTTTAATTGTACCCGTTATATTTTTGAAGAAAGAATGCTCTGGTTCTTTTTTATGTTTTTCAGCAATCCTGAGTGAATCGCTGTCTCTGATCTCTTTAACTATATCATTTTCCAGTTCAAATACATCATGTGCCAATTCCTGGACCTCTTCAGGTAGTAGATCTAGCTTTCCAAGCTGTTTAGAGCCATCAAACTTCTCAGTATCATTTTGACCATTTAGGGCATCGTCATAACTTAGTCGAAATCCAGTTAGATTTCCATAACCTGTTTGGTATGTGGAATTCATTAAAATATCTCTTTGATAGTTCTCTAGTTCCATGAATTTTTTCACTTGTCTTTGTTCTCTGACAGTTCCACCAACTGAATCTGTCACAGGAACTGGTAACATGAACGTGATTAGGAAAATGAGCAGTATAACTGTCCCTCTGTTGATTTCCATTTTGATATCTTTATGATTTATACAGCGTAAGGAGTTATAATGTATACATGTTTGTGTTATAAGAAATATGGGTAACGGGATAATGTTATGTCTGTATTGTTGGGATTATTCTTGTCGTTGTAATTCTTCTGGAAAGCTGGCCATAGATCAATTATTATATACTATGCGGAGCACAGGAAGAGGTAATTCTTGAGAAAGAGGAATGACCTGATATAAAAGAAACAAAAGCTTCGACTATTTTTTTTTCTCTATTTCCTGTCACACGTTATCTATCACTTGCTATAATGTTGATTATAAAAAATAATCTCTAGACTCAGTCTGATTGGCTTTCTTATCGTCGTTCGCCTTCTTGGATTCCTTACCTCTATCTCATGTAATCGTGCAAACTTCTATCAAACTGACTGCTCTATCTATATGATTTGGTCATTCACAGATCCTTTTCTCTACCTCTCAGTAATTATATATCAAACAAGCAACTGCTACAAGGTGTATAACTAGATGTGTCGTAAGTTATAATTATATGAGATGTTGTTCTGTGAACATGAAGAGAAGACTAACACAAACATTAACTTGTTTTGTCATTAAATATCAGGACATATGCTCAACGGAACGAGATATGAGGTATGCAAGAAAAACTGCCCAAATGATGATTTAGCGGGAACTCTGTTGAGGCCTTAGATAGGTGAATTGAATTTCATTTTCGATAATATATAATATGAAGAATTTATTTTGATTCATTTATACCGGTTAGTCAGTTGGTTGCTTAAATAGAGAGAAAAAAGATGGGTTGCTTGAGTAAGAATTGCAACTCTGATCTTACAGCAGAGTTTGAGTTTACTTCAGGTGTAACGCTCAAGCTGTGACGAAAGCTGTAGATAATTATTATAAGAATACAGAGAGGTATCTTGCCAAGTAGACGAGATATCAGTTGCGAAGTTGCAATGCCAGTCATCTACGTAGGTTCAATGCCAATATCATTGAAGTAAAGCTGATGTAATGATCAGCGTGGGAAAAATGGCAACAATGTAAGTTATCAGATCCCAATAACAATAAATCAAGTACATCCAACATTGTTGCAACTTTTTCATTTCTCAGAATGACATGAACAATCACATCCGTCTAATGATCACTCAATTAGTCTTTCGACTGTTTAGATAGTCCGCTGAGCATGTTGTGTATCCATCTTTTATTGTGTTTGTTCATTCACGTTTACTTACACGCAGACCACACATCATTTAACTTCCTGCTTATATTAAAACACCAGAATTATATTATATCAAACGATTAATAAAACCAAAGGGAACCCAAAATACAATTCAAAAACTAACCCATATCCTTAGTGATTATGATTATGATTATAATGACAACGACAACAACAATAGCAAACAACAAATAACTAGCAATAACAATAATAATAATAAAGATGTATCAATCAATTGAAGATTCAATCATTATACAAAGCAACTTTTCTCATCACCCATTATTTCTGTATTCTCGGCAGTCGTAAATACTAATACTAGATTAAATTTAATCATCACTTTTAACGTCAGCGAAAAGTATCAATTCACATAGCAAGCAGGAGACATGACATGAAGAAAGAATTATCAAAATTCATTCAGTCTTCTACTATATTATAAGATTACTGTAATAAACCATGGTTAGATTCTTACAGATTCTTCTTCTGAGATTGAGCTGCTCTGGCAGCTCTCTTGGCGGCTTTAGCCTTCATTCTTTCTTCTCTTTCTTTCTTGGCTTCAGGGCCAGCTTCAGTATCTAAAACATAATCCCACCATCTGAATGAAGAGGCATAGTTGCCAATGAAGTAGTGATGATGTAAATCGTGATGATCGGCACCAGCCCAGAAAGGAATGAAATGGTGTAAAGACCATGGGAATTCATAGCCAGAGTGAGCATCAACTGCTTGGAATAATCTTCCAGCAACCCATAGGCACACAGTGACCAAATGCAAGTTCTTTGAGAAATAACCATAAACAATTGGTAAACCGACAGTGCCAAAACCTAAGGCAGCAACTTCAACAGGATGTGCGTATTCAGCAGTCATACCAAAAGGAGCGGCATACTTATGATGTTGCTTATGGATATATTTGTAAAAGGGTCCATAGTGGAAAAGACGATGAAAAGCATAATGCCAGGCATCTTCCAAAACGAAAAACAAAGCAATTTGTAGAGCAACAGTGGTCCAGGCCGGGAAAGGAACACCAACTTGTATACCAACGACATTACAAATTGGATGGAACAACCAAATAGGAACAGCTTCAACAAGAAAATGTGACTTCAAAACTTCAACAAGACATTCAAGTTGTTCGGCATCAGAAATGACCTTGTTAGCTTGAATCTTATACTTTCTAAAATAAGGCATGTGATCAATAATGTACCATGGTAAAGATCTTCCAAAGTACAAGACTTCATGGAAAATGAAGAACATGATACCTGTTGCCAGTATATCATTGCTCATATAAGCATAATAGGAAGCCCAAAGTTGCTCGAAAACGTTTAGCTGAGATTGTGTCGTCACAACATTTTGGTATGTCTCCATAAATGTTGGAGCAGCGATGTTGGTCGCGTTGAACACAGCAGTTGGGGATTCCATGATGAACGAGTGAAAAAAGCTGAGCTTCTGGGAATCGTTTATAATGTATATTTAATCAAATCTAGGATGACAATCTATCTTCACTTGCAAAAACTTATCACCACTATTATTAGTAGTTCTGATGGAATTCTATAGTGCGCAAATTAAGTCTATATGAATAACGCTTCACGAACCGCAACAAACAGAAAACAATGCCAGAGCTTTTTGTGATTCCAAGATACAAGTCTACAAGTCTTGAAGAAATATATAACTTGGTGAGAGTATCTGCAATCCCTTAATCCAACCTTGTTGTTCTCTATATTTTCTATCTATATCTATAAGGCATCAAGGTTTTTCAACAATAAATGCAAGTATCGAAATCAGAAGGGGTACTACTTGTTTTAAATAACGTATTGAAGGATTCCTACCAGGTTGGCCCATATAAAAAATAATCTCACCATACTTTAAATAAACGCCTCGAAATAAAGTTTGGACTTTCAGCCATTTGGGGATTTAGGTTTATACTATAACAGAAAATATAAATAGTTCTACAATGATTGTTGATGGATGTAACTGAATAGATGAATGGAAAATGATGACTTGAAGGTAAATAAATAAGCGACTTATAGTAATTAGATATAAATTCTGGGGATTATTGGTTAATAGTTTCAACGGTACTAAGAAAACGATTCTATCAACAGTCCAGCAGGCTCATGTGAGCTTCCCGTGGATAAGGTGAAAATGAGCCTACACTATGGGCAGAGCCTCGCATAATTCTGCATTAGATTGTAGGCAATTGTATTGCCTCATTACCTTTTTCTAACCAGAGGCTGCATGAATCAAACATAAAATGTGCAGTAAACACGGTCGTATTTGTCGTTTAATAACAAAGTTGGTGTGGTAATCTGTTTTCGGATATAATAATCGAACCACAGTAAGGGTTACGGGTGTAGCATCTCAACCCGTACGACGTATACGAGGCCCTCAGCAATATGAATGATTCCGTTTGCTCGTATGTTACTGAAATTAACTGTGACAAGATAATGAGGTGCTAGTTATGTAGATATATAAAGTGAGGACGAGGATGAGGATGAGGAGATGATGCTTTTAATTTCAGGACAGGTGAATGATGTAATTATTATCTAAAAGCTATATTAAATATATTAACAATTCTGTTTGATTTATCGAATTACTATGTATAGAAGATGTGTAGCATCAGTATTCAAGGTAAGGATAGTGTATGTCTCAAAGTGGTGACTCAGATGTGCAATATCAGAGATTAGATGAATGATAGCCTTTCTTAAAATCACAGGGTAGATGATAAGGAAACTATGAAATTCACGTGATTTTGGTCGGTAGTTTACCTCATTATGGCTGTTGCTGAATAGAATATCAAAATACGTAGTTTCCGTAGATAAACAAATCGTCAAATTGTTCAAAGCGCTCTAATGAAAGTTATTTTAAAACAAAATAAATACAATAAGCTATTAGAATAAAATTCCAGTGGTCATTGCTTGAAGCATAAATTATCCTTGTTGTATCGTAAAGATACGAGAACGATGTTTGTAGTAGTTAGTTCTTTGTTGCTAGTTATTCTTTGAATCAATGGAAGTTTATATCAACAAACGGCATCATAACTCTATATTTAAATATTTTCTGTTGATATTCTAAAAAGAAATTGAGTTAACTAGTAGAAATTTCCCTCGTTGTTAATCCTATCTACATGCTAATCCTCTAATCACCAATCAAAGCCCTAGGTGTAACAATGACATAAGGTAAAACCGGTTCACGTGAGCGATCACATGAACAAGAAATGCTATAAGGATTTGCTTATTAATAGCTACCTTTCTATTGGATGTCAGAGATATGAACCACGTGATCGTATTACCCAAAGAGGATATAGTCGACTCATCTCATCTGGATTGGTAGCGATGAGATGTTAAATAAGATAAATGAATTATTATAAATATGTTCAAATATATCCAGTTAGTACCAGAGAGAAAGGTGGTATAAATATATATATGCATTTGCTCTTGAGGCTTTGAATCATCTTGGATTATCTCATTTTCATGCACAATCTTGGCAATAATCAACTGATTGATCCATTAACATAACAACAGATCACATATAAATAACCAAATCAAATCGTTATCTCAATTCTAATAGTAACAATGGCTGGAACTGAATGTTGCAATAAATCTACTGCTAATACTTGCGTGTGTGCTCGAGAAGCTAAATGTTCATGCGGGGCCCAAGCCGCTCAGCATTGCACTTGCGAAAAGGCTCCTGTTGAAAACGTGAAACCTCAAGGAAAGTCATGTTCATGTGGTATGCGAAATGCCAATGAATGTACTTGCTCCCGAGCTGCTGAAGAAAATACTGAAATAGATTTCACATACTCTAAATAATTTGTCATTCATCACATTTGATTACTTGAACTAATAATAATGTGCTAGCCGTTGCTAGTTGAATGTTTCAGTGTTGAAGTTGAAGGATGATCTCTGATTTAAATGAGGAGAGTCAGGATCATCAGTGTACTATAGTTGTTTTTGCGTCCTCTAATGTATCGTGTGTATTCAAAACATATGAACATCAAAATTGAGATTATTTTGTCTTTACAGTCATTTAGAGATCGGGAGTTTGAATATGTAGGATGAAACTGGTTATCCGATAGCGTTACTCTGTCTATACGTTTGTTCACTTTGAAGTACACATCTGGGGTATGATAGGCTGCCCATTTCCTGTGCATATAAAAATGATCTCCTACCTATTATTCACTCACTGAAATAGAGAACATCCTCGATATAAGAAGTCCAGATATAGTACATTTAATTTCCTTTAAAAATGTTTGATACTCCTGTCAGTAGGAGCAATTACTCATCGGCATCATTTTTCAAATAAAGTTACATATTTGCTCAACTTTTACCAAATACTCTCATAGCAAGCCTTTGATATTTTCATCATTGATTCATTCTTATAAGAAATTTCAAATCTCTTGGTTCTTGATGTGTAGCATCTTACCTTTAGAAAGAAATGCTCAGTGCCTGATCCAAAATGCTATTCATAACAATGGCGATATTGATACGAAAGACCTTATCTACCAGCACTGATTTATTTCTCTTCCGTACTCCCCCAACCACTATAAAGAAACTCAAAAATCAATCAGATCCCCTGTTTTGGTACTCTATCTCCTTTCTCCATCCTTTTCCGTTCACGTCATCTTAATTAACTCAAATCCCTTATCTCCAATAGCTCCGAGACAGCAGTTCCGCCGTTTTCTCATATGAAAATGAGATCGATGAGCCATCCACAATAATGTTATTATTCTTACATTGAGTTTTCAGTGGCGTTACATGATATTCTATTTATTCATGAAGAATAAAGAGGCTTAGGAGATGTCGTGATGTAGGAAGAATTCAAATAGTGGCGACAAGTTTACTTTTAGTATTTATTATCTATAGATGCCATCTCAAATGGCTTAAGTGTTGGAGAAACCATAATTTGGTGTTTTTGGTTCAATGATCTGTAGATCGTACCTTTTATTGACTCAAGGACTTACTGAAACGGTTGAAAACATATAAAAATTTAGATTTATCAGTGTTTAATTGAGAATAGTAGAAATCTGTTGAGGTAAAAATAACTCAGCCCATGCGTTTAAGTATAAACCGTCGAGATGACAAAAGTCAGTGAAAAGAATGTCGATAATCTATCAGAAGCTGTTGACACAGTTGAACATGGCACAAGATTACCGCCACTAACCTTCAAAGAATCGCTTAATGAATGGTTCAAAGGCTCATCTTTAGCTACAGCTGAAGAGCAAGTGTTATCAATTCTTCCGTTTTATCCTGATCCTGACAGTACCAGAAAAGCATCGTTGCTCAAGGTTGATATTGGTGATAAAAACTGGATCAATGAGTTTTGTATCGAGAATACTGATGCTCCTTCAGGTGAGCTGAATGGTTGTAAAGATTTAGTCATGCTTCATGGATATGGAGCCGCCCTTGGTTTCTTTGTAAGAAACTTAGATGATTTGTCTTCAACTAAAGGTAYTGTTGTTCATGCACTAGATATGCTCGGGTATGGTTTATCGGCTAGACCTAAGCTGAGTGTACCAACTGTAGCAACGCCGCCGATAAACATTATTTCGGCGAAAGGTGATCCTAAAAGCAGATCGGAATCACCTGATGATGCTCTATTGCAATTTGATGTTAAAAAGTTCAAGAGCATGAGAAAAGACACTTTAACAATGGTGACAGAAACTGAAAACTTTTTCATTGATTCTATTGAGAAATGGAGAGAGGAACGTGGAATTCAGAAATTTAACCTTTTAGGCCATTCAATGGGAGGTTATTTGTCTGTCGCATATGCATTAAAATACCCTGAACGAGTTGATAAGCTAATATTGGTTTCTCCCGTTGGCGTTGAAAGAAGTTTCCTATCCATAAATTCACCTTATATGAATGGAAAAGGTGACAATAATGAAGATAAAGATGGCATTGTTACTATAAAACCAAGTGCAGACCCTTCTAGCTATAATTTCACTGGCAGATACCTGTCTGCTCCTGGATGGTTTAACAAAGCATGGGATAAACATATGTCTCCATTCACTTTATTAAGGTTAATGGGTCCTTGGGGACCCAAATTTGTTAGCCGATGGTCGCATTATCGTTTTGGTAGAAATTTGGATGAAATTGAAGATCTGAAGGAAGTTAAGATTTTACATCATTATTCGTATAAATCTTTCATATCTAAGAGTTCTGGTGAGTATGGAATTTCTAGACTATTAGCACCTGGTTTATTAGCTAGGAATCCGATACTAGATAGAATAAATGGGTTGAGAATACCAACTCTATGGCTTTATGGAGATGATGATTGGATGAATGCAGGAGCTGGTGAATCTGCTGTCAGGCAGTTAAATTCAAGAGAAGGTTTGGGTTATGGTAAAGCTTCATTTGCTTTAGTTAGCAATGCTGGTCATAATTTATTTCTAGATAATGCTAGAAGATTTAATGGGTTGGTTTTGAAATTTCTTGGATGGAGGTGATTACACTTGAATTTTATTAGTTCATGATGGAAGTGAAGTGTGTTTAAATACAGTATAATGATTTAATTTAATTGTTGGATAGATACTTAATGCATACTGCACGATACATAGATTGTTAGATTGTTTTTTTTATATAACATAGCGATGCAACAGAATACAACGGAACACAACAGAATATGAGGGTTTCATTCTTCTGGCAGTTCTTTGTAGTTGGAGAATCAGTTTTTGATCTTTCTGTTCTGCAACTTCCAACAGTCAATCTATAAGATAATGATATATTATGAAATATAGTGATCTAATACTATTCTCAACAGCTTTTTTTATAAAACAGTGCTACATCTACTTACTCAGGTCTCTTATAAATATGAGAAGCTGAAGCTTGGTGACTGGGGAAAACCAATGTTTCAGCAATAACAGTATTTTCTCGTCTTGAAGTAGCGAAGACAATGATTTCAGCAATGTCTTGACCAATAAGAGGCTCAGATCCTTTATATACATTGGCAGCAGCATTTTTATCTCCTCTGAATCTGACAATGGAAAATTCAGTTTCAACTGCGCCAGGGTCAACCTCAATGACTCTAATTCTTGTATCAATCAGTTCTTTTCTCAATGAATGAGAAAATGATCTTACTGCTGCTTTAGTTGCACAGTAAATACCTCCACCAGGGTAAGGATCTCTGCCTGCAATTGAGCCCAAGTTAACGATATCTCCTCTGTTACGCTTCTTCATTCCTGGCAAAACAGCTTGGGTAGCTGCAATTAATCCTCGGACATTAGTATTAAACATAATGTCAATATCATCCTGGGAGATATCACCTATTTTCTCAACGCCATGGACCATTCCACTAGATTTCAATCATAGTCAGTATACACTCATCAAATCAAGAAAAATCATTCAAACGTAAATTTACTCTTGCTTAGCAACAATCCATATTACACTTACGCATTGTTAATGAGAATATCAATTTCCTTGAATTCTTCTGGTAAATCCTCAACAAATTTAGTAACTTCACTGGCTTTTGAAACATCCAATTTAGCTGCCAACACTTTGATGTCCTTATACTTCGATTCCAAGTCAGCTTTAGTCTCTTCCAGTCTTTCAACTCTTCTGGCGGTTAAAATAAATTTAACCTGTCCATTTGATGCAGCGGCAAACTCGTAAACTGTGTCTTTTCCAATTCCTGCTGAAGCTCCAGTGACCAAAATGGTTTTGCCAGCTAATCTCTCGGCGGCTCTTGATCCATATGACATTTCCGATGGATTTCTAGCTCTAGTACTACGTATGCTACTAGTTGATGAACCTCGTTTGGAGAAACCTGTTGATATCCAACGAATCGACTGAATTGAATTCAATTGACAGGTTTTATTTTCACAATTATTGTAGTTATTGCAAATATTTATACCTTTATTTCCAATTCTTTGTTTATTGCTTTTCTCTCCTGAAATGAATAGATTAAACTTGGGGAGTCCCTGTGTTATAAATGTCCTTTTTGATAGTAATTGATAGTCGAAGCTTATTTTTGCTCTATTTAAGCAACGGCGAATCTTCCCGACAGACTGGAACATTTTCCTGTTGTTCAGTATTATACAGAAGGTGGTTTGCAAATGAGATGATAGTTGGAATTGACGATATTGTAATAGGATATTGAATAATGACTCTAGAGAATATGTAATAGATAAAGAAAGAGTTTACGAATAGGTTGTTACTAGGTGAGCTTTAGTTCTAGGGTTAAACAAAAGGAAAGAAAAGGAAAGGAAAGGGCTCTGAGAAGAAGAAAGCAGATGGTATAGAATGGGAACTGGGAATGGGAATGTTCCAGCTACGCTCTATACAGATGATTTGGGATAGGAGGTTGAATGATTGACAAGAAACGATGATTTATATTTTCAGACTGTAGACGAGAAATAAATCGGTTTCTGGTTTCCACATCTTTAGTAGATAGAATAGAGAAAATACAGTATAATATACTATTGAATCAAATATATATAAGTAGATCTTTCAAGCCACAGTTTGTTCCTGATAAGCAAAGTGTCAATTGAGTGCCATAGTATCAGGATTTATCTGGTTTGAATAGAAGTCAATTGGCTTGAAATTAACCAGCTTGAGGATGAAACATTGTAACTACTGGATTGATCAACGTAGATCTCATAGAGTAATGCATATTTTGTTCGTTGATTAGCTCATTCATTCAATCAACTGCTCAATAGATGGGGAGATTATATGGGGAATCGATTGCTGCCATATACAGTACATTACTCGCAAGCGCATACTAAATCTAGTAACTGATTAAGGTGAAGCAGAAAGTGTACGGAAGAACTGGGTAATTAATGATTATTTGAACCAAGTTTGAAAGAAGCACCCG
Organism: Sporopachydermia quercuum; assembly: GCA_001599295.1. Classification (NCBI taxonomy): domain Eukaryota; kingdom Fungi; phylum Ascomycota; class Sporopachydermiomycetes; order Sporopachydermiales; family Sporopachydermiaceae; genus Sporopachydermia; species Sporopachydermia quercuum. The sequence goes on from BCGN01000006.1 coordinate 1,179,981, forward strand.
TCGCAATCCGTCGGGAGATTTGGTACCTTATTGATGTAGAATTGAAGGTACGAAATGAAAATAAAACTGGCGAAGAAACCTGACAGGATATGGTAGTAAATGATTCGATCGATCTAGTATGATACAATATGATATGAGATGATATGATATGAGATGATATGAGATGAGATGATATGAGATGAGATGATATGAGATGAGATGATATGAGATGAGATGACGATTTGTTGGACAGCTCAATGGAAATTGAGTAGAGTACCTCAACTCTACTTGGTACAACTTGTAGATGTATATTCGAATTTATTAAGCAATCTAGCAAAACAATGAGATTCATAGAGAGCATCCTTCCTCAAAGTACCTCACTCTACTACTTTGTAACCAATTATGATTCAGTTCGTTTTTGAAAGCTCTTAGCTTCTCAATTACAGTCTGGGGATTTTCCTGACTTGAGCGTGAATTGGCTCTTTGGGGATATGAACTAGCAAATTCAAATTCAACAGTGAATCTCAGAACGGATCCTCTCACCACAGAATTCATACTCTGGGGTCCGCAGCTTAGAACAGCAATATTTGAGTCATATGTTTTTATTATTGCTGATAAATAACTAAGAACCTCTGTGTTTAAGTTGGGCTTCACAAAATGAACATTCAGCTTTTTAAGAAACCGCGCTCGAGTTTGTTGCTGAAGATAGTTTTTATAGTCATAGAGCGAACTATCTCCTTCTCCACGTTTGAAGTCTTGTCTATTCATTATTCCGTTTGATGTATTGTGTGAAGAAATGTTAGGAGAAATTAGGCAGTCTGTTCTTTGTCGATTGTATCTATATTTATGATCTACCTGTCTTACCTGTTCAGTGTCCGGTCGTTGTATCATAGGCTCTGTCAGTGTGGCTGAATCAACTCTTTTGGCTGCTTCTTCATACATACGAGAACTTGACAATTCAACACTTATGTCATCTTGCGCAATGTTCGGAGATTCTTCCAAAAACCGAAAAGAACTGTCTGGTTCGGTTTTGTTTTCGAGCCTGCTACTGCTTTCAGACTTCAGGTACTGGTTTTCCAAGTATGAGGATTCCCTTTCTTGGACATCTGATGTAATAAATGTGAACAATTGAATGTTTGGAAATTTAAGTAGATGAGTTAACTCGTTGATCCACAATTCAAGAAACTTCTCATTTTTAACCACCAGTAGCATTCTAATATGGGTATCAGGTTGTTTTTGTTTTTCTTGGGATCGATGCTGGACAAGATTCATTGCGTATGAGAATCCCAGAGAAAATCCTGCCCCTCCTGTTACTATCAGGACTTTTTTGAAATTATGCAAAGGCACAGATGAGCCATAAGGACCTTCGATTAAAATATTCAGTAATGTTGATGTCATTTTTGTTTCTTTCAATCTTGTTGCCAAATCCAAGGTTAATCCATTTTTCACTTTCATACAAAACATGAATTCACCTGTTGATTCACACGTTGTTGCTTTGATCAAAGTAAACGGGTGAGATTGATGCCAGACCTTCGGTGAGTACAAGAAATGAACGTAGGCATAATGGCCAGGTTTATAATTCCACCACCGAGAATATGTAATGGTAGCTTTGATAATTTTCGCTTCTTCGATGTATTGAAACTTTCCTTTGCATGGTATTCCACTTGTGATAGTTTTGAATACTCTCATTACTAGATCTAATGCTAAAAATATTGCAGGAAGAATTATATATTCAGTCCAACCTAACATATAACAGTGAAACCATGTACCGACGATGAATATCACAGCAAGACAATAATGGACAGCCTTGAAGCAATCATAAAAGTATCTTCTGAAGTATCTAACTGATCCTACAACTATTAATGCACCAATTATGGTTGCAGTGTTTGCCCATTTGAATTTGATTAAAGTCCAGCGACTTAAATAATCGTGCTGATGTTTAGCATAGTACACATACATTAATCCATGGATACAAACTAACAGGAAGCAAGTTCGAGCAAGCCAGCGATGATACCAGATGATGGTGTTTTGATTCCAGCTCGTGTAGCATGTTAATATTCTATTTCTTGTGTTTAACATTAAGGGAACAGGAAGAAGTGTTATAGCTAGTATCCCTGCTCTGTCTGCTCGATAAACGAGTTTCATGTCCTGTTCAGAATTGAATATTGTGTTCTGCTTGTATGCTGGATAACCCACCAAAAGCATGATGAGAACGATCAGACTGTTGATAATTATCAAAAGTCGTGCGATTCCAAGAAACGGTAGATTTACTCCTCTTTCGGATTTTTCTCGTCCCACAGTTTTGCTGAAAACATAGTACTCCAATCGTTTAAACAGTCTGGAATGGAACAATGCGATGACCCCGGGGCACAGCCATTGCATCATATGAATGAAAGACGAGGTAAGAACTACTATTCCCCAGAATATGATCAGCCCAATGCTATATGTTTGAACGTTAGTTGTGCTATCCTATTTATTATCCGTCTCAAAATGTCATACGTAATCGTCACTTACCCTAGTAACGTTGATTGGTTTCTTGTCCTTTTGAGGTCTAAAACCGATTCAAAGCTCGCTTTATATGTTTCCTTGTCAATTATGAACGGATTATATAATGTATCATTAACATCTTTGGCGTCAATAAGGTAATTTGTAGCATTTTGAAACTGATATGCCAACGCTTTAAACGTGTATTGAACTTTTGCTTCAGAGAAGCATGTATTTAGGAGGTATTGGTATGCTTCTGTTATAACATCCACTGATTCTCCATTGTTGTCGATGCATGTGAGAATGGTTCCTAGAAAAGCAGAATCTCTGCATCGACAAGCATAGCTCAGATCTGGTCCGTTACAATTAAATTTATATGTTGAAATGTTAGCTGCATACAAACAGGCCCCACCAACCGTAGATGACAATCCATAGGTTCTTGCTTGAGAATACGAAGACAGGGAGATAATAATCAACAACCCACTCAAAATCATTGTGGAAGCACACTATGGCTATATCAGACAAATATATTTGTAATGTATCAATTAAAAAGTAGCCCAGCCTGTGTCATGTGTTTCCTCCACTAGCTCTTTCTCATTCTTGTTGGCTAAGCTTTTCTTTCTTTCCTATCTATTACCATATAAAAGTAATAAAAAAAAAGAGTAAATCCTGATTACCTATAAAGCAGCTGTTGCTTATTTCAAGTTAGTGATTGTATGACTTGTGACTTGGGATCTACACAAGGGCGGTAGTTTTTAGTTTTGCGCTTTGTGGTTGTTCATTGTTTTGATTATTTTGCTTTGTGCTGCTTTTCAAAATATAGATACAGAGGCAATCTGAGTGTTGACAGTGAGCACCTTTTTGTTTACTTACATATCTAAAGGTTGTTGCTATTGTGACTTTTTCCTTTATAAGTGGTGTTGATGCTTGCATTTTTACATACCTTCAGCCTTAAAGAGCTCAAGTTCTTAAATACAGATAGATAGATACCTTTGAACCTTTAAAAGCATACCTGAAAGTTAGGTCTGTGATACAGAATACTACCACAGCTTCGAATGGTTGAAAAATGACAAGCGTCACGATAAAATACATTGATCACTAATATATGACAAAATACATATAATACACTAAAAAGTTGATGGAAAAACAGTTGAATAGATTATGGAAATGATAGTTAATGTAGAATGATGAGTTATGAGTTGGCATGAGAGATGGTGAATTAATAGTTTGATAAATAGTACATGCTATTGGGATGTGTAAGCTTATTTCAGCTTGTCTTTGCAATGGCTTTCAATATGTTGAATGAGTCGTCATGATCTTTGCTTGATGTTTCATTACCATCAGAAACTCTATTGGTAAGTATCTGAGATAATTGTTTGTTCGTCTTATTAATGTACATTCCTAGTAGCGTATTTTTGGGGTTGTCGACGATATTCGCTGCTCCGGCCCCTAATACTGCACTGATCTTATGCACCCCGACGTGGAGTTTGTCTACTGTGTCTTCAAGAACCCTCTCATCAACAATGCTTCTATGAATCATATCGATTGCTGCGGCCAGATCTTTTGTTCTCTTATGGAAATGACCTATTGGTTCTTCAGAAAACTCTTTGGATTTGACGGATGAGAATTCACCAACTTTTTGAGTTGATTCTAGAACATTTTCCCATTGTTTTTTCTCTTGTTTCAGTTTCTGCAACCGTTCTTCGAACACATTGATCATCTCTTGATTCTGGATATTTTGGGCATTCGGAACAAGCTTCCTACTTCGATCTTGATCTGAGTTTCTTGTCCACCAATTGGTTGATATTTTTCCGTTCTGGATATCTTTTACCAGATCTTCCAAAATAATTTTACATATATTCACTGCTGTAACATCATCAGCAGTGTATTTCTTGTTTCTTCCTCTCCCTCTCCCATTACCAGCTAAAGCCTTTATCTCTTGTGCCTTCTCTTCAAACTGTCGAAGCTGTCGTTGGAAACACCAAGAGCTTAATTGACGCATTTTTTGAGGTTCAGGCAAATCATTATTCAAATGTTTGTAAAACTCTTCCGGTCCGATATCATTGTGAGGTATACCTTCGAACCCGTTTCCTATTGAACTGAGACGTCTCCCGCGTAATGACATAGAAGATCTTCGAAACTCACCTGAAGATCCAGTTTTCCGAATTGTATCATCTTTTTTCTTATTCTGTATTCTTCTGCTAACTGGTGAATCAGGAAACGGTATTGGTATTTGCTGAGTAACTGAATCAGCCAGTTCATTAGTTGGTATTCTTATCGGTTCAGGCGAGAGGTCCATAGGTTGTAATCCGAGTTCTGACTCAAGTTGCTCCTTATTCTTAAAAATAGAATTATTTTTCGACGTCGTTAGTTTGGTTTTTGGCTGTGACTTCTTCTTGGGTTTTAGTCTAGACTCCGAGTCTTCTTTAGCTTCATGGTTACCATTAGAGTGTTCTGCCTGAGATAATTTGTCGGATTTTTTCCTTTTCTCTGACTTGTCTGACTTAGAAGATTTGCTTGTTTTGTTTGCAGCCAATGAAAACTTTGGCACTGCACCTACAACTAGATCATCCTTATCAGAAGTAGTTCTATATTCTGTGTCTTGAGCCCCATTGTCGCTATCAACAAGAATACTCAAACTTCCCCCTAGTTTAGCTCTTTTAGCAGGTTTATCTTGTTCTTCACTCTGTTTGCTCCTCTTATTAAGACCGGTTGATTTCCCTGATCCCGCATCTTTTCTCGACATATCCTGCTTCTCTGCTGTGCTCTTAACATTAGGTTTTGCCTTTGCTTTTGGTTTTCGCTTGGTATCCGCAGCCACAATCTCGTCCTCTCCCTGTATTTCAATTATTTCATTTGCTGTAACTGTTGAATTTTTCCGCTTCGAGGTTAGTTTTGAAGTTGATGCTTTCTTCTTCACATCGAATGTCCTATTTGTCTTCGACTTCTCTTCACGTTCTGTATCAGCTTTCCTTCGAAAAACAAAGCCACCATCTTCTTCTACGTCTTCCTTTGCTTTAGCCTTCTTCCCCCTTCCAAGTCTCAATTTTATGGGTTTCGTTTCTATCGTAGAAGATTCGTTTAGTTTCGTTTTCTCGTTATCTTGAATCCTAGCAGATCGTCTCCTTGATGGTTCTAGCGGAGGATCCACTGTGGCCTTTTTCCCACGGCCCTTTTTAGGAGGCATTTTGCAGGATCTTTCTTCTCCCTTTATTTTTGAGTGGGTCCGACTACTTTTTATAACTAAAGCAGTGATAGTCCACTATCAATTAATAATTAATGGTGGTACACCTTCCCTCTCAGATCTTAGGTTCAATGTTTTGATCTAGGGTTCAAGTGTCTATTTCCTTTAAAGTTAACTACAACTAGCTCCATTTAATACCTATTAATATTAATGTATTCTTATTATTATTATGCTACTATTTTTTCAAGTTATAGCACTCATGTATTGTTCATTATATTCAATTGTAATTAGTTTGTTTATTTGTTTATCAGTTGTTTTGATTTTTTGAAGTTCGTGATGTTTGTTTACAGTTGGAGGGAAATTTATTATTTACTTAAAGATTATGTAATCTGATATATATTGATTATCATCAGGGGGGTGCCACAAGATACTATTAGAATGGGTTCTGGGACACTCAATTGCTGGCAATCAGATGTGTTATGGGTATTTTTGGTGTAACTATTACATCCACATGATTGTTATATAATGAGTGTTTGGATTCTTTTTTTGCTGTATTAATGAAAACTGTTTTTATTATTAGTGTTAGGAGTGCCCTAGTTGGAATAAAGAGCGTCAGGGCTCAATTAAAAATTATGTAGTATTCACAGTATGCATTTCATAATAGTACACTCGCGATGGAAGTCTCTTCGAGAACATCATGTCAGATTTATATACAGAAGGTAAGATCAAACTCAAAGATTCATAATGCATGAAAATAATCATTACATTTCATTGGCAGTATCGTCAGTTCTCCTCTTTTTAGCGTACTTGAGTAATGCTTCTCTTGGATCTTCTGTCAGTTCTTTAGCTGAGGCTTTATAAGTCTCTTCATTGAAAGTATTCAAAGCGTTCTTGGGTGGAGCCTCTGGAAAAGCTCTTTTCGCGCCTGATACTTCTTTCGATGACGTTCCAGTCCTAACATTCGTATTTTCGTATGCTGTTTTGCCCATATCTGACAAATCCACAGTAATTGAAGAATCCTCGTCAAAGTGCCTGATTTTATAAGATTTCTCCAGCACCAGTTTTGCTCCCTTGTCAGATAAAGAAGGGGAAAATAAAACGCTGATAGACCCATCAGAAAATCCTGCTAAAATTTGATTTGTCTTAGTATGCCAATTAACACATGTGACATTCTTTGGTTTCTCTAACTTCACATTGAAATCTATTTGCTGAATAGTTGATAGATCTGACTTATCTATCACATGCAAATTATTCCTTTCTCCAGTTAAGATATATTGCCCATCAGGAGAAAATAAAGCATTGACACTCTGTGAGGCGCATTGTAGTGACTCTCGAGAGAGTACTGGTTTAGTAAAGTTTCTCTGGTCCCATAGTTTTATTGTATTATCAGTAGACCTCGTGAGTAAATAATTGCTATCAATGGGATTGATAGTAATAGTTGTTGTCCAAGCTCCTTCAGCATGAGCATTCTCCACTAAAGCTAGAGGTCTTATAAATGGACCTTTAGTGTTCCAAGTGCATAGTCTACCAGATTCATCACCAGCAAATATCTGCTTCCCATCTTCAGAGAAGGAACATCTGGTAACTTTACATTTCCCACCAGCCCCCTTCAATTTAGGGTTTTTCACAACAATAACGTTCTCCTGTTTGTTCAAGGATTTGTTAAGATCCCAAAACCTCAAAGTAGAATCCAATGAAGAAGTCATAAATTTACCATCAAGCTGAGGATGCCATGCTACATCAGACACTTCAGCAACATGTCCTTTAGTATTCTTCATATCCATCAAATACATATCACCTGATTTGAACTCTTGGATACCTTCCCCATTTCTATCATATAAATTGAAAGAAGATGCTGAACTTATAGCAAGAACATTTTTGTTATCTTTTGCAAAACACACTTTTCTAATTCTATGGGTTTCTAATGGCTCCACGGACTTGAATGCGTGTTTCTTTGCAGGATCCATTCCGGAAAAATCCCAAAACTTTAGAAATCCATCACCTCCACCAGTTATAAGTCTATTTCCTGACAAGTCTTGTGTCATGGAGCTCACTGCTTTCTCGTGCGCTTCTGGTATCTTAAGCTCATGGGATATGGGGACTTCTTCGTAGATATCGAAATCATCATCACCATCACTATCACTATCACTATCACTCTCACTATCGCTCTCTGTGCTTTTGCTTCTCTTGTTTAGTTGTAGAGCCTTCCATTCAGGTCTTGCTGCCCTTTGATATCTCTGCTCTAAATTTACAGTGACCTTCTGCTGGCCAAAACTTGTAGGTAATTCCATCTTTCAGTAGCTTTTATTACACAGAAATAAGATACATCTTCATAATGATGAGCAGTAGCAGTTCACTTGTACTCCTGAGTCGCAGTCCCAAATTCTCTTTTCAGCAGTTCCTCTCATGCACTTCCTTTCTTCTCTTCTGTCGTTGTCTACTTTCCCGTTTTCAAAGCAATGTGATCAATAAAAGTATACATTAATTTGGTCTTCTCATTGTCTTTCTCATTTTCTTTTATCATTATTGTCAAAATCTCACATAATAAACAGAGAAAACATCGTCAAGTCTCTTCCTAGACTCGGAGATTGTCACATGCCAGAACGACACCACCTCCAGGACAATCTGCTTGGTCGGATTATTCGCTTTTGTCTCAATCGCATGTCTCACGGGTAAGAGGGAAGACATCTCTTTCGTAAGGAAGAATTAATAGACAATCAGAATCCAATCACCATCCTTTGGATTTTTCATTAGATATGCTTGTTGATCAATTAAGCAAATCAGTTATTAAGTAGGATTATGTAGGATTACTGTTATTATTAGTATTTTTGCTGTTATCACTGTGTCATGTATTGACGTACCCTTTAGGAGATATCGATACCAAATTACCTAGAAATGGTTGAGAAGAATATGATAGCCCGTGAAGGACGGGAAAATCAATGTAAGATTAGATAGTTTGCTGTTGGGTTGAAATTATCGAATGTGGACTATTAAAATAGAGTGTTATTTGCTATTGAAGTATCAATTGAGAGTGAGAATGAGATGGAGGACCTTAGAAGGAGAATATCTGATACAAATGACCAAGATTCTGACAATTTTAAACGTATACAGGTTATTCAGAGAAGACAGGGGCTCGAATGGTAGCGGGTACTATTGCTTTAAATAAAGAGAAAACGAAAGTTATAATGGTGACCTCAGCAGCTCATAAAGGGTTGTGGATTACGCCAAAAGGTGGTATTGAAAAAGATGAGCCGAATTATGAAGATACTGCCTTGAGAGAAACTTGGGAGGAGTCTGGGGTAGAGGGTAAAATAGGTAAGTTTCTAGGCGTAATTGAAGATGCTAGGCCACCGAAAACTTGGACTGCTAGTGAAAATGGTGATACTCCCGTCCCTCCACGAACAGAATTCCATTTTTATCAGCTTGAAGTGGAATCACTTGCAGAAAAATGGCCTGAGTCCTATAAAAGAGATCGTCGATGGGCAACGTTTTCAGAGGCTAAAGCTGAGCTCATCAAAGCAAAACGACCCGAGCTATTGGAAGCTTTGACACGCTCAGATATAGATAAAAGCTTGTAGGTTCTTACGGTAGAAGTCAATATTATAATCGGGTAAAATGCCTCGATGAGGTTGTGATTACATACATTGATGATACTTTCCATATATGAACAAGGTCATTAACTGATGAGAAACCATAGTTCAGTCTGTACAATCGCTATTGAATTATCAACACCCAGCAGAACATAAAAACTGTCACTACCCAAACTACTGTGTTGGTCCAGCGAATAAATTACTCATCAAATCCTGAAGCATATTTCCTTGTTTTTGAGGATATATTCCAAAGGCAACTTCACCAATCTTGTTAACAACAGTTGCTAGTGATGCATTCTGATTAATAACACCAGCGTATCGATGAATCAATCTCTCAAACATCTCCTTTGATCTTTTCTCTGCTGAAAGAACCAGTAGTTGTATGAAATTCACAAGCTCCAGTTCAGAATAAATATATATCGTATGGTCACCTGCTGTTATCTCTTCAGGGGTGAAACGCTCAGATGCATTTAGTTTAGATAAGAATAAATCAATGGCCTTCCATACATGTTTGAAATCCAATCCGCCAAAATAAGGGAAAACTACTCTTGAAAGGTATGCACCAGCATTGGTTTCATTTTCATCTTCTTCATACCATCCGTAGAGATAGTTGACTAAAGGCTCAAGTCCTTCAGGTGTTCCATACACTAAGTGTTTCTCCGCATTATAAATATCATTTCCTAAGACATAATAGTCAGAAAAAGTGCACATTCTAAACATATGTTTTACAGCACATCGTCCAAAACAATTGACTTACCTTCTAAAAATTTCATTCCTAAAGCATAATGAAGTTCAGGGTCCCCAGTCTCGTTAGATCCAAATTTACTTGACCACCTATAGTTAATCATACATGTCAGTAAGCCAGTCAAAAGATTCTGATTATATCACGAAATGTAATGTAAACAAGGGTTCAACATACGAAATTGCATCAGCGGCTATCTTTTTCAAAGTTGGTTCGTCTGCAGGGAAATTGGTAATCAGTTCAACTACTTTGGCTTTGGTTTCATTATCAACAGGAATCTCGGCTTCTTTGAAAGTGTCCAGTAAGTATAAAGTCAAATCGCTTGCACTGGCAAATTCATTGACTTTCTGCAATTTTTGTGCGCCGTGATACAACACGTCTATAGCATCTTGATAGCTTTTCTGTTTCCTATAACGATTGGCTACTGTTCTGATAGCCTGATGAGCTTCATAGAAAGACTTCTCTTCAATTCTATAGACATCTGTTAGATTTCGTCAAAACAGCAATTGCAGGAATATTTAATCGATAGTCCCTCTAGCTGAAATATAGGTAGATTCGACCTAGTTGTTACATTGCTTCCAACTCTGCGACATACCTTTCTTGCACCCGTTGCAGGGTACGCTCAAGCTTAGCATTGGTGGTCATTGTAATGTATTCTTCTCCAGATTGTATCTCAGTTTAATCCATTTCAATCCAATTCAATCCAAGCCACTAACACCTTCTCAGAAACTCTCTACGTTCCATCAGACGTATTTGTCTGTCTATTTCAAACGAAATACATTAATGTTGTGCTCATCAAATTGTTCTTTTCTGTTTTTTCGTCCTTTACCGGTAGCTCCCACTATTCATGTGATTATGTAACCAGTTATAATCTCTTTCAGTCTTATGTTGCGTGACAAATCACCCGGACACAGTAATACGTCTCACTTCCTGCCAAAGGAGACGTCAAGTTCAATCCATCGTGTTGAGTGGTCATTACGGGGGATTGAAGGTTGTTTGTCATCATCATCAGCACACTTTCTCATCTCAATTGATGAAATAATCGGAAAAAGGGCTTGTTTTAGTAGCAATTGACTGAAAATTGCTTACTCAGGTTAGAAAACTAGGATCACCCTTGCTACCTGAATTCTGTAGGAATTGCTAAAATAGAGCTATGCTTAACTAAAGTAGTTTGTCATTCATATTCACTGTCACAACGAAATAGAAACAAATACACACGTGAATAATTTGCTAACAGTTGCTAACATCAATAGCTGATTATAGTTTCGATCTACCTATATATTATTACTGAGTGTCAAATATGACGGAAAAATTAGAAGAAAATTCAGTTCCTGCTTCAGTGCAGGTAATTGATGAGAATAAGGTGTTCAACACATCCATTCTAGACTATGTTAACAAAACAGGCCTTGGGAACAACGGATTGGCCTATCATTTGATCTCTGTCTTTGGTTCACAATCAACTGGTAAATCTACCCTTTTGAACGCTTTGTTCGGTACCAAATTTGATACAATGGATCAACAGCTCCGTAGACAACAGACAACCAAAGGTATATGGATGGCTAATTCTAAGATCCATACAACTGATAAAAAGTTAAAATATGAAATAGATTCCGACTCTGAGAACAGTAATGGTGGAACGAAAGACTCCATTATCACTAAAACTACTGATATTGAGGATTCTGCTATTTTCGTTCTTGATGTTGAAGGCACTGATGGTCGCGAAAGAGGTGAAGATCAAGATTTTGAGAGGAAAGCTGCCTTATTTGCTTTGTCCACTTCAGAGGTTCTCATTGTTAATCTATGGGAATCTCAAGTAGGTCTCTATCAAGGTGCTAATATGGCTTTACTGAAAACAGTTATGGAGGTGAATTTAGCTCTGTTTCATACAAATCGATACAGGTCTCTACTACTGTTTGTCATAAGAGACCATTTGGGTATAACTCCTATTGAAAGCTTAGGTGAGACATTGACAGCAGATATACAGAAGATCTGGGATGGATTGAACAAACCTGCTGGATGTGAAGATGCTCAATTATCAGATTTCTTTGATTTGCAATTTGTTGCATTGGCTCATAAAATCTTACAACCAGAAATATTCATCAGTGGCGTATTGGAACTACAAGAACGATTCACCAATTCATCAAACGCTCAGTATGTTTTCAAACCTGAGTACCATCGTAAAGTCCCAATTGATGGCTGGCCGCTCTATGCAGGACAAATTTGGGAACAAATTGATCTAAATAAGGATTTGGACTTGCCTACGCAGCAGGTTCTGGTTGCCCAGTTTAGATGTGAAGATCTTTCAAAGCAAGCTTACGAGCAATTCGAAAGTAAGCTGCAAGCCTCTCAAATATCAACATCTCCTTCTGTCTTAATTGAGGATTTAGGTTGGAAGGATCTGAAGTCGTTGAAAGATACTGCTTTGCAAGATTATGATGTCAATGCTTCTAGATACACTAAGAGTGTGTATTTGGATAAACGATTACAGCTTGAAAACAAACTGGCAGGTAAACTAAGCACATTGTATCAACAACAGCTGATATTACTACGAAAAACTGCTTTTCATCTTTTCAATGACTCATTCCAGCAAAAGGTCTCAAGCGAATCAAACGTTTCTTTTGCTGAGCTATTGCAATTGGCTGAAAAGGAAGCAGTTGACTTTTTCGTTAATACTGCAGAGCCTGCTGCTTTAGAGAACAATTTATTCAGCTATGAAACAGTACTGAATGACCTACAAGAGCAAATCGATAGCACGAAGGTCGAGAAAACAAATAAGGAGTTGAAGTCAATTCAAGTGAAAACCAATAGGAAAATCAAGTCTCTGTTGAAGGAAATGGTGATCCCTTACTTGATAGATCCAAAGAGCAACATGTGGAATGAAATAATAGCGAAATCCAATACTTTTCTCAATAAGGTTTTAGAAAAGTTTGCTGTAGCCGGTAATAGTTCTCCAGAAGATTCAAATGCTAATCCACAGTATGATTTAGGATTAGGACTGTCATCAGAAGAAAATACTGCTATTGTCCAAGCATTTAAACAAACACTATGGGTTTCCTTAAGAGCTATTGTAGTTGGTTACTGCACCGAACAAAACGTTCTATCGGTCATCAAGGAGAAGTTTGAAGATAAATTTAGATATGATGAAAATGGTATCCCTAGACTTTGGAAGAGGTCTGATGATATTGATGGAATCTTTGCTGTGGCAAAGGAGTCTGCATTGGCTCTACTGCCTTTGCTATCGATTATGACTTATGAAAATGGGACTGAGGTTATTCCTGATATTGATTTGCCAGAAGGCAGTTATAAAGGAGAAAGTGTTGATGATGACTATGGAGATCAAGAAGGTGCTTATAGTATTAAAAACGACGATGATTCTGCACATTATGCTCATATACTTTCTGAGAATCAATTGAGCTCAATCGTTAGCAAATTCAAGAAACAAACAGAAGTAATTTTCGTCGAGGCTAAAAGAAGCACTATCCAAAGTATCTCTCAGATCCCTCTTTATATGTACCTTTTATTGGTCGTTCTTGGATGGAATGAGTTTATGACAGTATTACGTAATCCGGTATTTTTCATCCTAGTGTTAATATTAGGAGCCACTGCTTATATTACTTACACTTTGAACCTTTGGGGACCTATTATCAAAGTGACTGAAGCAATGACATCAGAAGCTGTGAATATTTCCAAGCAGAAGTTGAAGGACTTCCTTGATGATCATGATCTTGGAGGAGCAAAGAAGCCTGTAGCTGATGAAAGTGAAACTGTTGACAATATCGCATTAGATGACCTGAATAGCAAAGGTGAGAAAGTAGGTAAAAGTAGGGACTAAAAGATACAATTGTTACTGTTGATTTATGACGATGGGAATGCTATAAATGCTAAGTGCATTAAATATTTTGGGTATATGCGGTTATAGTTAGCGCTGATGGCACTAGAATGATGAAGAAGAAAAAACTTAATGTCTGATTTAGAAGCGATAGCTAATAGAAGCAATTAATGGCCTCTACGACAATTCTCTGATGACTCAGACTCTCTGACGTTACATCTATAATTATTATTTTAATTTCCCTTATATCATACATAACCACGTATTTTTGTTTATCCAAACTGGTTCATTTCATCCGTTTCACGTTCTATTGCATCTTATTATTTCTACTCTTTATTCAATATTATGTAAATAACTTATTGCATTCCCAGAAACATTCTCAACTAACTGCAATCGATCTAAGTCAGGTTTATTTGATCGAAAGGCTTTAATCATCTTATGGGGAATCTTCATTGTTTCAATATTCCATTCAGGTGTATCAACTTCAGCTATACAGTTTTCCACATATTGTAAAGCTCGTTTAGACGATATCATGTTATATGGAGAAATGGTGATTGGAAGTGCAATTTCTGCATCTTTGCCGGACGTGTGTGCTTTTACTACTAATTTATAGTCAATTGAGAATAAACTGGCTTTCGTAGTAAACCCAACCATACCTGTAAATGGTATTAGGCAATCTATCGATGAGAATGGATCAGGCGGCAGTAATTCAATATTGCTGTCAGCACTAGAAGAATTGGTTGCTTTCGTAGTTGAATTACCACTATTTGTAGTGTCAGTACTGATGTTTGAAGATGAATGGCTTTCATGTTTATGCCTTCGTCGCTGTAGGTCTAATGGCATTATTAGTGACCATTTGAATCCTGAATAACTTAATACGCAATCCACAGTCTCTACAATTCGACTGATGACAGTGGACTTTTCTATTGTGGCTTCTGATTTGGCATTCAAAGTAGCCACTTCTACCAATTCAAGCTCAATTGATTTTAGTATAATGTCCTTTGAGTTATTAGAGCCAAATTGAAAGGTGGATTTTTTCTTTGGGGATGTCGCAATATTCAGCTGTACTTGTAGGTTCACCATAATATTATCGTCAGGTCCATAGGCTTTCTTTGGAATACTAGCACTTATCACCGTGAAATTATCACTAGAACGACCATTAACAAATACTGGTACTCCGAATATTTGAAATAAAGGCAAGGTATCGAATCTCCTGATCATAATTGGAAACCGTGTTCTATTACGTATAGATATCTCACCTTGTAGAGCACTAACTTCTAAATAGTAAACAGATACTGCAGATCCATTGGCAAATCTCCCACTTGAAGGCACATTATCAGGTAAAATCATCGTAAAGGGAACATCAATAGCCGTTACAATTTCCATCTTCATACCCACAGGGGGTGAATAAGGTACTATATTATGTACTTCATAGTCTCTCGATACACGTCTTAGATGTGTTAGTTGGGTGTGGTGATAGATAGATAGATAGAGAAATAAAAATAGGAATATATTCACTAGCCCACAAAAACGTCTTGTTAAAAGTAATGACTTACTTGCTAGATGTATGTTTACCTCCTATTGATGACTCATATCTAATCAGTCGAATAGTAACAAGCCTCAGGAGAATAGGTTTCATGGCTTTGTCTCTGATTTTCAGTATACCTTCAATTCTTGGCTGAGAAAGTGTTAGCATAAACAAATAAGGATGAACATAGAAGTAGGGAATTCCATTATTCCATTTCATTAACATACTACTGTAGAAGGAACACCAGGACATCCTTTCACAAGGTCTGTGTTGTTGATTCCTGGCTGTAGGATAAAATATAGACTGCCTTCATTAGAAGACGAGGATGACATCTTAAAAACAAATTGATATTATATGATTCAACAGTTTCTGTTGAAATAGTTTCTGTGAAAGTAGTTTCTGTTTTTATTCCGGTTGCGGTCTCTTCTTCTGTTCGTTCAACCGTATACACAGACAAATCTTTCTGCTGACTTCTTTATGTGCGCTATGAATGTTGATACTATGTTGACAGTGCCGCTATAGTACTCAGAATAGGTCTAATGCTATTATTTACCATTTACAATTTATCATTTACTTTCATCGTTTCTCATAATTCAGTTCGCCGGGTATTATACGGATATTGTACTTCCTAGACCTTTTACTGATTTCTTCTGTCTATCTCGCTCGTAGGACAAAACGGTCTGCCAAAGGCCTATGATCCACGCATCAATATAGAGCAAACAGCACAGCCTGCAAATAACCGTCCCAATTTGACTTATAGTTAGATCGTAAGAGCAAGTATCAGCAACAATTGAGTATCTAGTAAGGAGAATCAGTCAATTAAATATATATAAGATGGCCACTAATCAGATGGTGAGAATGTTTTGCTCATTCAGCAATTCGACATGTGAGAAAGGAATTGGAATGGTTTCCGTTTTCCGCGATGATAAAGATATCTCGGAAACTATGTGAATAACGGTCATTATATAAAGGTTTCCGAAACTTCTTTCTGATAAGAATAGAGATGTCTATTATATTGCTACAGAAAAGTAGGAAATAAGGAAATAAATATGAGTTAACAGTCGTTGATGATGATATTCAAAGCTCCTTAGTTGGTTTTCACTGTTTGAATGGATTTACCTCTAGCTGGGGTTGCTGTAGAAAATGGCTGAAGGATCAAGTACCATGAATACTCTGTTTGCTCCATTAAATATTCACTATTCATAATCAATATTTATATTCATTGAAGCATCTACAGCTTATGATGTAATGAAGAACAATTTTAGAAATAGAGTATATTTGAAATTGAATATGATACATAAATAGAACACGACATTCGAATAAAAGACTAGCTTGGTTCGCTTGATTCGCCTGATTCGCCTGATTCGCAGCTTCAATTTGATCAATTTTGATCAAATAGTATACAACAGTTGAAAGTAGGATTGACACGACAAAGATGACGATCAGAATGATTATCAGTTAGTTAATGATACAGGTAAAAGAGAAGCAAAATCAGATTATATTGAGATATTAGGATCGTCAAACAAATCATCATCCTCATCGTCTACCAGAAACTCTTCATCGACATTGATAAAAGAGAGTTTCCTGCCTTCATCAGCAACTTGCCAAATGTCCAATGTAGCATATTCGTTAATGGCTTCATTGATTTGTTGTTCAGTAAACCCACGGGCGATTGCTCTGTCCTTAATTGTCTTCATTGGTACAGAACTTCTTAATTTACCAGTAGCAGCGTCTTGCGCTAAATCCCTAATCAAACGATGAATCTTTGAAGTAGCTGACTGATCTTGTTCATTTCTATCATTACGCGTTCTTTGTAGTGAGTTCTTTGATACTTGTATCAGTCTCAAAGCTTCATCAACGTCTTCAAAAGACACTTTGTCGGAGAATCTCAATCTAGCTAATGCTTGACTGAATCTTAATACACCAAGTAACGTACGAGGAGTAACATGGCCGAAATGTTTCTGAGATCCTTCATTTCTCTTATGTTCCTGTCTCATTTTAATATAACTATTGGTGATGTAATCGCCAACATCTTTTGGCAATGTAGGTCTGTGAGTACGAGCCAGAGATACAAATTGACGAATGGTAGCTGAATCCAAACATTCAAAATCCATGTCGGGGTGTCTGTTATGCATATGAACATAAGCAACATGAGCAGCTAACCGTTCATCTTCCTCTCGTCCAGGAGTATCAAGCATTAGAAACAGAATATCAAATCTTGAGAGAAGAGCTGCTGGAAGATTGATATTTTCTATTGGTGATAACCGTGGATTATATCTTCCATAAATAGGATTTGCAGCTGCTAAAATAGATGTTCTAGCATTTAGTGTGGTGGTGATACCAGCTTTGGAAATACTAATGGTTTGTTGTTCCATAACTTCATGAATAGCTGTTCTGTCAGTATCGTCCATCTTATCAAACTCATCAATACAACAGATACCATTATCAGCCAATACTAAAGCACCACCTTCTAATACCATTTCATCAGTAATAGGGTCTCTCATTACAGCTGCTGTCAAACCAACTCCTGATGAACCTTTACCAGTTGTATACACTCCTCTTGGAGCGATTTTAGATATTGACTTCATTAACTGTGATTTTGCCACACCAGGATCACCCATAAGACAAATATTAATGTCACCTCTGATCTTCATACCATCCCCCATTTCTTTACTAACTCCACCTACTAGTAATAAGAGAAGGGCTTTCTTAACATCTTCTTGACCATAGATTTCAGGAGCAATTGACTTTGCTAATCTCTCATAAATGTTTCCTTGCATTCTGAGCTCATTGATTCTGTGTACTGTTTCTTGGCTCATTTCAAGAGTCTCCTGATTATATTTCTTCTTGAATTGGTGAATGTATTGAGCTTCAAGATAAGTTTCAGTTAGAAGCCCTGCTTTTAAAGCTTTGAATCCTGTATATGGAGATGGCAAAAAGATACCGGTGACATCAATAATATCACCAGGGTTCATTGACCGTACTAAATTACCATTAACATGGATATTCAACGTACGTGGGATATGACCAATCGGTACTTGATCCGTCATTTCTTGAACTTTTACTTCTTGAAAAGGAGAGAATTTTGATGCTCTGGTGGACATGAATAGTTTACCTTTTGTTTGATTGTTTCTACATTGATCTGAGGGACAATCAACTAAAGGTGTAAAAGTTCTGCCATTGACTTCTTGGAAGATTTCATAGCCACACTTATCACATGTGTAAGCACTGACAGATACTGCTGGTTTCACATCAGAAACACGAGTGACAATACCTCTAATAGTAATTAATCTACCCAAATGTTCAGCCTTAACTTCACGGACAGCCATTGCTTTATATCCACCTTTATAGATATCAGTCAATGGTTTGAAATACAAGCAATATCTTCGAGTTAATAGAGCAGGAAATCCGTCTTCAGAGGCTCCTGGAATGCCTGAAGTAGAAGGATTGCCTTCAGGATCTGTAACTGACATTCCATATCGGAAGGCATTCATTTCATCACGTTGATCTTCTTCCATTCGTTTATTTCGAAGTTTTCTCTGATGGACAATAACGTCTATAACATCATCTTTGTAAGTTATATCTTCAGTTGGTTCAGGAAGTAGCTCATCAATACATCGAGAGAACAATTCAATATATCTATAAGCATTCTCGTTAACTCTATCGCATAAACTGAAACGAGAGCCTGTTTCTGCCTCAAACGTTTTCACGTCATCTAGTTCAATATAAACAGTTGAGACTTTTCTATCGGCAACCTGTTGAAGAAGGTGCATATACTTTGGAGCAAACAGTGATTTTTCTGTTTCTTTGTCAAGGTCGAGATTGTCTAAACCAATATCAATATCAGAGACTGAGCTTTTGAAATTTTCAAGGAAATCACGTATTTTGGAAGTGATTTCCTCGTAGTTGATGTTCAAAGAAATAGCTGGTAATGACATGGTCTCTTTGCTTAGTGATCTATGCTTCTCCAATCAATATATTGTTAATATGCCAATAATTGAGTCTCGTCAATGACACTTTATATCACGCCCCACGATTAAGAAAGAAAGAAAGTAAGATGAATTTGACGTATTTAGTAGGAGTCAAATCAATAAATCTTGACGTTGTATCTGAATATCTCCACCTTTTCATTCCCAAGGTACCTGTTTTATGGTAAAGCCTGGCGATACTATCTCTCGAGTCGTAAGATAACGATTGGCCTGGTCCTTTCTTGACTGTTAGTAGATACCTCGCATGCTTCGTTACTGAACAAACGATTTACAGATACCAAAAGCAGTTCAAGTTTCATAACACAGCTAACAGCAAACAATGGAAATAATAGAATAACAAAGTCAGTAGCACTTGGAAATGACATCCCTATTTGATAATGAATAAGCTCTTTCAATTTCTTGGTTTAGTTGAACCATTGAATACAAGATTTTACTTGAAAGGGAAATCTTTCATCAAAAGTACGCGTTTCAGGTTAAAGTTTTCGGCGGTACGCGTCGAACGCGTTCAAAACAATAACGGAAATAATTATAATTATTACTGGCATTATTGTTTCCGATATATCATCGAACTTCATTTGGTGAGGTCGCGATGGAGAAATAAAAGCTGCCACTAAATACAGCTTACAATTAATTTTGCAGGAAGAATAAAATCTATGTCTCAATGATAATACATTTTCGCCCTTAGAACTGTAGAAAGAATATTGTTTTTCTTTTTTGTTTTTTCACGGGGGGGAACCGACTACGCAATACTTTGACGAAAGATTTACGTGAGACACATGGCACAACGAACTGAAGCACCAGAGGACCCAAGTGATAATCAATTACGAGAAATAGTTGATTCATTCCTAGTTCGATCATTTTTAAAAAAGCTAATGCTTCTTGAAATCAGCGAATCACAATTGTTTGATGACAAATAATAGTTGACTACAAATAAAAATAATGGTTACAGTATCACATATCAAATAATTAATTCATATATGCATACTTGAGTTCAACGCTTGAGGTAACGAAGAAGCGTAGTTTAGCTATTTTGCCAAAACGCTTACTCGTAGATCCAAGAGAAGATGGAAGGCTTGTATTCAACAAGCTCTTCCTTCTTGAACCACAAACCGATTTCCTTTTGAGCAGATTCAACAGAGTCGGAACCGTGGGCAACGTTTCTACCGACATCAATGGCGAAATCACCACGGATAGTACCAGGGGCAGATTGTAAAGGATTGGTGGCACCCAAGATAGCTCTACCTTGCTTGACAACGTCCTTACCTTCCCAGACAGTAGCCAAAACAGGACCAGAGGTCATGTACTTCAACAAAGAAGGGAAGAAAGGCTTGGAAGTCAAGTCAGCATAGTGTTCCTTCAATAATTCTTCGGAAGGAGTGGTAAGCTTGATAGCAACAAGCTTGAATCCACGTTGCTCGAATCTTCCAATGATGGGAGAAATGAGACCTCTTTGGACTCCATCGGGCTTAATTTCTAAGTTAGTTGATGTTTTCTATAATTTCACTAATTTCTCAACCAATTTCTCTCTTAGAATCTCAAAAGTTTTGAGAATCAATCGATTTAGGAGCTCTCAGATGGCTGTTGTTCAATTGCCGATCTCAACTTACCTTGATAGCAATAAAAGTTCTTTCGTCAGCCATTGTTGAATATGTTGAAAAATCTTATCTAGTTGTTCAGATACGGATTAAGTGTTCGAAATAAATCAAATTGAAAACCTGCTTGTATTAGATCCCCAATAACTTCTATCGAATCTACAGAGGAAAAAGAAGAAGAAATTGAAAGTTTGAGCCCAGCACTGGAAAATCCGCATTTCCCACCAACTTTTCAGTTTGTATGGTGGAACCTTTGTTATACATTTTAATTGTACTGAAAAGTTTTGCACCCAAACTTCAGTGACAGAAACACATGTGATCTGGTGGTGTCAGGGAAGAGACATCTGCTATGAGACAAGATTCGATCTATTGCTAGGAACATAGAATAATAAAATACCTATATAGCAAAAGGAATTCGAGAAAAGAGAGAAAATGAGAAAATATTTTCTGTTTTTGATATTTTCTCATATCTAGATGTACCAAAAATACAAATTGAGTGTCCTTTTGAAAAATTGAAGGGCCACCGTGGTTACTCCGTTGTTATTCGTCTTCCAAAAGTACATATTTTCAAGCATATGCAGGTGACTTTGAAAAGGAGAGAAAAAACGTGATTTTAATGACTTGTACGTGATAAAAGCAAAAGTGGCTACTGTTATGGATACTGTTATCGATTTTTCCAGTAGTAGCCTAATTAAAATAAATCACTAATCAGTAGAATTCTAAATTATTGATACAGGTCATTTGATTCTGTTCTGTGAATTTGAAATAAGTACTATACTATTTTTCACTATTGCTTGAACTTACATGAACGTGCTGATGCTCATCTTCCAAATCGGTCAGCATTTAATTACAATGTGATTCAGAAGTTGGAGAATAATAGGGAAGCTTTGGGAGCAGTGACTCAATAATTCTGAATTCAGAGAGATTTCAATCTCTTATAGAGGATCTAACTAGAATCTAGATTTTCAGAATTGCATTCTAGAGTCCGTGTTTTACTTAAATTCATGATACATTGTAAATGCTTTACCCTTTTACACCACTCGTAAAAGCGAACTTTGTTCGTTCGTTGATACCTATAGCTCAACACTTCTGTTACATTTCATCCTCAATAGCAGCATTTCCGTCATCATTAGTATGATATTAATGCAAGCCACTCACTGCCTACAAAACTCAAGAAGAAATACTATTAAAAATAATAATAATACTCCGTTAGACCATTAGGCCATTAGAACTAAAAAGAACAAGCACCCCATCATAACCATTTATCCAATATTTTAAAGTTCACCAGACTACATGAAAAACTCACCTTTAATGGAAATTATTTCAATTATCACTTATGAGACTTTCAATGAGCAAGTACCTTTTTCCAAACATCTTGGCTATGATCAAACAAACAAGACTGACAAGAATTATCTACAATTCAACTTTTTATCACTTATTGCCAACTACTTAGCCAAAGTCAAACTGCCTGCGAAACGATCAACTTTCAGTATTAATTGATCCAAATGCCCTATCCGGGTATACTCAAGGCCCAAACAAAAATGACCCGATGTGAATGGAAGAAACTTTAATCAGAAATTCTTAGAACAAACCCCAGAAATGAAGCTAGTAGGAAGGTGTTTCTACTGAAATTATATTATATCTTAACCTCCTGCATAATTGAATTCCTACAATGCCAGTAGTTGTTGATACTCTAACAAAGTAGAGCATTACTGGTGTCAAAGACAGAACAAATCGAGTTTATGGGTTCGCAAGTAGTAAGGTTAACGAGTATTATCATATAACAAAGCCCCTGAGACTAGCGAAGGTAGAACTCGAGGAAGTGAAAACTAAAAGAAAGTAATAATAAACACAAGGGAAGAAAATGGTAGGAACTGTCAGCAAAAGAGTGAACTATTATGGGCAAAAGTCCAAGCTGGAATGGTTGGCAGCCTTGGATGTCAACGAGACACCAAGTAGGAACTACCGTAAGAGCTCAATTATTGGCACAATTGGACCAGTAACCAACTCCGCTGAAATGATCACCAAGCTGAGAAAGTCTGGATTGAACATAATTCGTATGAATTTCAGTCATGGTACTCATGAGTATCACCAGTCAGTCATTGACAATGCTCGACAATCTGAGAAAGACTTTGCTAGCCGTCCTTTAGCGATTGCTCTTGATACCAAGGGGCCCGAAATCAGAAGCGGGGACACTAAAAATGGCCTTGACTACGATATTCCAGCCGATCACGAAATGACTTTTACTACTGATGAAGCTTATGTTAAGAAAAGTGACGATTCTATTATGTACATCGACTACAAGAACATAACTAAGGTATTAGAGAAAGGAAAACTGATCTATGTCGATGATGGCCAATTGAGTTTTCAAGTTTTGAAAATTGTCGATGACAAGACTATAAAAGTGAAGTCTCTGAATGGAGGTAAAATTTCATCACACAAGGGTATCAATCTTCCTGGCACTGATATAGATTTACCTGCCTTATCAGAAAAGGACAAAAGTGATTTGATTTTCGGTTGTAAGAATGAGGTTGATATGGTATTTGCCTCTTTTATTAGAAGTAAAGATGATGTTTTACAGATCAGAAATTTGCTGAATGAGAACGGAGGAAAGACTATTCAGATTATCTGTAAAATCGAATCTCAACAAGGTGTCAATAATTTTGATGAGATTTTGGCAGTAACAGATGGTGTCATGGTTGCTCGTGGAGATTTAGGAATTGAAATTCCTGCTCCTAGAGTTTTTGTTGTCCAAAAGCAATTGATTGCTAAATGTAATCTGGCTGGTAAGCCTGTTATTTGTGCCACGCAAATGCTTGAATCTATGACGTACAACCCAAGACCAACTAGAGCTGAAGTCTCTGACGTTGGAAATGCTGTTCTTGATGGAGCAGACTGTGTTATGCTTTCTGGTGAAACAGCTAAAGGTAAATATCCTGTTGAGGCTGTCTCAATGATGCATCATACATGTTTGATTGCTGAAATGGCTTTGGCACATGCACATTTCTCTGCGGAGCTTAGAGAATTAACCCCTCGTCCTACGGAGACAGGCGAAACTATTGCTATGGCTGCTGTCGCCGCCTCATTTGAACAAAATGCAAAGGCAATTGCCGTGTTGACTACAAGCGGTAACACTGCTAGATTGTGTGCTAAACATAGACCTAATTGTCCCATTTTAATGATTACGCGAAATCACAGAGCAGCTAGGTTTGCCCATTTATACAGAGGTGTTTATCCTTTCGAATATCCTTATCCGCGAGCTGATGATTCTCCTGGATACTGGCAACAAGATGTTGATGAAAGAATCAAGTGGGGTATTGATGAAGCTATGGCTCTTGATGTTTTACAAAAAGGTGATGTTGTCATTGCAATCCAAGGTTGGACTAGAGGTGGTGGTCATACCAACACTTTACGTATCTTGGAAGCTTTCTAAGTAATTTCTCCTCTTTTTTTCAAAAATTATTTTCCTTGATTGTATTGCGTTATTCCTTTCTTTTGAATACTTACTTATATTGCATTTTGGGTGATTGACCGTCTTGCGTTCTGTAGTGTAGATCACGTAAATCTATGAAACCTCACTTCAGTATAATAATTTCCTTCATACGGAGAGAAGGTAGTACGGATGTACCCCAGATTTGGATGACCTCGCGTAAAAATTTATCCTTATTATAAATTTGGCCTATCTGAGATGTGTGAATTATAACGTGTGAATAATAGAAGACGATTATATCATTCCCCCTATTCGAGGAACGAATCATAACCTTGAATGAGCAGTTTGGTTCTCTTCAAACAAATTGAGAGAGTGTTTCATTCAGGATTCTAACCCACTTGGGCAATGCATTTCTGTTTACAAAAAACAATAGTAAACTCATGAGTTATGACTAACAAGAGTGTAGTTATAGCAACAAACGCTTGAAATCAACCATCGTTATGCTTGTTTTCTGAGGAATGACTCCGTATTTACCCGTTTGAGCAACAGCAAATAATCCCCGGATGCTATCCGTTGTTGAATAAGGTATTGGCAATTAGGTATATTAGGTATACCTCTTTTTTCTTTTCCTCATACGCCGCACTATACACATACCCCAGTATTTTTGAATTCCAAACAGATAGCAACTTCACCAATAAACAACTCTTGCTGGCTCGTTTTCGATGACTTGTAATATCACCAAATCAATTATACTCAACGGCGACTTTTGATTGGACCCTATATCAAAACATATAGAATAATCAATGTTAGAGTATCGTTGAGATTAATAGTTTATTGGCATTTGATAAGTAGACCAATTGAAGGTAAACAGGTAAATAGAGTCCCTTTACATGTTGAATTTGACAATAGTTGGCTTCACTGTCCAACTTACAGGCCAATAGATTTATGATTTTTGACTCATTCAACTAGTAACAAAGATGAGCCATGTCGCCAACAGCACAACTACAGTCCTTTAATGTATTTTATTGATTCTACTCTATTTCATTTACAAATTTGTACTGAATGGCTAAATGTATTATCAGCATAAAATCATTGTTGGCCAATCATAAAAAAATCAATGAACAAATAAGGATGGGGTAGAATTTGGATAAACTTTATTTTGAAAGTGGTTCCGAGTTATCCCATGTTGGCCAATATTGAATGGACAAATGTCACAGGGGATTGTGACATAGCTGTCAGCATTAATTTTCAGCTTCTGATTAGTCGTAGTCAATTGATTAGGCAAGTTTATTTTATGTTGATTATAGGACATTCTTCTTTTAGCATATCCTTCAAAAAATGAAGCAGTTTTTCTTTGTTGTTGACTTCGCCATCGGAACAAATTGCTAATTGAAGGGGTGGCATAGAGCAAAATGGTTGGATGGAGCCTTTTATAGTCCTATTAATACGGGCTGGAAGAGCTTGAATGCCTTTCCGCCAATTACTAATGAAAATTGTATAGACATACAGAGATTAATGTAATTACACCAACCTTTCTTGAATAAAAATTGATTTATCTATTTCTGTTAGTCACATTATTCTCACGAGTGAAGACATGATGATTCTTGAACCGCGCGGAACAGACGTTGATTGATTATCTACAAATGAAAGCCCAACAAATATTTCGACCAGAACCGGTCATATCAGACTTCATCAATTCTCGACATAAAAGTCCTTYGTCTCATTTAATCCATCATTCCGAAATTTGTCCTACCAAAAGTTAAATCCAATAACATCTGGGGTTTCCGTATATTCATGCTTATACAGTGGTTAAAGATGAAATTAGGTTTGTCTTCCCCAGATTTCCTCAGATAGATAGATAACACAATTCTCACCATTATCTGTCGACAGACAAACCAGGAATATGGCTGGCATAATATATATATATTATCACGAATAAAAAATGCTATGATTAAATGGAGAGCTATTGTCTAGGGAAGCACTGTGAAAAGTGAATTTGATGAATATGGTTTCTTGCGTGATTGTATGATGTAAAATTGGTTAACAGAGAAAATATCTCACTCATTGAATCGATCAAGTACATACAACCCATTCATACCGAATAAAACGAGATCAGCATTTTTCCAAAAGTCTTCTAACTACTATGTGGCTCATCAGCTTTACAAATTCTTACTAAAAAAGTGCAAACTTATCCTTTAGTTGTAATATTAACTACCTTTCTCATTGCGCACAATCAATCTCGTTGATGCTGTGCCAGTATACATCACCAACCGGTCTCTTCAATCACTTGAATCTACTATTAAATTGAAGAATAATGAGCTCATCCATTTTCATAATATAATCGAAGTAATTAGGAACAAAACTGAATTATTCATATGTCAGAAATATCTTTCCATTAGTAAAGAAATTAAATCTTCACTTTTTCCGAGTAGCCAGATAGGCATGTATGGTGAGTTTTGCTTCCGTACACACATTGACCACGAGATTATAAATAATAGGCGAACTCCCCAGTTTTTCAGAGGTATTCTTTCTTATTTCAATTTTATCTCTTTGGATATATTGAAGCATTTATTTCTTTCTCCTTCTCTTTTTCTTATTTATTGTGGTTTTATTCATTTTTGGTATCATCCTGATTGAATTTCTACTGCATATTTTTATTCATTCTTCTCGTCAATTGCAATTGTTTGTCCTAAGTCCGAGCACTCAACCAGCTGCTTAATCTTATCGGTAAGTTAAACATTTGATCTTCACCGTGAAATTGTTGTACCAGCTTTTCCATTTATCCAACTACAAGTTTAGTAAATTCTCTCATTTTCTCTCATGCCTCTGTTAATCAAGGATTTAGTGTGTTGGTTATCGTGTTCAGGAAAATGAGACTACTTTCCTTTCCGAGCTTAAATTAAGCTCAAAAACTCTAATGGGAGGTTTTTTTTTTTTTCCCATAATAATTTCCCCAGGAAATTCTTGCAGACTAATAATGCATTAAAGGTAGATGTTGGACATTTTACGTGTTTGTGCCAACCATGTCAGACTTTGGACAATAAGTCTGAAATCAAACATTAAATACCCGAGGATTGTCATGAAAATGTGTTTGCTGTTCTACTTTGAAGAGTGTTTTCATAATGAGTAGAAAACCTATATCGGGTTGTTAATTATTTCTGCTCTACGATTAGGCTCGGGCAATCTACAGGAACTGTTCTATGGAGAGTTATTTAACTTACAAAGAGAACTACTCTATCTATACACTGAGAGATTGACCCAAAATTGGGCCTATCGCTGATGATTGAATAAGAATCTTTTCAAAGCTATGTCTTAGTTTGTCGCGTGAAAAGTTCTTTTGTCACGATGTTGCCCAGATTAATTGATAACTATTGAATTATATAACCGAAATTACTATTTTCAGAATTTGTTGGAATAACCAGTTAATAGCATTGAAATGAATACATAGGGGTTGAATTCAAAAAACCTGAGTTATGTCTTGGGGAACAGAGAAGATGAAGTTGTTACTGTTTTCATCAGATTATTGATAGACAGCAGCTTGATCATCATCTCTATGATACCTTTCCTGATACCCTTACTGAGAATTTCCCTGACGTTTTGCTGAGTTTTCTCTTTTATACCAAGTATCCATTCATGCTGCAAACTCGAAGACTGAGTCTGACACGCAAGGAAAACTAGTGACATTGGCTGACATCATCTGACATCGTCTGACACTGCTGGAGTCTTCACTGTCCCAATGTTTTCTAACGCTGTGAAAAATGGAAATCTCAAATCTTCTTCCCGTGAATGGCCATTTTTCCAACTACTGTTCGCTGGAAGACTGTTCATTATTATTTGATTGTTTAATGCAGACGAATTGATTCTCCGCTTTGTGTTTTTACCACATGAATAGCATCTTGGTTCTTTGAGCATTACTTTTTTGATACCCTGTTGTGCATCATCTGAAATACCTGACTTTCGATTCGTGCATATAATCGCTAATAGTGACAGACTGGTTGGCTTCTTTGAATCTGAGATTGAACAACAGGATTAGCTGCTTTTTATCATATTGAAGTTTCATGATTTTGAAGATACATCTAACTAACGGTTTCTAGTACTTTTTAAGTGTAATCTACAGTCATTAAAGTCAGTTAAAACATTGAGTAATTGAAATGTCAGCTGAACATAAAGTCGTTGCCGAAGCCCACAATGTGGCTAAGGTCGATCCTCCCAAAGCTATTTTTGAAAAGCATCATGGTGCTCCTCATTTGAGCGGCATGGAAGAATACGCTAAGTTGTATGAACAATCAATCAAAGAACCTGAAGTGTTTTTCGCTAAACTTGCCAGAGATATGTTATCTTGGGACAAGGATTTCAAGACAACTAAATCTGGTGGATTTGAATTCGGAGATGTTGCCTGGTTTTTGGAAGGTGAATTGAACGCTTCTTACAACTGTGTTGATAGACATGCTATCAAGAATCCTAATAAGACTGCCATTATCTACGAAGCTGATGAACCATCTGATGGTTACACTCTTACCTATGGTGATTTGTTGAGAGAAGTTTCAAGAGTCGCTTATGTTTTAGAATCTTTTGGCGTCAAGAAAGGTGATACTGTTGCTGTTTACTTGCCTATGATTCCTCAAACTATCATCACTTTATTAGCGATTGTTAGATTGGGTGCTATTCACTCTGTTGTCTTTGCTGGTTTCTCCTCTGGATCATTGAGAGATCGTATTTTAGACGCTGATTCAAGAGTCGTCATCACCACTGATCAATCAAAGAGAGGTGGAAAGATCGTTGAAACCAAGAAGATTGTCGATGAAGCTTTAAAACAATGCCCTAATGTTAGAAACGTCCTGGTTTACAAGAGAACTGGCGTTGAGAACTTACCATGGATTAAAGACAGAGATTTCTGGTGGCACGAAGAAGTTGTCAAGTACAGACCCTACTATCCACCTACTCCTGTCTCTTCTGAGCATCCATTGTTCTTGTTGTATACTTCTGGATCGACTGGATCACCCAAGGGTGTAGTCCACGCTACTGCAGGTTATTTATTGGGTGCTGCAATGACTACGAAATATGTGTTTGATTTACACGAGGAAGATATCTTATTCACAGCTGGTGATGTGGGTTGGATTACTGGTCATTCATACTGTTTGTATGGACCTCTGATGTTAGGATCTACTACAATTGTTTTCGAAGGAACTCCTGCTTATCCTAACTATTCCAGATATTGGGATATCATTGACAAATATAAGGCTACTCATTTCTATGTTGCTCCTACTGCTCTTAGATTGTTGAAGAGAGCCGGTGAAGAATTTATTCATCACGATTTGTCATCCTTAAGAACTTTAGGATCTGTAGGTGAACCAATTGCCCATGAAGTTTGGGAATGGTATAATGAATACATTGGAAAGAAGAACTGCCATATCTGTGATACTTACTGGCAAACTGAATCTGGTTCTCATTTGATTAGTCCTCTTGCGGGTGTTACTCCTATGAAGCCAGGTGCTGCTACTTTACCTGTGTTTGGTATCGATCCAGTGTTGATTGATCCTGTTACCGGTACTGAATTAAAAGGTAATGACGTTGAAGGTGTCTTAGCTATTCGTCAACCTTGGCCTGGTATGGCTAGATCCGTCTACAAGTCTCACCAGAGATATCTTGAAACCTATTTCAAGCCTTATCCTGGTTATTACTTCACAGGTGATGGTGCTGGCAGAGATCATGACGGTTACTACTGGATCAGAGGTAGAGTTGATGACGTGGTTAACGTTTCTGGTCACAGATTATCTACTGCTGAAATCGAATCAGCTTTGTTAGATCATCATGATGTCGCTGAAGCCGCTGTTGTTGGTGTTCACGATGAATTGACCGGTCAAGCTGTTAATGCTTTCGTTTCTCTTAAAAAAGCCCCTGAAGACGAAGCTGCCATGAAGAAGGAACTTATCTTACAAGTCCGTAAGGAAATTGGTCCTTTTGCTGCTCCTAAGGCTATCTTGATTTGCGACGATCTACCAAGAACAAGATCCGGTAAGATCATGAGAAGAGTCTTGAGAAAAGTGTTGGCTCACGAAGAAGAACAATTAGGTGATATGTCCACTTTGGCTAATCCAGAGTCTGTGGATCATATCATTGAAGTCGTTAACAGAAAATAAGGGTGCAAATGTATTACTTCTCTAGGTTTTAGGATATAGAATGGAGAAAATTTTTTTATTTACTTTGGTATAACGTTTTTAATATCTTTCCTTTTAATTCCTTTTTCTTTGTTTATAGAGGATTTTTTGGGACAACAATCGGTTCATAAAAATAATGAAGAATCTGATTTGCGAGTTTTTCATTTGACTCTCATGATTATAAACAGACTAATAGATATACATCACATATAAATAAATATACATATGAAAGGTACATTTCATTATTTAATGATATTTATTATTCGTTAACTATATAAACTATGCTGTATGGGAAGGAATTGAAAGAAATGTAATGACTCTCGATATTTAGGAAGTAATAATAAATAAAGTAACAGTATAGAAAGTATCAGTCATTTAGTATTCAGTTATTATAATTACTTTGCTCAATCACGAACCTAACGAATTTACGCGTTTTTCTTCGTGTCACGAGATTTCCACGAGCAAGCCAGATTTAAGAAAGTTATAATAGTTTATGGCATTCTTTTAATTCATTTAAGTATAATTGATAAGGGTTTTCTGGATATAGTTTTATTATTATTCGTTGATATTGCGAAGGGTAATAATGCCCATCATACATTATTGACTGAGGATCCAATTTATACAAAATGATTGATCAGAAGAAAGGTGAGTCTCTAACGAAGGCCTTGGAAAAGATTCTACCGAAACTACCAGAACCGTTTGAAAATTTCACATTAATATCACCAACTTCATCATGCAAACATATTTACCATAAATCGAAAACTGATGATCCAAACTCCCATAAAACCATCAGATCAAAGTTCTTCATATTGCTTGCCTATAAGAYGGTGTTCATATATGCCATTGAGATCTATGTCTACACATCGTTTAATATTAAAGAGGGAGCTGTTTCTAATGTGATAAAAACATTATTTGTTTCAAAGGCTGATACCTCGGGATATTTTAGTGATCTAGCACAGGAAGAAAACTGTCCCGTTTCCTTCTCAAGTGTTACGAAACTGTTGATCCAGAGTGTCCTGTCAATTCCGTCAGCAGAGTATGTTAGAGAGTTTGATCCAAAGCTCGATGCTAGAGATATAAAAGAGAAAACTCAGATTTCCATGTTCACTAGGCCTGAAGGTCAATATTTATTCCCAAATTCCAAACAAAATCCAAGTAAACATATCCTATCAGGAGAAAAGTTGATGCAATGGTGGTTACGTATTATAGATGACTTGAGCAGTGTTGTATACAAAGAAGAAGGTCTACAATTACGATTGAAAATACCAGGGGCAGAATCCGCTACGGAATTAAAATATTTAAAGGATCAGAAAGGTGATTGGAAATCGGGTCAAGTTGAAATCCTGCCAATTGATAACTCAACGCCTGCAATCTACAGTATTCCTTTATTCCCAGATGATCCTAAATCTCGATTCATTGAGCATTTAGCAGCAGAAGAACGAGCAAGAAAAGTCAATGTCAATCAATTCTGGGAAGAATTAGCCGTCAGACAGGAGTTTCGGTTAGGAATTCTTGTTAGTGTCATTGGTACGTTAGGTTATGAAAAAGATGATCTGGAAAGTTTTGAACTGAAAGAACAGTCAATTCTGKCTTATCATCTCAATGATAAGCAATACAGAGCTCTGACCAACTCTATTCTTGAAGGCGATTATATTTCCTTGAAAGGTGCTGAATTGGCATATAAATCTTTCATGAAAAAGAATCCTCCTGGCAATGTTATATCCTCGATTTCTGGTACTTTTGATGCGCTAGCCAAATCAAAGGACTCATCTACAATCAAACGACCTGCTCCAGTAGTGAACGATCTTAGTTCAATGATCCGTAAGAAGAAAAAGAAATAAGTCACCGAAGGAAATAAATTAAGCATTTCAAGTAACTATTAATCAACTACCTAACTACTATATATTTCTCAAATAATATGAAAGTAAATATTGTATAAATATGCAAATAACATTGTTAATAAACAAGATAATAAATCACTCAGAGTGAAATAAATAATGTAAGGAATAAACAGGTTCCGTTTGTATTATTGGCCCTTGCCTTGTATCTTACATATGTCTAGAGATATTTTCTTGTTCATACTTGGCAAGGGACAGGACAAAAGAGGTTTGTCCTAAGCGGATAGAGCGTCTGACAATATAAGAACAATCACCAAAGGAATTGATAGTAGGAAGGAATATAAGAAGAAGATATGTAATTTTTCTAACGAAAGAGACTCTGAATAATATCTATTCTCATATATATATTTGTATTATAGCATTTTACGGTGATTTGCAAAATGTCGTTGGAATTGCAAGCCCAAAGTCGGAAAGAGAAGCTGGCTAAGCTAAGAGGAATTACCTCAACGAAAGCAAGGACTGACTTAGGAGAAAAATCTTTGGAGAATGAGCGCGATAATAAAGGAAGAGAAGGGAGCGAAGAAGGGAAAGAAACGGAACTCAATGTTATATCTGGCAGAAACTTCGATATAGAAACCCGAATGCCGAAAGTCGGGTTCTTGAATCCACCAAAAGTAGATGCTGACGGTGGTACATTAGAAGCGTTATCGAAAGCAGAAGAAGAAGCAATTATAAAACGGCTAGTTGATAAGGAAAACAACAAAGAGGAGTTACGACTAGATAACCTGAAGCCTAAGCGAGATAACTGGGATCTGAAAAGAAGTATGGAACGAGAGCTAAAGATATTAGATAAGCGAACAAACCGCGCAATAGTGGAGGAGGTAAGGGCGAGGATACTTGAATCGAAAAAAGATTGACTGATATCCGATGTGAAAGAATGAAAATATTCATATAAGAGAAGAAGGAGTAATGAGAAAGGAAAAAGCAAATACTGGACTSTCTAAGGAAAACTTGAGCGGTTTGCATTTAACTTTTGATTATTGTAGATCCTTAGTTATGTTGTAATTTTAACTACGCAAGTGTATATTATCTATAAATTCTAAACCGTTTATTTCTTCAACCCCATAAATTTGAATGTTTCTATGAAATCATAATTTTTTCTTCTTCTTCTTCTTCTTCTTGATCAATGAATAAGTTATGGCTTGTGGACATGAAGCAAATCCATTAAACTCCTTCTTCATAGTTAACAGCCTCAAAGAAATACATAACAGCRAATATAACGAAAACAACAGCACCGCCTAGGGTAACAGTCTTCATACTGATTTTGCTTGCAATCAATTGACCTCCAATCACAGCACCGCCAGTACATATGCCGTGTCCAACAACTGAGCCAAAAATCACATACCAATAGTCAGAACCAGCAGCCATAGCGATAGTTGCGAATTGCGACCTATCACCCCACTCACCTAAAAACGTCATTGTAAAAACCTGAATCCATTCAGGAGAGAAGATAAAGGACAAGAGGTTGACAATAGAGGCTTTTAAATTCTTTAATTTTGATGAGGGTGAGGCTGATGGATGTGACCCATTTTCTAGTTCATCATTTTGATCATTAATGACCTTTGTTTCAATTTCCTCTTGAACTTCTTGCATCTCTTCATCAACACCTTCATCCCGGCTCATTTCAAATCCTTCTTTGAAAAGCTTCAACCCAAAGATCACGAAAAAGACTGACGCTAAGTAATGGGTTATTTTTGGAGAAAACAAAGCAGGTAAAGTATGCCCTATCAGACCAGATAAAACTGTCATTATCATTAAAGCACCGAAAGCTGCAGTAAATACAACAAGTCTTGAGGATCTCATAGCCATTAAAGCGGCAATGAGAAAAGTCTTATCACCAATCTCTGATACAACAATCATACACAATGAAGCGGAAAATGATTTGAAACTAGATTCAGACTCAAATTCTGAATTTTTTACATCAACCGCGCTTTCAGTGGTATCAAGCGAATCGCTGACATCGATCTCACTTTTCAGTTCCGACAAATATTCACTCTCTGTGACTGATATTGCTTCAGCTTTGATAGAGTTGATGAACAAAGCCAGCGCTATCAAAATCGCTAATGATGTAAGAAACTTCATCTTGATGCCAACCATTGTGTTTCGAATAAGATTTATATGATCTTTCTATGATTTCTTTTTTCTTTTATAACTTGAATTCCTTGCCCTCAATAATTCTTTTTGTAAACCAATAAATGTTTTTCCAACAAGTGACTTTTGATCAGAGAAACGATAATCAATCACCAAAAATTCAGTACTTTGACTTCGAGATTCGCTGGTTTGTACTCGCTGCTTCTTGCAAATACTCTTTTGTTATATTGTAGTAATAACAAATATCAATTCTTTTATAATCTTCTTCTATATCCCTATCCAACGAAAGCAATTMTCTGTTGTATGTTGAATGAAATACCTGATTCGCGTCCTTTATGTCGATATATTCCACAGCCTCTATGGATCATCTAAAGGCGGTTTTATCTTTCCTCTTTCACTTATTTCCTAACACTAATTGCTCAAAACAAATTGAAATAAAGGGTTATCTCTAGTCAAATAAATCTCAAAATTTAAGTCTAAATGTAATTCTAGGTCTATTCTTTATGTCGGGTCATTTCCTGAAYATTCTTTATGGTCCTTCAGTCTATTCAGCTTCAATCAGCGAATGATGTGCCACTTGCAAACAGCTTACTGTTAAAAAGCGGTACAAACAGGAAAGTAGTCTTACACAAACAGTTCACCACACAAACCTAACTCGCATACAGTTTTTGAAGCTGTACCTGAACAGGTACAGCTACCCTTTTAGGAAGAACTATTCAAAAGCGGGTAGCGACTTGGCTAGAATTTATGAGACAAAAATCAATCACCGAAGTCAAAATGAAAAGGTGTAAGGATTAGAGAAAGAGGCTGAGGAAAAGACATATAGGAAGATGACGAGAAAACGATGTTACAAGTATTCTAAAGTATTCTCTCAGGCTATTGCAGATTTAAATTCTACTGAATATTTCACCGTTGTTCAAACGAACTGTACGATATTTCTCTATATCTTTCGTCAACTCTTCGGCATCAAGGTAACAGGATTTCTGTAATAAAAGAAAATTGTATCACGTGACTAAGAAAAATCTTGATCTTTCTTGATCTTCATCGAGCTTTCTATTCGCACCAGATTCATTATCCGTTACTAATATTATTATTGCAGTAAGAATAATTCTATTCATTCAGCAACTTAWTTATTCTATTTTACTATTTTCGCTTTCTGACTTCAAGCTTTTCTACAAAGCCGAGCATCTTTTGCCTTATTAATTGACAATGATCATCGTGGTTGAGATATCAACACGTAAACTTTAATATTTCGTAGTATATGCCAGGCAAAACAATTTGTATTTACAAAAAGAGATCAAAGAACAATTGAAAGAAGAAAGAAATTATCTACAAATACACTACCTAACAAGATCATCAATTATTTGCTTCAAATAATTCTAGAATTCGAAAAGCCAATATTCGATATGCGAGGCAACCGGAACAACTGAACGTACGTATCGCAGACAACCGCCCACATTCTATCCTTCATTGACAAGTACTTAGAATCAGTAGGAGCTACCAGCAGTAGTAGGAGTTGTTGGTCTCATCTACATAGCGCTTCACTGTTTACCTAATGAATATCAGATATGTGATTTTTCAAGCTGGCTTGATATTTCAAAAACAAAACTTGCAATAGACCGCGTGCCTGAAATACAGGCTGAATATCTAGTTATGAACATGGCTAACCTGAACTCGCATTCACAACAAAGCAGTAACAACTTTGATCAGAATATGGGTCTGATATCTGGTCACAACACACATAACCATAGTAATACAAATCAKACACATTACAACCCAAGGGTTCGAAACTTCAGAAGCAGTTTGATCCAAGAAGAATCACACATTGTATCAAATAGCGGTGAATTAAACAATGGTTCAGCAAAAATTAGTGGTATTACAATGAAGATGCACTCTTCTTCCATCAGAAAAGCAAAAGGGAGGACAGGCCAGAAAAAGAA
The DNA here is from genome assembly GCA_001599295.1 of Sporopachydermia quercuum. NCBI lineage: Eukaryota > Fungi > Ascomycota > Sporopachydermiomycetes > Sporopachydermiales > Sporopachydermiaceae > Sporopachydermia > Sporopachydermia quercuum. The sequence goes on from BCGN01000006.1 coordinate 1,216,415, forward strand.
GCAGGTAATCGACAGAGAACAACTTGATGCCAGGTCAGCAGTAAATACCATATGCACAAGTAGTATGAACAAACCACCTGTTGGTGATACCSGTGTGACATATGAGAATCTGATAGAAGTAATGAATATGCATAATGAAGCCATAGACRGTCTGAAAGATAAAGTGAAATACATGGTGGAAGAAAACAATGATTTACGGAACGAAATTACTAGATTACAGGCGATAACATCGAAACAAGAACATACGCTGTTTCGTATTCTGTCTACTCTRCAGCGGCAAAAAAAACAAGCTGCCGATGAACTACATGCTTTGGCATCCTCAATGCTTTCATCTTCAACTTTGCAACAAGACCTTTGCTTGGTACACGAGAATGACCCTAAAGTAGCGGATTCTGATAATGCTGCAAACAACAAAAGAAACAGTGATGGCGGTAGTAATATACTCAATGGGAAGCTACGTGAACCTGACGGGACAACTACTATTTCTCATTCAGACCTTGAACCCGATTCAGGATCTTCTTCAGAATCTCCGCGAAGTACAGGCGAACGACAACAGGATCAAGARACTGCTGAATCCATATCTATGACCTTTGACGGTGGCTTAACCCTGCCATCATCAGTTCGACCTTATTTCGAGTTCTCTGAAGTGAACAGTGTCGATGATTTGGTGAAAGAATGGTATGAAGGTATCAATGGGAACCCATCAATTCAATCATTGGAAGCTCAGTATGGCACCTCCTGGAGAGAAGGACCTAGGGCAAATCTTTCAAGGACATTTTATCGTAGAAAGCGGCTGATAAAAGCAGTAGAGAAATCAGCAACTCAACTAGGGTTATCCAAACAAGAGACCATAACTCAGTTAGAAGCTGCAAGAGTAGACTCTTCTGGTGCTAGACGATCTGTTTATTGGCTATGTGAGCATTTACCAGCACAGTTTCGCTAGGTAACAAGTTCGTCTTCTGGTCTTCTGATAGGGAGAATGAAGTGAAAGATAGATATACGCATAATATACGAAAATGAGAGCAAAAGGCAGAATAAAGAGCAGAGAAATAAGCAAATATCTGGAAATAACGATATATTAGATGATATACAATGTTGTAATAAGAGTTAACCTTGATGTCGGTGCAATATAGCGATAAAACATATCTGATCTAAATTACGGAATGTACATTGATAGAGTATATGACAGTACATAAGGTAACCTATACATAAACATGAAGTATAATACAGCCTATTATCCTAAACCAATAAAAAAAAAAAAAAGAAAAAAAAAATTAAAAAGAGAGAAGGACCAATAAAAAAATAATTTGTAATCCACAACAAATGCAACCAATAACCAACCAGACAAACACCTAAATATATTTAGAGACTTCTTCACCAATATCCCATTTCAAATCTTTACTCCATTCGTCCGCTCTATCTAAAACATGATCCAACAACTCATCATCATTATTAGGYCCAGTAGAAATATTATTCACTGAAGTATCATCGAATTCTGCAAATTTCATAGGTGATATACCTAGTCCTTTTTCTAAGCTGTACTGGAAAGAATCTTTTGAGGGAATAAGATCCAAATCTTCTGATGGTGATTTATCGTTCTTATCAGTAAACTCATCGTTAAGGAAACTGCCATCCATATTGGAGTTATTTCTTGTGACGCTGGCAGTGGAGTTACCAGTAGATGCAATATTGTCTGGCGATGCGTTAACTGAACCGTTGGCATCATAGTTTTTGCTAAATCCTTTGTCACTAATTTCTGTAGAGGTTTTCACAACAGGATTAGTTTCATTCTCCTCTCGAATTCCCATCTTTTCAGCTTTCTTCTTTTTATCTTTATTCTTACGTTTCTTAACACCAGCATTGATTTGCTGGGCATCAACAATAACCACTTGAAAGCTTGACATCAGTGGTACATTACTTGCCTCTATATGAGGTGGTAAAGGAGTAGCAGCTTGAGTTGGTTGTGCAGTAGAGTTAGAGCCAGAAGAACTGGAAGCATCCACATTTTGACGACCATTGAAGCTTTTCCTTCTTTCGACAAAGACACCTAATGGAGGAGGTTCAATTTCCATTTCTATTCCGCGGGCTCTAGTAGCTGGCGTTGGTGTAGCATTTGTTGCTTTATATGCACTTCTTCTTATGGTTGATGGAGGTTTTGTTGCTGATGACATTATAACTGTCGTGGGAGATGAGTATTCCATGCGAGGGCTTCGACTTTCATGCGGAGATTCTCTTATGATTTTATTTTGATTGCTGGAGTTGTGCGATGGTAAAGGAGGTGTGCTTGGACGAGTAACTGTATGCTTAAGGTTAGCCGTAGATTTGGATTTATGGGGTTTTAAAACTTTCTGATTAGTTGAAGGTAATGAAGCATGACTAGCAACTTTTCGAACATTCTTCCTTAAAGATGGTGTACCAGTATTGGTGACTGAAGGCTGTTCAGGGCGTTGTTGATGCTGTTTACTTACTCTTGGAGATGACAAGGAAGCGTTATTCTTATTTGGTGAGCCAAAACTCGGAGACCCTAATATTTTCGATACTTGGGAATAGCTTTTTATAGGAGAGTTTTCACGTAAAAAATTGATTCCTTTGTTAATGACTTGTTCACCTTTCATAGTAACATCTCTTATTTTCTTAGCAACTCTTGAATATCCCTGAATACCTTCATTATGAACCAAGGCAATTTGATTTTGAGATTGAACTTGCGCTTGGTTCTGCTGCTTGGAATCAGATAGGGATTGTCTCAGTTTTGATTTTTTAACTGATGGCGATGCAACGAAAATTTGAGGTGAATCATTAGTAGGTTTAACATGAAAATGATTCTGAAACTTGTTTTCGAATTGAATTTGGTTGCCCAGAGAGATATGTGAAGTACCAGGGATCAATTTTTTGGGTGTCCATATAGATTTTTGAGGAACTCTATTATCAATCATATTGGACGAATGATGTAGTTCCTGAGGTCTCAAATCAGGGAAGTTTCCTGACGTTTGATCTAAAACCGGTGTATCTTGAGGGGAAACATAAGCGGTTGAAGCTGATTGCGCATTTGATGAGTATAAGTAATCATTAGAATCAAAAGCAGAACGTTGCTGAGGAGAGTTCACATTCTGTAGGGAATCTTGGTACGGATGTCGCTCACTATGCAGTAAATCAATACTTGATACATTCAAAGGGGAATCTCCATGGATAACTCTTGAACTATGTTTAGTAGGTCTTTTCGTGCTTGAAATGCGACCTCCTTCTTGAACTCCATGTTGATTTTCTGATAAGAACTCTCTGCCATATGAAGAACCCATTCTATAGAACTCAACATCATTTTCACCAAGCTGAGTGGAGGTTAGTGCATCGTCGCCATCATCACGATAATATTTTACTCCTACTCCGTTAGGGATAAGTGAAYTATGTTGCATTCCATGTGGAGCATTACTATTAGAACCCGACACTCTATCCATGCCAAAATCTTCTCCAGGATAGGTTTCCAAGTCATATATATGATCAGGATACTCATTAGGATCAGGAGTTGGAAGCAGTAGAGAATAATATGAAGTATCCATAGGAGGCATCCCAGTTTGGGATCCAGGATCAGTCATGTTCAGCGATAGTTCTAGATCCATGGTCATACTTGAGTCTGGTTGATTCATTGGATACAACCCACTTATAGAATAAAATTGATCTTGAGCCGTAACGTAAGCGGAATTAGAACTGCCATTATTACTCATACTCGTTGATATGTTTACATTGGAATGCAGATCATTTACCCCACGACCTTTCACCGTATCAATGGTCTGTGTATTGATATACGTAGAATTTGCGTGATAATTAGGAGCATTCATAAACAAATTGTTGTTATGATCATTGTTTGGAGACATATTGGATACCAGATTTGAAGAAACAAACTGTTGTCTCTTAGGAGGGGAATCAAATGTTGCTTCAGATGGCATATTGATATGACTTGTATATTGTGATATGATATGATATGATAGGCAAACTGAAATGATAGAATGATGACAACAAATGTTCAAACAGGTGCGCGGCGATAAAAGGAATAGAAAATCAGATGCTCTGTGGTATCTGCATGCAAGCCTTTCGGTAGATCAAGGTGTTGTGGTTCATTCAAATGCCCTTGTTGATCTTTATTTCTATAGTAAACAAGCGATGTATCAAATAGCAAGCATGATATCCACACAATAAATCAACTGAAAACGAACGACAGTCAAAAGCGAACGAAAATCTTTTTGCACCAGGCAAAAATGGTATTGAAGGGCTTCTAATATAAAATAAAAGGTACCTATTAAAGAGAGCAGATCAACTGTTTCTCTTTATATAGTTGATCTGAGGTTCTATGACAGTTTAAACAAACAAACAACACAACCAAAAAAATCAAACAAAACTATGGAGCCAAAACACAGATATTTCAACCCATTAATAACTGAAGTCAGCTTAGTTGTAATCAAATGAACAGGTACTATTATGCCGTTCAATATAGCATCTATAGGTAAATTTAGTATAGATAGCAGCTAATGTATGCGGCAGGTTCTCTGAATGCTAATAGAAGAGAATGTTGAGGTCACAATGTAAACAACCACAAACAAAAAAAACAACAGGAGAGATAATTTAAATGATTACATAATCTTAAATATAAGGAATTTTATCCCCACATTGAAGAAGGTTGAGAAGAACCTTAAACAAAGTTGTCAGGCTTAGAGAAGRAACTGGATCCGATGCATTTGATTCAAGGTATTTGGTTCACGATATTGGGTCCCTTATGAGGGGGAGAAAAGTTGCAGATAAAATAATATAGCTTTTTGGCTTTTGATTTGCGATTATCTTCAAAATTCTTGGAAAAAAATAGACTGTTGAACTCAGCATAAGAACTATTATAAAATCTGGAATAGTGCGACCTTGATATATTATGTTCAGCACCATACATAAACTATAAAGCTTATTCAACATTAATACTCCGGCTTCAGTAAATTGATTTTCTTCTATGAGTCATGTTACTTCCTTTCCAGTGAAGGTACCGTACATATCAAACGGTATTCCTACTTGTGGCTATGCTTTGTATAATAACATCATATCTACTTTGAAGCGTCGCTTACACCAAAAGCCGATCAGAAACTCGATGGCTTTTCTCTTGTTTTTCATGCGCGCCTAATCGAACTTAAAATTAGTGAAAATCATTAAGGTTTAGCATATTGATAAGAATTCTTTCATGATATTATCCAATTGCTAGTGATGGTATAGATGTAAGAACAAATGGTTCCTATGAAAAAAAGGATTAAAAAATAGTGTAATGATATTTTTACTTGAAAATCGTTTCTCAAAATTCGATATATTCGAATAATCCTGGAGTATGTGTAATCAATAGCTTAGTGTTGATTGAAGAACCGAAGAAAAAACGGCACAGCGGCTAATAATAACCATATCTGTCCTATATAAATCATTGGATTAGTTTCTTTCGTCGCTGTGAACCTGTGTTTCTCTATAAAGTCATTGATCCAACTGACGCTCTGATCTCATTTCTTTTTTCATAGTAATTAGTATTCGCTTTTATCCGTCCCTCCTGTCAGAGATCATGCACTCCCTACCTAACAATGAGGTAAGTGAGCAAAGGRTCCAAGACATAGTGAGACTTGATGTTTGGCACACTATTTGSACACCCTGTTTCCTGGGTTACGATCTTCTCAGATAAGATAAACAAACAAATAAACAAACAATCAAATTGTTTCAATTGAACCAAATAATCTCGTGTTTGTGGAAAGAATACAATTGTGTTTGCACTTTCACCATGGTTTACAACAAATAAACAATCCATGACAATACTAACTACAAATAGTATTTGCAACAATTCTAATCGTATAGTAACCATTTATCAAATACTGTTTATTTCCTTTTATGAGGTTTTTTCTTCCCTTTTCCTTTTACTTACCTCGTGCTCTAKATAGAAGATCTAATAAGTTTTTTTCCTATATATTACCTCAAATTGAATCTGTTGTATATTATTTATGTAAAATAACAAATCTAGTATTATCAATTGTACTTTTAGCGACGTCAAATTATTGAGAAAAGCATCCCATTGAACGAATTCTGACAGAAACTTGATTAAAGCCTGATTGTGATGAAGCGATCAATGAAAGGAGAGATAGAGTAGATTTTTATTAATAAGTAGGTATTGCAAAAAAAGAGGTTACTTCTCTGTATTTCTGTTTAATAGTAAAAGATGAAAATCATTTGTAAACTGACAATAGCCTAGATTTATTGAAACTATTATAAGAAATGAAGCTTGAGAGACCCCTAAATAAAGCGAAGTGATAAGATTGRAAGTATTTTAATATCCTATTTTTGTCAACTCTTAAACGACATCAGCGAGTTGAGGACATCAAGGAACATACAAAGACCTTTACTCAATTCACTGTACTTTCATCTAATCCAAGCTTTCACCCATTGATTTCATGGTTGTATTTATGTTGCAGAACTGAGTCGTGTATTATTAACAGTTAACTCATCAAYTATCAACAATCACTCAATAACCGAAAGGTAATCCATTGTACAATCAGCTTATTGCTTGATACTTAAACCATTGATATTTCTAGTTTAAAGCAGAACATTACATTACAATGTCTTCTCAAACCATACCCAGAATATCCGCCCTTGAAGATATAACCGAAGTTGATGAATCTAGACTTTCAAGAAACAGCCCCATCAAGAAGACTGTCAACTTGTTAGCATCATCGAATAACAAATCCAATKATTCAGTTGATTCTCCTTCTAAAGACTTAGCAAATCAGCTCAAGGCGTTACATATAGACGATTCTACGACGCACGACATTGCCATAGACGTTGACATTGAGAACGACAGCTCTTCACATATCAAATCAATCACTAAAGACATTAATGATGATAACCAGAGCAACGTTGAATGGGAAGATGTKCATCAAAAACCAGCAATCCAACACATAGAATCCAATGTAAACCCCTTGGGAAAGAACGGRAAAACGTCATATCAGTCGAATCCACTTTTCCATGCCCCTTCTAAWGAATCTATGAATTCCGATGCGGACGGCCAAAATGAGTTTCCACCGAATTCAATGGAATCAATTGCCATTGAAACCACTAAAAAGTCTGCAGGGGAAATAAATGACGGGCCACATACCATTAATGATCAAACCAGCGCCTTGAAAGCAAATATTGATACCTTGGAAAATATCCTGAATTCTTTTCCTTTAGATGTTCAGCTCGATGCCAATAACTTAAGTGATACTAATACCAATACTCTGTCAAATCCCTCTATGAATTCTTTCCCTTCAATAACTTCACACACTTCGATCAGCACCAACAGTCAAGCTCACAGCATTAGTGGCACAGATAACTCAAACAGCGTGAAAATCACTCCTCAAAATGATGTCCCTTCGGTAGGAACTGTTGTGCATAAGAACACCGGAGAAGTAGAACAGCCTGTTTGGAAGAAAGTCATTGATGCCGTTGGACCAAGTGGAATATTTGACAATAAGCCTCCAACAGCCGAGGAAAACTTAGCTCAAATGTTTGCTAGTTTACCTAAAGACCAAAAACCAGAGGATTTCTACAGCAACGGTCAAAGTTTGGCTTCTATAAACCAATCTGAGGACATCAATGATAATTCAAATAATAATTCAGTTCAGGTTGAATCAACTGATGATAATGATAATGATCCGGATATTGGCAATGGCAATGATGATCATAACTACCATTCAACAACTACTTCATACAACGATGACGAATTTACTTCCAGCTCTTCTGAAGATGTGATCCGTACAGTCAGTCAATCTCCTCTGAAAGTTTTTGGTGGCAAATACAACTCTTATACTGAGAAGAAGTTCAATACGTTTCTGGATGACTCTCAAATTATGAAGCAAAATCAGGCCCATTCTGACAATAGCTCATCATCATTTGTCTCAGAGCCTGAAGGACACAACGAGTCAAATCCTTTGAATGGAAACGTTGTTGCCGATGTTAACGCTAACAGTACTGGAGATATTGATGATAGCAATTTTACTGCTGATGATTACATGAAAAAGGCTAATGATATATTCAATGGTATAACTAAAAGACCACCCACGTTTCCAACCGGAAGTTTTGCCCCAGAAACAAATTACCAGTCAACAGATGATCAGCCCCAGACGTCTACTAGTGCGGATCTGTCAAGCTCGAGTGAGATAAATTCCAATACACACAGCAATATCAGTATTCATCAACAAAGGGGAAGGGATGATGATTTACACTCAGATGAAGGCAACTCAGRAAATTTGGAAGGAATGAAAGCACCACATACAGGTAGTCGTAGAAGCTACAGTTTTGATCATTCTACACTGAAAGAAAACAGATTAATGACCAGTGAAATGCCATCTGGAGCACGGAACATCCGAAACATCACCAATGTGTCCAACCAACCTTCGTTAAAACAACGAGCATTGTCACAATCGTATGCTTTGAATCTAGGGAAAGAGAACTCTATTACTCAGCACAATCTGCCTAACTCTAGCATAGATAGACCTACCGTGGAAAGACCAGTGATTGATCAGTCAAGACCTCTGCCAAAATCCCCAGTTGATAACGCGAAGCCTACATCAAATTTAGGACAAGAGTTCCGTCTTGACAGTCAATTGCAATCACCTTCAAAAACTCCAGGACGCAGAGGAATCTCCTTTATTAGACCTGATGATACACCAATCCCTCATCAAGTGGGTAATATGAAATTTGATAGCATCAAGAAATGCTGGGTTCCAGTTAAATATGACAGCATGTCTACTTCGAGAGGAACCAACATATCCACTACTAAATCGAACCAGGGCAACGAATTCGATGATGCGTTGAGAGAATTGGATGCAATTGACGATTTAGGTACAGAATCCAACTCCAACTCTAACTCATTGAACGATACTGTTGAAGAACTGAAAAGTAGCGGGGAGTTTAATAACAACGATGATAGTGTTGTAGTTCACGCTATTGTTGAACATGATAACAACCACCATCATGAGGATGACATAATTACTACTCCCGCCATGCAAACCAGACCAAGTATTCTACGTAACTCTGATAGCAATCCAAGAAGGTTTTTTAACAAGGATTACTTGAACCAATCAACAGAAAACAACTCTTCCTCCAAGCGAGAGGTCTCCTTTTCATTTGCTCATACAATGCACGAACCAGATACGTTCGAAACCCCTATTGTTAGTTCAGCGGGATCTTCGACATCTTCTACAACTCGCTCTCCAAAACGTTCTGCAAAATCTACCTCTCGGAAGGAATCATCACAGTCGATAGGCTCCTTTGATATAACCAATGTATCAAAAATTGATACGTCATTCTCAGTGACCCGGAAGCTGTTGGTAGAAGCACTGATCAACATGAACCCAGAAACCGACGAATTATCAAAGGGTAAAACAGTAGATGAAACATTCGCTGAAACCGACTGGGACCAGATGAAAGGCATTGATCTTTCTGATAAAAACCTAGAATCCGTCAAAGATTTAGATCAGTTTATACCAAACCTTGTGAAAATCAACCTTTCCCACAACCAATTGATGTTCCTCGAAGGGTTGCCAGCCAATATTGCATCAATTAATGCTTCGAACAATAAAATCAATGGTTTGGTGTCATTCCAGAAGTTTAAGAACATCAGGAAGCTGAACCTTGCAAATAATGATTTGACACGTTTGAGCTGTTTACGACCATTATCCAATCTACGAGAACTTGATATCAGCAGCAATAGAATTCAGTCAATTGATGGGATCGAAGAACTTACCGGGTTGGTTAGTCTCAAACTGAACAACAATCAAATCTCTGGGCATGTAACACTAAAGAATCACGACTTGGTGTCTCTTGAAGTATTAGAACTTCAGTACAATAGTATCAAGTCCATTGATTCAGTCGAACGATTGAAGAACTTGAGGGTACTGAATTTATCAAATAACATACTTGGGTCATTTTCCATTAATGCCAACACAACAAGCTCGTCCTGCGGTGTTATCCCACTGCGAAAACTATATCTAAACTGGAACAAATTAAAGACAATAAATGTTTCAGGCCTGTCAGGTCTGAGGGTGCTCAAAATTGATGGCAATGAGCTTAAAAAGCTCTCTGGATTATCCAAAGTCAAGAAACTAGAGAAGATCGACGCAAAAGGACAGAGTGAAGAGAACGTGATTCATGAAATACTTGATTATACGGACATAAGGAAACTTAACCTAAGCGGAGTGCAATTTCAGTCCTCATTTGAATTCCAAACTATGTATTTGAATGTAAATAARCTTGATCTTTCGGCAGTTAAGATCACCTGTTTACCGGAGATATTTGGTGTTACATTCATCAATGTCAGAGAACTAAACCTCAATTTCAACCAGCTCAATTCAATCATAGGGCTGAAAGGCATATTGAAGCTTGAAAAGCTGTTTTTAGTTGGAAACCAGCTGAAYAACGTCGATGAGATTGTTCAAGTTTTAAATGAGCTGAACATCGGTTTAGTAGCCGTTGACCTTAGATTGAATCCCATAACAAAAGGATTATACCCACATATATTCGACCTTGAAGATATCACCCGTGTGAAAGAAATGAATAAATCTTCTCTGGAGATTGAATTCAATGGAGCTCGTAACCAGGATAGCGAAGTGTTTCATCTTGATACCATAGAAGATATCACACTATTTTCAGTCAAATATCAAAAATACCATTCACAAAGAGGTCAAAAAGAATGGGAAAGCAGAGATGACATTCATTTGAACCATTTAAGGAAGGAATACCAAAAATTGAAACAGAGATTGCCAATTGAACAAAGAAGTCACCCAGATATTTCCATAGCTGATGCTTTGAATTCTACGAAGTATATGCAACGGTTTGCGTACCAAGGATTAATGAAGCTTGTTATGCCCAGCTTGAAGTACATCGATGGAACCATTCTTTCATCTAAAAGGAAAAGCCAATTGAATCAGTTGGAGGAAGCTAGAAGAGTTGTTTATCATCAATATAATGAGGCATTTCTATGAAGAAGAAGCTGATAGAATGTGATGGAGCAGTGGCGTCTGACAATTTAGTGTAGATATATCAATAGTCTAAATCAACTTGGCATTCTGTATATGATCGGTTGGTGACCTATAACCAGGCATCGCAGTACTRGCGCCTAGTGAACTTCAGCTACGGAGAACAGCTCTGCCGTGTATCATGATCATCGACCTGAAGCCTCACAGGCTGGTTTTTGATCTACAAACTGTTATCCTTTTGTTTTTTATTGGATTATTGGAAGCTTCATCAAGGAGCATCTACTAGAAGCAAGACGATTTGTTATACGTAATAATATAACATCAACAACTACTGCAGTAATAATAAATCATCATACTTTATTCAATTGCTATTGACAACAACATCATTCATATATACAAGAATATTTCATCTAGCAAACTGGAAGATTTTCAGGTAGCCGAAGTGAAAGTAGTATTCGCAACTGATATCATTGTTCTCGATATAAAGAATAACAGGTATCATTACTAGACTTTGGATTAGTTGTGTACATTACGGCCCTTAGTGCTAGCACTCGCATACTCTCTATAGTAGAGACGAAACTAACATATGATCATTATTTGTTATGTTTCCATTGCTAGAAAACCAAACGAATTGTAACATAGAATTAACTCTTACACTTCATCTTCTGTAGATAYCTCAAACCTTTTATCTAATGCACAGTCCTTCAACTGCTTTCCTTTGCCCTATTTCCAGWATTTCTAGAAATCTTTTTTTATCATCAGAATTCAGACTCCAACAGCTTTTCCAGCCTCAACTTATCAACAGATATGTATTTCTCAAACTCCATAGAGAAACTACCTCTTCCTTGAGTGACCTTCCGTAAGACTGACAAGTAACCAATCATTTCTTTCAAAGGCACTTCACATTCAATTGTCTTACGGAGATTTAATCCCTGCCCAGCATTAGCACCAGATAATCCTGAAGTATCATCTCTTGGAATGTATAAAGACTCTGCCAATTGTTTATAGTACAGCGAGTTATTGCTATCCTCTGAGCTAGAACCAACACTCGTATCACTGATAAATATCACTATTCCATTTCTTGCACTGCTAATATCATGGGTAACGGCACCAACATCTTCTTCTTGCACTTCTATCTTGACTCTCATGATAGGTTCCATCATAGTGAAGAATTGCTTGCGATGGGTCATATCACCCATTGACATTTGCTTCACAGCGTTTTCAATAGCTAATCTTGTGCCAGTTCTAAGCGATCTAGCATCTACCGCATCCTGAGGTAAGCTCCATTGGTGCACTTTCACTAACACTGAGTATAGTGGTAGCATTGCGACAGAGCCACCTCTTCTTAAAGCAGGCAAAGCACCCAGTTCAAAACCGGTATTGATATCTTTCTCCGAAACCAAAAAATGTGGTTCTTCTAACAGTGGAAGCTCGATATAGTTGTTGTCGATTCCAACTGGGAATACGTTATCTTCTTCAGGATAGCTGTCGGCAGGAATAGGATGCAGTGATATTACGACTCTGACAATATGAGGTAAAATACTTTCTGGTTTAGGAGGAATATCAGAAAGCATTTCTGTTTTGGTGATACCAGTTTGAGTGTTTATTTCACATGCAACAACAGGACTTTCCTTGATCAATGTTTCTTTATACGAAATCATAACTTTACTCATTTCTACCCGTCCTTTAAGATCACTCACGAGTCTTTCTTTCGCAATTTCCAAATGTAAATCCCCCATACCAGATAACAATGTTTGGCCCGTTTCTTCGTCAGCGGTTAGATGTAAACTTGGATCCTCACGTAATAGAATATCCAAAGCTTCATCCATACCTTTCTTGTCTGAGGCTGTCAAAGGTTCAATACTTGTGAAGAAAACAGGCTCTGGAATATCAATTGGATTCAAATGCATTGCTTCCTGTTCTGCAGATAATTTTCTTATTCCATCACGTTTACCACTTGATGCAATAAGGGTATCGCCAGTTTTGATATCTTTTGATCCAGAGATAACACCAATATTTCCTGCCGCCAGCGACTTAATTTCTAGTGGTTCATCAGCATGCATTTGCCATAATCTATGGATTCTTTCCTTTCTTTCAGCTGTTGTGTTAAATACAGTTGCATTATCCATCAATACACCCGAGTAAACTCTAATRAATACGAGAGTACCCTTTGATTTGTCATTGATGACTTTGAATGCTAACGCAGTCGCTAAATGAGAAGAACCAGCTAGTTCAGACAACCGTTTCTTCTTTTCCTTTTGATGTGTAGTTGGGTCTTCATCTTCTGCTCTTCCTTTGTGCTTTCTATGTCTCTTTTTCCCATAGTTCTTAATTGCAATCTCAGGCAAAGGAACGTCAGCTGGAGAAGGTAGAAAATCTACAACTGATTCCATTAAAGGTTGTACACCGATGTTTCTAAAACTTGCACCGCACAACACGGGGGTCAGTTTATTAGCAATTGTCAGTTTTCTAATGGAATCTTTAAAATAAGCAGCTGGAAATGTGTTGTACACAAAATCAGGATCGAATTCAACTTCCTTTTCATGAGCTTCTTCATATTCTAGTATTTTTTCAATGAATTCATCGTCAAGTTTCGCCAATGTTTCAATAAGACTACTTCTTGCTTTCTTATACTCATCTTCTACATGTCCATCAACAAAACTATCTTTTAAATCTAATACCGAGATTTTCTCACCACTGGTTTCAATTTCATCGCGCCATGCAAAAACTTTGCCTTCAATTATGTCAACAACACCACTGAATTTTCTCTCCCGACCATCTTTTGATATATTCTCGTAATAGGGAATGTTGATGTATGCAATTTCCGTCTGAAGTCTTTCTACTACCTCCTTAACAGTTCGACCAAAACCTGCACCGTCTCTATCCATTTTATTTACATATACTATTCTAGGGATACCCAGCTCGCTTGCTTGATGCCAAACCTTTTCAGTTTGAGCTTCTACTCCAGCGACACCATCAAGAATGGTCACAGCACCATCGAGAACACGGAGGGATCTTATAACTTCAAATGTGAAATCAGCATGACCAGGTGTGTCAATAAGATTGATTTTGGTGTCTTTCCATGGAATGGTAATGGCAGCGGATGTAATCGTGATCCCTCTTTGTCGTTCTGCAGGTAAATAATCAGTTGTCGTATCACCTTCGTCAACATTGCCAATTCTTCGAATAGCTCCTGAATAATAGAGAATTCGTTCTGTAGTGGTTGTTTTTCCTGCGTCGACATGAGCAATAATACCAATGTTTCTTATCGCATTCTTTGATTTTGGCTCAAATGGTTTCAGTACTTCAGTAGCCATTTGCCTTATCATGGTAAGCTGATAGCAGTACCTCGATGCATGCCCTGAACAAGATGGCAGTTTCAGCGCTATTTGTGGAGTCAGCGGCTTTAACCGGAGACCAATCATTCTTCTAAAGTAAACAGCCATCGAGCAAACTAATATCTGGGAACATTTACTAAGGCAGTAGCAATTTCAGTCTATATCCCTATGGATTAATTGGTGTATATCAATAGGTATACTTGAAGGCTGGAAATGTGGCTGAGGCGCTCTTCCTAACAACCAAACCTCAACAGCTATAAATATAAACAACCAAATGCCTCATAAGTAACCTATAAACACAACAGAACATGAGCGCCAAAAAATCTGTTTATAAGCATCATTCATGTTCCATTCAATCCGTAGCTCTTCCATTCATAAACAGTCAGTCGATCTATCAACATGCGGTGAAAGAAGGAACTATCAGAAGAATCCTGTTACTATGCGTTTTTACACAAAACTTAATTAAGTTCGAGCTTTGTACTAATTGAGAGAAAATCACTCCGGAGGAAAATTGTTTACCTTACGAGAAGAAATATAATGAAATGAGATATGAAGTGATCTTGGAAAAGATGTTCCTGCAAACAGTGTCATTATAGTCTCCGAAATTATTTTTTGTAGTTGCGAAAGGAAAGAGTGCAAAATGAGGTTTCATTATTCTTCTTTGATGTGTTTGAGGATGGAAAGTATGAATTATGATCGAAGTTTGGGAGGAAACTGGAAAAAACAGGAGTTTACTAGTTTTCTGGTATCAGTGCTGGTGATTAATGCGTGAAGTTGTGGGAGCTGAATTTCTTAATTTTCAATCAGGCTATCCCGAAGATCAACTGTACAGCGATAGAAGTGTTTTGTTGGTAGATTGTGTAGTATTGCCATAAATAAGAGAAAAATGACGGATAGTATGTTAGAATTGCTTTGATTTCTTAACATTGAAGTGTTATTTTTGGAAAGTTGAATTGGCTTTTGCTGTCCGCAGCAATCCGAGAAGAATCCAAACCGAAGACGAACTGAAGGCTTTTGCTTGAGTTGGAACTGTCAACAAGTAGCCAATGTTAGATATACAATTAGCCAGCTTATATATATTTTGAATCACACAGAGAATGAGTACTAACTACGTATTTTCTACAGGTAAACTAACAACCTCATCCGATGTCTTTGACATTAAAGCAACGTATCTCAAGTTTCTGGAAGAAGATCCTGACATGACGATGCCTGTTGCTGCAATTGAAGCTCTTGTCACTCTTCTAAGTGTGAAACCTTGTAAGTATAAGATAACTTTATTCTTCATATTCTTCCTATTTGCTCTATTTTTACTAACAGCACAGCTTCTACTTCATCCCAGTTAATTCAAGAATTAGCAGAAGCAACAAATACGTTGAAGAAATCAGTACCTAACGCTATCAGTCTTTCAGCAGGCTGTGATCTTTTTACAAGATTTGTAGTAAGAAACATCAACATGGACGGCGACTGGGAATCATGCAGACAACATTTGGTGACCAACGGACGTATTTTCGTTCAAAGAGCCAAAGATTCGAGAAATAAAATAGCCGATTACGGTATTCCTTTTATTCGAGATGACGACGTCATTCTTGTTCATTCATTTTCTAGAGCTGTTTTCCATTTATTGCTGAAAGCTGCTAAGGAGAGCTTCATAAGATTTAAAGTAGTAGTGACAGAAGCCCGACCCACGTGTTTAGGCCAGAAAATGGCCAAACTATTACAGGAAAATAACATTCCTGTGACGTTGATATGCGATAGTGCTGTTGGATATGTTATCCAACGTATCGACAAGGTAATATTTGGAGCTGAAGGTGTTGCTGAAAGCGGTGGTATTATCAATCATGTGGGGACCTTTCAAATTGCTGTTTTAGCAAAGAATGCTAATAAACAGTGCTATGTAGCAACCGAGAGTCATAAGTTTGTTAGATTGTTTCCTTTGGCACCCGATGATTTACCTACCGATCATGGGTTCTTATCACATGTTCTTCGATCAGGAGTTGGAAGTAACCCTGTTAGTAAAACACAAGATGAACTGAAGATTGCTAATGCTAAAGAAGAGGAGATTCTCAACCATTATCAGTATCATGATTTTTCCGTTGGTAGCGTTGATGTCGCTAAGAGTCCGAATGTTGATTTCACGTCTCATGAGTATATAACGGCATTGATCACAGATTTGGGAGTGCTTACTGCTAGCGGTGTAAGCGAGGAGCTRATCAAAATGTGGTATGATTAAGGAGAGTTGTAATAAAAGTGGAGTATTTTATATCTCGGCATTAATATAGTTGGAATAGATAGATTATAATTGTAGTTTAAACAAGGATTTAGAACGGTTTAGGAGGTATTCAGGAAGAGAATGATCAAGTGATTTCGTCTTTTTATTTATATTCTTACTAGTAAGGCATAGTGTGTCCCACTTTGTAAGTGAGAATATACTCCAAATGACCCCTGTCTCAATACGTATTTATTATATGCACGTTAAGTGTTTATACACTACCGGCGTTTTCTTCCAAGGTTACATTCTAAAAGAATCTTCTATTACAGTAAATTATATTAAAAATCATACCAACATGCTGCAGTCCACTGTGCAAATCTACACAACCCATACATAAAATGCTCACCTTCTACCAACTATCATGTTGACATACTCAGCCCTTGAAGTAGTTGACTCTAAATGCGTACTCTTAATACTGGCAGTGACATCTTCACTCTCATCTAATAACATCAACCCTTTTGCTATATTATACGACAGGTAGTTATCCCTGTTATAAATCTCCATGGGAATGCTTTTCTCTTCATCCGCTTTCCTCCTTGCGAGAAGGGAACTAGATAATCCCGGTGCTATATCACTTGATGATTTGACGCTCATTTGAATAGCTTGCTGTTTCTTTGATGTATTGTCTTCTAATGCTCTATTTGATTGTTTATTGCCTTCTCTTGTTTCGTTGATCTCCGTATCGATATATTTGAATGCTGGCCTCAACTGTGTAACCGAGTCAACAGGAACTATATGCAGTTCACCATTTTGAAATAAACCTACATAATGATGAGATAATTTTCCGGCTGGGTCTATTACACTGTGTTTTGCTCTTGAACTATTTTTCATTGGCAGCTCTGGAATATTATCTTTCAAGGGCTTCAACACTCCTGTCAATACCTGTGATTGTAGATGTTTCCATCGTTCACCTTTCTCTTGATCATAAAACTGTTTAGTTGCAATTGGAACTTCGACTTCCAACACCCTGGATTCCTCTTTCAATTTGATAGACTTTATACCACTGCCCTTTGCTTCTTCTAAGGGTCTATTCTCACTTCGGTTCGGATATTGAAGAACATGCAATCCCACCGATGGCTTCTTACGGTTTCTAGTATTACTAGCCATAGACTCAGCATCAGGAGCACCATTGAGTAACTTTTCAACAGATTGCAAACTATTGAGAAAAATTGGAAATTCCTCAACTACAGGATCATCATCATCGTCGACAATTACCTGATCGTCAGAATCAGAAAAGGGATACTCATCGAATATTTTCTTAGAACCACTAGTGCTGGACTGTCTTCTTTTAGATGTACTTTTGCTTCTACTTTTTCTTCTTGGTTTCACGATCTGGGGCTGATTTAAAAGCCTGCCGTTCTTTTCTTCATCCGATTCATTTTCTGGGGCAACGAAAAGACTCATTTTGAAGATTTAACGAGCCTGATGGTGATGGAAACRTCAAGTCACTACTTATTGATCCGAAAGATATATGGTGAGCAATGACCTGGTGTGAAAGATATGAACAAGTGCTGATAGAATTTAAGATGCAGCTATTGCGTGCCAGTGATTGCACTTCGGTAATGATGCATACAAACAGTGACTATTAAAAATACTGATAAATGCATGTTATTAGCTACAGAGATAAGCATATAGGGATTGTTGATGAAGTTGATAAGATGCTCAAAAGTCTTTTCTGCTCAAATTTCAATTTTTTGCTCTCCATAAGGGATCAATCATGTGACTGATAGTTTCTGATTAGATCATCTTAAATAGATTGTGTGCTCGGAGCTAGATGGACAAGATTAGAAGAAAACTGAATATCTGCGAATGTGGGATAACAAATGATTACCCAGTTAAGGATTAGCAGAATATTAGTTATTTACTAGCCACATTCATGCTCAAATAACGAATATCAAATCCAAACTTCATAGCTACCAAAATATCATTATCTCTTTCCTTTCCAAAACTCCTCAGGTCTCCTCTCGATTGCTCTTGCCTTTGTTTCTCATCACGTAATCAGTTAAACTATCCGCCATTATCATATTACATAATCACTTATTACCTCTGAAAATTTTCACATACAAAGAATAATTTTTCATTTTGTATGGAAGATATAATTTCTATACAAGCAAATGGAAGCTATGTAGTGCTACGCTTAACATCCTCAATAGCTAGTAATTTACAGATAATCTTGTTATTTAATAAGATTAATAACGAAAATCAATTAAACAGTCAAGATCCATTTGATTTTCGATTGATTGATTAAAATGGCTGACGATGGCATGTTGCTAAACCTAGCGGTGGATGAGGCCCCTAGCCAACCTGCAAAGGTAAAAGCAGTCGGAGGAAGATGGAAAGACAGAAGAAGAGCTGAGCTGAAAGGACGTCCAAGAAGGAAGAAAAACAATAGTAGTAATAGAGATATTAATGGAGCTGAAATCTCAAGGCCAGAAGAGAAAAATGAACCCACAGTGAATCCAGATAGAAAAGAGTTACTGGATGGTTCCAGCACAGGCTCCAAAGGGAGAAAACGAACAGCAACAAATCACGAATCTTCTGAGTTTTCAGGACGATCAAAACGAGTTGATCAACGCGATGATGTTAAAGTGTCATCTTTATTTACATCCAACGAAACAATGACATCAGAGGTTCAACGGCATGATGATGAACAGTCCAAGAACCCATCAAACGCTCCTCTGGCAGACTCTACAACCTTCGAGGGACTGGGAATCAATTCGCAGCTGTGTTCACATTTATCTAGTAAAATGCGATAYCAGGCACCTACAAGGATTCAAAGATCTGTTTTGCCAAAACTCATACATGCAGGAAATCGAGATTTATTAGTTCAAGCTCAAACAGGCTCAGGTAAGACTCTTGCATTTGTTTTACCTATATTTGACAGACTAATGGCCGTTCCAACTTTACATCGTGAAAGTGGTCTTTTTGCAATTATTTTAACGCCCACAAGAGAATTGGCGAACCAAATTTACGCAGTCCTCGATAATTTGAACCGCTGTTGTCATAGAATTGTTCCTGGTATTGTTATTGGTGGTGAGAAGAAGAAGAGTGAGAAAGCCAGGTTGAGAAAAGGTGTGAACATCCTAGTCGCAACTCCTGGTAGATTGAAGGACCATTTTGAAAATACGAAGTCTCTGGATTTGTCTCAAGTCCGTTATGTAATTTTAGATGAAGGTGACAAATTGATGGAACTAGGGTTTGAGGAAGCTATTACCGATATTATGAAGGAAATCAACAACAGATCTAATATAAACAAATACGACAAAGAATACCAAGTTTTGCCCTATCGTATTGTTAATGTTCTATGCTCTGCGACTATCAAAGATACAGTTAAGAAGCTCGGGGAGGTCACATTGAAAAACCCCGAGTTGATATCTATTGATTCTGAAGGAAACGATGCCACTACATCGTCGGAGAATATGACAGTTCCAGCACAGTTAAAACAGGAAGTTTTGATAGTTCCACCCAAATTGAGATTGGTTAGTCTTTTCTCTGAATTAAAAGTCATTTCTATCGAGGATGCAAAAAGAAAGACAATGTGCTCAATTGTATTTTTTTCCTGTTCTGATTCAGTTGATTTCCATCATGCTGTCTTCACAAGAGGAGGTAAATCTACGCTCGGGTCTATTGGAGGGAATGCTAGAAAAACAGGAGCCGATAAAGAAAAGCCGTATAATATTGACAGTGAGGAAGACGATGATAGCGAGGATTCTGGTGATGAATCGGCTGGTGATTCTGATGCTGATGTTGCCAGTACTGGTTATAATGCTACTTTGCAAACATATCTCACCAGTCCAATGCTATCAGACTCAACTGTTGTATACAAGTTACATGGTTCACTATCACAACCAGTTAGAAGTGCAACATTGGCCCATTTCAGATCAAATAAACTAAATGCTAGGCATATAGTTCTATTCTGTACTGATGTGGCTGCTAGAGGTTTAGATATGCCTGCTATATCTACAGTTATTGAATATGATCCCCCTTTTGCCATTGATGATCATTTACATCGAGTTGGTAGAACAGCACGTGCTGGTCATGGAGGTAGAGCTGTTTTATTTCTTTTCCCTGGTAAAGAAGAGAAGTATATTGAAACTATTAGAGAGTATCATCATAGTTTCGCAGTTGTAGGTTATGAGAAGATGGTTCAACGGGCTTTCAGAGGCGTGGACTCTAAATGGGATTATGCAGCTACTACCTGGCATTTGAATGTCGAAAGGTGGATCTTAGAGAATCCCAGAGCTGCTCAATTAGCAGCAGCAGGTTTCACAAGCCATGTCAGAGCTTATGCTACACACTTATCCTCCATGAGAGATATTTTCAATGTGAAAAGCTTACATTTAGGACATTTGGCCAAATCGTTTGGTTTACGGGAGACTCCAAAACGGCTAGGTAAAAATGTCACTGGTGGTAGCAATGGAAAAGCTAGCATTAGTGGCGGAGGTGCCAGTTCGAATGGCTATGAACAGGATGCCAGGTCAAAGAGAACTAAGGAAGATGCTAGACATAAGATGCTACGAATGGCAAGAGTTCATGAAGCAGCTAGTGAATTCAATCTTGGTTAATGGAGATTTATGGGTTCAGGAAGGGTCCTGTATGATAGAAATGATTATTAAATGATTATAATGATTATTGTATTGTATGCATGTTTGGTATTGCATTGTATTGTATAGGACAATATAGCATTAGAAAAAATGGCACGATGACGCATATAGCTACAGTGCATATAGTTGGAAAGTGGGATTTAAGAGGTTTGCGTAGGTGAATAGTGTAAATCCTTATTAACTCTACTAATTCTCATTAGAACTATTAGTGGCTTATAATTAGACATAATGCAGTGGATCCTGCACAATGAACACAGTRTAAATATAGTTCCTATCAATATCATAATCAGTGAACAATTTATACGTATACTCTTCTTAATGATTACTGCTGTTTTCACCCTCTTTAAATATAATATACTTGTGGACATCAATCAACAGTACTTCTAAACCAAATTCCTCATAGCAAAATAAAAAGGAAGCAAATGTTCTCACTGCCATTGGATCGAAAGAAATATCTGATTTCATTTCGAAGAATTCAGCTAAATCATTGACCCATTTGTCCTTTGATATGTTCTTACTACTGTTTCCGGTGCTGATGCTGCTCTCATTATTGCTGTCATTGATATTTGTAGTATAGGTTTCGTCAAATTCAACAATCCGATTGATATTCTTTGTTCCAGCAAGGACATAGGTAGCAATTATATTAGTAAGCGTAAGCCTTAGAAGTTTCCCTTGTGCAGCTTCGCTGATAGAATTGAATACTTTTTTCTTGCTATCATTGACCATCTTCAGTACTTGGTATAAATTGACAGTAGTGTTGAGCAAATTAGCATAACGAGTATCAAAATCTGGAGTGTTGGTACCGGCTTTGGCATCATCAGAAGATGATAGAAATATGCTTAAAGCCAAGGAAATGAGATTCCGTGATTCTTGCAGAATTTCTGAGTGTCCAAAGCCCGATATATATTTAAGAAACAGGTGTTTCTTCTCGAGTACTAGATCGATTTCTGATTGAATGTTCTCAACATCATCATAGAACTCCTCATCAGCAGTGACGTTTTTCATTAAATCTATTAAACTACCATTTCTATTCTCACTCTCAGAGGCCTCCATTAAATCAACCAGGCAATTGTACGTTTCAGTTTTGTACTTTGGTGATGATAATGCAGCAATGGTGAAACATTCTACGCCTAACTCCAGGGAATCAACTGAGAAAGTATCATACAGCTTCTGTAGAGCTCTTCCGCCAGCGCCAAAAAACCCGGGAAGTAAAACTTGCTCTGTAGTCATAAATTTCACAACACCGGTCACCCAACTGAAAGAATCTTCATAATAAAGCTCATCAGAAAAGAAATCCTTATATGCTCTAACGTTGAACTGGTCACTAAAATATTCCTTATAGTTGTCTGTCCAGATTTCAAATAAATCGTCTTCTTTCCATTCGACGGATTTAGTATAAAAATGGTTATATAATCGAATCAATTGCGACGTAGTTGCTCCAAGCCTGTAGTATGTTGTTAAAATATTAGATACTTCATTGAATTGATACTCAGAGGTTGACTCGTCTATTATCACCATGTTATATGTAACCATATTAGCTTTCAGAAACTGTGTAAGCTTTTCCCAGGATTTTTTGCTTGGTTTAGGAAAAACTCCTTTGAGCCTGCTGAATTCCTCCTCAGGAGCGTTTCTATATAATAACGATAGTACTTGGCCCATTGTTGATAGTGTGAAGATCTCGGATGTTAATGGTATACAGTAAATGATGACGATAAGTCTAAATGAATAGCTTTCTGACTCAAGCAAGCTTACAGCTGTATGGACCGTGAGACCGTCTTATATCTGATAAGTCTTCCCCTACCGATGAAGACGTTGCGTTGAGTTGATTATGGCAGTTTCATTGGGATAGAATGATAGTACTRATAAATGGAGATACATCAAATTGCAAAATGATCCATAGATACTAATAGACAGAATATCACCTCATCGAAGTATAATGAAATTTCTAATCACAAGGTAAATGAAAGAATAAGGTTTGTTTGGGAAGCTCAACAGTAGTCTCTTTTAGGCAATAATGATAATTGTTGGACGGATATTTATGATTACATGAACATATAATTCAAAGAGTTAGAGGAGGGTAAGGCTGAAGATTCACAGTTAAAGTTCAATTAAGGATTTGAAAGGGTTAAGTTTGTTTTCTAAGGGCTCGAGGTTATGTAGAAGAGAATGGTAGGAAGCGTTTTGTTTACTTCATTACTTTGTTAAAGAATATGGTTATCAGAACAAAATGTGATTAAAGCATTAATGTATGTGGTTGTGTGAAATGTTTCACCGGAGACTCTGAAAATGTATGCACAAGTTGTGCCTACTTTGATTGATTGTGCGACTGAATTCAGAGGCAGAGACAACGTTTAGATAAGGTTTGTTCTTTTCAATCTAGTATATCCTATTCAGGACACTAGATTTACATCTTAAATAGAGGAAGAGAGTTGAATATAACAATGAAAGCAATTGTAGAGGATAGATATCCTGGAGCATACATTATTCTATTGAAATACCTATATACTTGCAAGAATACTGCTTGATACAAACTCCAGTGAAATATCACCATAAACTTCTTGCAGAAATGTAATCTTTCGATTAGAAGGCTTCTCTACTTCCCTCACTGAAACTGCGTCTGTTTTATAGGCCAACTCTAATATTGAGAACCAACTTTAAATGCACAGTTTCGCTGCCTAAGAAARAAAACAACCCAAATCGTCTTTGATTCGTTAGTTGACTTATTGACTTATCAACTAGTTAGGACCAWACTAAAATCTGTTAAATTTTGACCAGCAATGTAGCAAAAACATGAGAATTTCATTTATGTTTTTTCTTCATAAATGCAGTGAGCTCCGGCTGTACGAAGTAGTTATTGTTTTATCTTTGATGTCGAAAACAAGTGAATGTTCCAAAGAGATGAGGAAATCCAATTGACAACAATGATGTATTAGAATTGATTTGTTCAAACGAAAGATAAGAGGTAATTCGTTAATGGAGACATTTATCTATACATATTTGATTCTKYTGTCACAATGAGCTCGAGCGGTCTATCAGAAGATGACTCTTTCAATTTCTACACAGCATCCAACCCTGGATCTGTATCAACGGAACCGACGGACCCAAAAACATCATCAAACCTCAATAGCAGCAATAACGATAGAAATCGACACTATAGAAGACGTAGCGTTCTCAGGAAACCTTCAACCAGCTACTCCCAAAATCAAAGCTCACTCAGCAGTCAAGGACTTGGTATTAGAAGGAAGTCATCTGTATCATTTGCCTATCCCGTGGAGAACACCTATAATACAAACAAAAGACGTACCAACAAGGATACAGATAAAGAAGGTGAAGAATTTCCATATCCAACTGAGTCTGTTACTGATTTCGATCAAGTAGATCTAACGGAGCCATCAGAATCACCAGTAGATTTTTCTAAACCTTTTCTAGAAGGAAACAAGGAAGATGTTAATTCAGGTTRCTTTGGTAACCCGTTTGATGACCCTGAAGAGGCTGATTTGGGAACCATATGGAGTCCTGACAGGGGTGAGTTTACTGAAATCCCTGAAGGTAATGCAGATTCTATATTTAGAGACAACAGTGGAAAGAGCACAGGTTCTGGTTTTCTAAGGGCAACCGGAAACAGAAATCTTTCAATTGGCTCAGGGTACAGCCCTATCTCTTCGTCATATATTGAACTGATTACGCTCAAATGGTTAGAATCAGTCAGGAAGCAACCCTCTGGCCTTAGCGGTAGAAGTAGTGTAGCTGATAAAGTGGACGTAGAAACAGATTCAAGGGCTAGTGTTAACACCAAAAGTACCTTCAATACCTCTACATCAATCTGGAATACAACGGAACCAGAAGAGTATGAGCTTCGGGAAATCCCACCACTTGAACCTCTTTCATCAACTGAACTAAGATCCAATAGTATTGGGAAGTCACTATATACAATTATTCCCCATATAGAAACTTTGGATTCTACAGGAGACAATTCAGCAGATCAACAATACCGACAACGTCAGTATTCATCATTTGATATCAACAAAGTATTGTATGGAAATACATTGTTCGTTTTCTCACCAATGAACAAACTGCGAAGGTGGATGTGTCAAAAGTTCATCGGAAGGCCTCCTTACAATTCAAAGCGTATAAGAGACAATTTATGGAATAGCAACACAGCACTAACGCTATTTCAACTTCTTGTATTACTAGTAAGGCAAAACATAGTGCCTGTGATGTTATTTGATCAAGACAATATTACGTTTACTAACTACATGATGTATGATCTGTTCAATGCTTTGTTCTTCTCATTCTTTACAGTAGAAGCTATCGTGCGAAGTATTCTTTTTGGTTTCATCAGAGATGAGTTCTCACCTCCTCCTGAATTACTGGCACTCTCAGAGACTACTGATCATCGAAGAGCTGTAGCTGAAAGTAAATATTTTAGAGCTTTTTTGAAAACACCATGGCATAGACTTGAAATGATTTGTATACTTTCATTCTGGATCATGTTTATACTAGAGTTGGGCTCTTACCACCAAGTAGGTTACCGTGATTCTGAAATATTTATGGGAATTGCTTTGCTCAGGGTTCTTTCAAGTTTACGAATAGTAAAACTGCTGGATGTGTTCAAGAACGATAGAATTATTTTTAAATGTATTGAGTTTTCCGTTAGGCTTGGCAAGCCTATGGCGGTGTTCATTATTTTCTTTCTTATTGCTTACGGAAACTTGGGTTTATCTTTCTTTAACTCATCGTTAAGAAGACATTGTTACTACCCAGATATAAATCGAGTGAATTACCAACAGTACTGTGGCAGCAGTCTTACTTCAGATTTGAGTACAGCACCTTTTTTTGATGCCAATGATGAAATAGGTGTAGCCAAAGGGTTTGCCTGTCCTGTGAATGCTACTTGTAATGAATACGATGAAGGAAATCCTAATGGGGGCACCTTAAGCTATGATAATCTGATTACATCTTTACAAGCAACATATTTTTTGTTTGGCGGTGCATTTTTCAAATTTCATCTTCCTTTACTTGCTGCTGAAGGTGGTGTAGTAACTTTGTATTTTTTGTTTGGTGCTATTCTGCTGGCTTACTGGATTAATAACATCTTGCTTGGATTCATCATCTCTTCTCTCAAAACCGCCTCTTCTTACTATGGGATCGATAACTCCAATGATGAATCAGTTCAGCGCCTATTTGACGATCTTCAAACGCTTAGGAGACAACATGGTCCTAAGAACAAAAGGGCAAATAGAATATACTTCCTGCTACTAGATTACATTGATCCGGCCATTATTTTACTGGAGTTCTTAATATTAATTGGATTCTCCTTTGCGCAAGATTATCTGGTATTTTATTACATCTTGTTCTCATTTTCTTTGGTCTTCTGTGTTGAAATCGCCGTTCGTATGTATCTTTTCTACCCTGATCTCCGTCATTTTCTATTTAAAACATCAAATGGTAATCCTTTCGAGGGAAAGTACGCTTGGTCGAGCTCCATGCAGTTGAAGGATTACCAAGTGCGTAATATTTTTGATACCGTTTTAGCAATTGGTTGTTTAGTGACATCTCTGGTGATTATGTCAGTAAACATTACACAAGTATACCAGTTCTTTTCTGTGCTACATTTCATTCGATTTTATCACGTGGCCATTGCAGTTCCTTACACAAGAAGATTATGGCACAGAATTGTTGGAAATGGGAAAATGCTTTTCCACATTGCATTTTTCTTTTTCTTCTTAGTTGTATTTTCATCATTGGCGGGCTCCTGCCTGTTAGAACAATACCATTATCCCAAAGGAACCAAGAACGAATACTATGAGTCGAAGACGTTTTCATTCTCCAATGCGTTTTTCACATTTTACGAGATAGCAATATCTGTTGCATGGGATGATTGGACGTATATCCTGGAATCAACTCCAGTAAGTATTTGGTACATGCTTATAGTAGCATTGTTGGTGACGCTATGGATGATAATTGCTTTTTACTTTGTATTGAACATTTTTCTGGCGGCTATTTGTGAAAATATGGACCCAACAGAAAATCAGCGGCTAGAAGGAGAAATAAACACTTTTGTTAATAATAGGATCAAAGAGCAAATTCAAGCATTGCTTATGTTAGGAAATGATGGAAGCGGGTATGGTGACAGTTTGGAATTTTTTGATAACTTGAAGAATAGATTGTTTCAGAATAGCATACAAAGAATGAGATCCTTTTACACTTATATTGTTCCTAGCGACCTTGAATATAATGAGTTCATACATGGAATTGTTGCAGAAACTGGAAGGAAAAGAAGAACTAGTGACCGTCAAAGCTGGTTAAGCAGCACAGGTGAAAGCAACGAATTTGTCACTAAAAGAAGGTTCAAATGGGGTACAAAATTTAGAGACAAGTGCCAAGATAGTTGGAATAAATTGTATATTTATTATGCTTGTTTCTTGAGCAGTAGACGAAGCCTAAGGATTGGTTCCAAGCTTTCAAATGAAGAAATCGCCAAGAAAATAGCTGACACGCTTGACGACGAAGCAAATAAGAAAACGAGATATCAAAACACTTTAGTTGAAGAGCATCCTCGCATAAACTATAACTTCTTTCTTATGAATGAAGAGAATGTCATTAGAAAGTGGTGTCAGAGGGTTGTTCCGTGTTCTTATGGCAGGCGTATTAATGGAGTGAATCCCGAGCCAAAATACTACTATTCTTATGTTATATTTATGTTTTTGGCAACTTTAGGCTTGGTTGTGTTTGCATGGATAGCAACACCAATGAAACAAAAAGCCTTAATTGATTCTATAAGAGCTATTAGGAGTGAAAATAGGGAATTATTATTAACAGCTAAAAGGGAAGCTATTGGTAATTATACAACTTTCTATGAAGTGGATCTTGAACCTCTACCTCTCAATTGGATTACTGTTGTAAATGCTATATTTTCAGTAGTCTTCACACTTGAATTTATTATCAAGATTTTGGCTGATGGAGTTATACTGTCACCAAATGGTTACTTTTTATCGCCATGGAATTGTATTGAATTTGTTGTTGTTTTATCTCTTTGGCTTGAACTTGGAGCTAGTTTGACTAATGATGGTGATCTTACGAGAAGAGTACGCGGTCTGAAAGCTCTTAGAGCTTTGAACTTTTTGACACTAAGCTCAAGGTCAAAGAAAACATTTGAAGATGTAACTCACGCAGGATTATATAAATTGATCAGAGCAGTATCTGTTGTAATTACATTTATGATACCTTTTTGTTTATGGGGTATCATGATGTTTTCCAATGATTTGGTTACCTGTACTGATGATGATAGATCAGTTGAGTTATGCTACGATGAGTACACAGCAGATGGTGACTTTGGATCATACCGTACCTCCAGAATAATTCAAACCTATGAATGGAGTTTTAATAATTTCACTTCCGCTTTCAAAACTTTGCTTGAACTGGCTACATTAGAAGGATTTGATGATTTTATTATTCTGCTTCGATCAATATCTGAAGGAACTGCCGAAGAAATTGTAAACATTCTATTTGCTATCTTCTATAGTTTCTTGAGCATTGCGTTTATTCAAAATTTATTCATTGCCGTTGTAATCGATAATTACAGAAGACGCACCGGCAGTATATTTTTGACTGAAAAACATCATTTCTGGAATTATACGAAAATGATGCTTGAAAATTTGCGACCTCATTTCACACGAGAGAGTAAAAAGAACGTAAAAAAGAAAGGAATTTTTGGTAGACTATTTGGCAGAAACAAGATAAAGAATTACATTCAAAGACTTGTCATGGAACGACGAATTATGTTTAATAGAATAATATCTGTCGGATTGGTGTTTATCTTTATTGCTATGGCTTTATTTTTCTATCCATTCTTGGATACAATAATATTAATTAGGACAGTTTTTGCAGCAGCAGCAGGCTTCTATTTTATGGCTTTGTCATTAATATTGGTTTATGGACTGGGAATTAAACAATTTGCAAAACAATGGTGGAATATTTATATGCTTTTTGTTAGCGCCGGCCAAATAACTGCTTCGTTGGTGTTACCATTTACCAGTAATAGTAGTAATCTATATGTTGGCCATATATTTGAAACGCTATTTTTGATTTTGGGACTTATGATATGTTTCAGAATCAGTGAGAGTCTAAATCGATTATTAATTATTGCTTCAAGATGTATTGGTGATATTCTCACCGTTCTCTTTGCTTGGTTTGTTGTATATGTTGTATTTGCAGTTGCGATGAATCAAACATTTGGCCTTACCAAGTTGGGAACAGAAACCACAGAATTTTATAACCTCAGAACAGTCAGAGGGGCTTTGACTGTTCTGTTTCAAATGTCATTTGGCGATAAATGGTACACAATTATGTCAGAATACGCGTTAGAGTTTCCTTACTGCAATAGTAGCAAAGTTCCATATGGAAGTGACTGTGGAAGTAAATCCTTGTCGTACCTGCTATTTATTTCATGGAACCTTGTGTCTATGTTTATCTTTGCAAATATTCTCATTACATTGGTAGTCGAAAAATTTCAATATGTCACTAATCATCAAGAGTTCAGCAGAATCATCGATCCTGACAGTATTTTGAATTTTCAAAAAACATGGTCATATTTTGACAAAGAAGCCACCGGGTATATTAGCCGTACCGACCTATTTTCATTTTTGAGATCTTTGAAGGGTGCATTTTCTATTCAAGAAGCATCTGGAGAATATAAAGAATTGGTGAGTGGTGTGATTGAAGATACTTTTGGTGATATTTTGGACTTGAAATCATTTGATTTATATGCAGTATTATGCAATAGAATCATCTGCCAAACGGAATATGAGGAGAAGTTGCGGTTTGGAAAAATACTAAAGAATCCAAGCAAGAGACTGATGAAGCATCGGCCAACAGCTACAGAGGAATTACCCTTTAGTGATGATGGGCCAGGGAAGCTTTATTTGAAGGTTCCTTTCAAACTGGCACTGCTTTCATGTGCATACTTCATACATTTTGGATCTCAGAACCTGACTCTAGATGAATACTGCATAGAGAACTATCTTGATTTTAAGGCCAAAGCTAGAATTCTCCAAGCAAAGAAAAATTTGAGAAAGATTCATTTTCTTAAGTTAAGGTTACTGTTTCGCATATACATGAAGTCTGATGATCCTGCAAAGAAGAAAAGCATTAGTGAACGTATTTTGGCTACAAGTGAGCTTGAGCGAGAAGAGCTGATGGCATACTCTTGCATGATAGATTTCGACTTTTGASAATATACTGAAACACGACGGTGGCCAGGCTTCGTTTGATAAAGCAATGAACATGGTTTAACTGTCATTGTGATGGATTTCGTGATTCTTTGAAAATTAAAGAATAACTTTGGCTTGAAATTAAGGTTGTTATTCAGTAACAAACTAGGAAGTTGAAGATGCTAGATATCTAAATTCGAATAAGGTTCTGGTCCAGGTTGCCCTTCTTTTGTTGTTGCTTCATATAATGGTAAGCTTTTTATTTGATTATCAATAAAAAAATTCTGTTTCGTTTAAGGGAGATAAGCTGTGTTCTGATAGATAGAGTATAATGAACAAAAAKTGCTTGAAAGATGATACAATTCGAATAGAACAGGTATAGGTACTTCGTGATCCAAAAATATTGCAAGGATTTCAAAGTTTCTTCTGCATATTTACTTGCATCCTGCCAAACTCAATTTACTAGTTTCAGTCAAATTATCAAGAGGCGACTGAACTGAGTTGAAGGCTGTGCAAGAAAGTCAATATCAACCATTATTCATGTGTTTAATATTAAATAATAATATATTTCCTTGTTTATTCTGCTGGTGGTTCAGTTTGCTTTTATTCTCCGTTTCAAGATAATTAATTATATTTCTCTAAAACGTAGAAACTGCGCTCTTGAATATAACCTGTTATTGGACAGTGGTCAAATACTTTAAGCGAACTTCCTTTTCTCAGGTGAAGCTTTATTGGTTTCATTTTTTTCCATTCTTCTTGTTCCTCTTAACCAATCAACATATTATTAATTACCGTGGAAAAGGCTTTTTAGAGATGAGTAGCACTTATACAATATGACAGGTCATCTGTTGAGAATGGGAGAATGGTTCACAAAATAGTTGAAACTCACTCTGAATTAAGACAATTGTAAGTGAATTAGTAGAGGTCTTCATATTCAGCCCCGCGGAACAATGGGTATCAGATAGGAATATCAACAACTAACAGAATGCTGCAGTTTAAATGATAATGGAGAATTTGATTTTCAGAACCCTCAAGCTATTATTGAATTAACAAAATGCACTCTTCTTGATGATTTTGATATTCGAGTTGAACTTGATGTAAACAAACTGTGTCCAAGAGTATGTTGATAGAATTATGAGGTACAATCGCTCTAAGCATTGATGGAAAGTAGAGCTATTCAGCAAGATTGGTATTTCTATCCTTTTTTTTCCTTTTGAAGTTATAATGATYGCTAACATAAAAAACTTTCATATAAGAATAGGTTTCAAATCGTGTGAGTTATATTGATTATATTATTAGAGTATTAGAAACACTGTACCATCATGATATACTTCAGGAGGATGATGGAGAATACAACTACGACGTCCAAAGAGGATATCTAGTAGATATACATAGAAAGAGTCAGCTAGGAATTGATATGTAAGTTCTGAAGAATAGCGTTTGCCGCATACAAGGTCTGTTTTCACTGACGCAAAGTATTCAATGTATTAACATGAATACCAGAGGAACGGGTCATTCGTGCATATATCCTTTGATTGCATGCTCGATGTTGAAACATTTGAGGATGTATGCAACAGAGATTGATCAACAATCCGTGAAAACGGCACGGAAAAACGTCAATATAAATCCCCAACTAAAAGATAGAATCCAGATCATTGAAAAACATAGCAAAGATAAAAAGTTCGACATAGGGATAAACGAAAGGTATGTCGACTAATTTGTTCCATGATTGATATCTTATTAGGGATGGTTTGGTCTAAGCTAACACTTAGGTAGTATTGACTTCACTCTTTGCAATCCTCCATTCTATTCTTCGTTTGAAGAATTGAAACAACTAGAAAACGAGAAATCGACTCCAAAAAGCTCAGTTTTGAATGCGAGTAATTCCGAACTATTCACTGAAGGAGGTGAGGTGAGGTTTGTAATTGACCTTATTGACGATAGCATCAATCTACCATCTCATATCAAGCAGAATACTTGGTTCACAAGTCTTATTGGCAGGTTCAATTCGTTATCACGAATAGCAGAATACCTGCAGGAGAAACATGTAAGCATAGCTTTTCCATTATCCTGTTATATTTAGCATGTTTTATTCTGAACCCAACTTCCATTCCAAGTAATATACTAACAGCTTGGTTCCGTAGATTTATAACTATATACTAGACCAACTTCACTGTGAAGGTAAAACTAAAAGGTGGATTGTTGGTTGGTCGTTCTCATTTTTTCACCCGCAGTTTAAACCAGTCAGATCAATATCACTAGGGAAATTTCAACCTTATATTACATTTAGAGAGCAGGAGGTTCCTCTTCCGGTAGATGTCTTGGAATCATTGCTCGATAAACAGTTAATCGGCCTATCTGATGGCAGTATAGACAGAATAGGGAAAATTTGCTTCGTTATCAAAACCAATGGAAACGTCTGGTCACGCAAGTATAGGAGAATGCTGGCTCGCAAGGCAGAAGAACAAGCAAAAGCATCGGTACACTCCAATAATGATGCCTATGAGAATCCAACAAAAAAACTGAGACTAACAGATGCTTCTAAGCAAAAAGTATTATTCATTGCCAGAATCACTATAAGTTCTTTGGTAGGGGATAGAGATTCCAGTAGATTGACAATTCATTGGGTRTATGGATCAGAATTCCAAATGTTCGACAGCTTTGCTACTTGGGTTTCTAAAGCTTTGATGAATCGAGCTTTGGATAAAAATGAAGGGAATTAATATCTTATAGTTTCTGTAAATAGCCTTGTTGAATCAATCGTTGAACATCTGATTGCCTGACAAAGAATTGACTATTTTTAGTTAAATTGAATACCCTATAGAAAGCTGTTAGAATGATGTTTTCAATGAGAAATAAATAGCATCAATAGGTATCAAATAGTCTATAAATGAGTACAAATAAGTAAACGTACCCATATTCTGTCTGGATTTCACCAGCATCTTTCAGCACACGAACATCTATGAAAACATCCTTCGGTGGCTCTAAAGACCCAGATAAGTCAATATCAGTGAAAGGTCCTTTATACTCAGCAACAAGATCGTTATATCTTCTCATATATTCTTGTTCAGCAACGCTTAAATTATTGGCAGCTTCCCCAACTTCTGCCAAATCATTGTTTCCCTCCCAAGCCATACCAACCATTCTATCTGCCCTTGATTTCTGATATGCTAGTAGGCATCGCTTGTTTCTTCTCATACATAAATGCAATATGAACAATCTACAGGATGCAGCTCTGTTTTCTGAACCAGCTTCTTCTTCAAAGTTCATTTGTTCTGCTGTTGCCTCCTGATTCAATTCATTCATTTCTCTAACAACAGCCCTAACAAGCTCTTCTTGATAAGGCGGGAGGTTATCAAGCGCCTGGGCTCTTTTGGCGTTAGCGATAAGCTTGTTAGCTGTATCACCATACATATTGAGAAACTACCAACTTTGAGCAGAAAACTGGTTGCAATTAGCTTTCTTAGATTTTAAATTGAGTAGTCCGTATTAATAAGATGAGCAGAATACCATCAGACGATTTGCATTTGGTAGAGTATAAGTTATTATTATTGACATATGGTCATTGCTCCTTTGACTTWTTTGAAGAACGCGTAAAATTGAATTGAAGCAGCATGTGACCGATAGCTGCTTGATATGGTAAGCAATACCTAACGCACATCATTTTATCCGGGAAATGCTGAACTAAAATAATAAGCAAGACATAATATCCGAAATATCTCCAAACATCCGTTAGGTCATCAAACGTGTTTATGATTTCATTTGTTATTATGATCAACATCAATTATATCTAGCATTTGTGATTTCTAAACTTGTAAACTTGTTCAAATAGTGATAGATCCTTCTTCGTGACTGTCAATTTCTTATTATTATCGGGGAATACTTGTAAAGATATAGCTATTTAGTTGTATTACTATTTTGTTTGGGGCCCTACTTTCGCCAATATCTAATCTTGTTTCTGTCTGGATTTCATCCAATGTTTACTTCATAATGCACACGCCAAAGGCTAAGTATGGGAAGCGAAATAGAATAGTAGATAATGTTAAAACACCTATCAGTGACGGGGGTGAGAAAAATGATACGGTTAACTCAGTGGGAAGTATCAAAACTGGAACTCCCTCATCATTACTGCGAACTCTTCATCTTAACAGTCCTATTCCATCACCATCGCCAACATATAAATTAGGAGCTAAAGGTAAAAGGACTACATCTACYAACAAAGATGTTGACTACGATGCTTTGTTTGAGTTTTCCGACATGCCTTCAACTCCTAGCACTTTGTCGAAAGCAGGAAATATGAATAAGAATACGCAGACCGCAAGTCAAAGTAAACGGAAACTTCAGCAAGAGTCAAATGAATACAAAGGAATTGATTTCTACTTTCCTTCTAAAAAGTCTAATCAGAACGATAACTCTGGCAAAGGTTCTTTGAATAAGCAGGATTCTTCTGCTGTGGATCTAATTTCAATGGAGGCCGATGAGCCAAAGGAAACAACCAGTTTGAACCAAGAGATAGATCATGATCTGCCTGACTCAAGCTCTGMATCAACCGTAAMTACCAGCAGCAAAGCATCCAATAAACTACTACAGTGGAGACTACTGAAAGCTATGGAAAAAGTGCCAAATAATGAAAGGACAAAGAACGAGGACTCAGAAGTACCCGAATCGAAACTGGAACCAGAGTTCAGGCCAGCGCCGAAATCTATAATGAAACGCGATGGCAATTGGTCCAAAGCTATAAGCGTTAGTGGAAATAGTACTAGTAAAAAGCTACATAAAAGTACAGGAAAGAAAAGMGTGACATTTGGTGGAGTAGCAAGTAAAACACATGGAACTTCAGGAAAACCAACTACTGGGTTTGAATCTGATGCCTGGTCTTTTCTTGATGAAGCTGTCGATCTAGTCAACGATGTCCAAACGCCTAAAATGAAGAAGAAGACAGTATTTGACTTAAGAAAAGAAACAATGGAAGAGTTCCAAGAAAACTCTCCTGAGAATAAATTTGTAATTCTATATCAAGAGAATGTTCTCGCGCCCAACAGTGTGGAAGATACTGATGTTGAGATGAACCCCAAAGAACAGGATAGACTGTCCGACCCAAAATCTACGATTATACAGGAACATAACATAATAATCAATACAGACACTGAGTCTAACAAAGAAAACTCAGCGTCTGACTCTAATGAGAGAATAACCAAAGATCGAAATTCATTTCCTTCCAGTGTTAGAAAAACATATGGCTCTGTTCGTTCGTATCGTACAGCCCAAGATGACCTAGGGTTTGAACTAGCAGAGGAAACACCTATTGATTCTGGCTACTCGGATGATGAAAATGGTACAACTTACAATAATGACGGTAAAGCTTCAGATAGTGAGGACGACGGAGATGCTTTACTAAATATAAATGAACTGCGAGAATCAGGACAGAAGACTCGATTTGATAACGAAATAGGTTATATGATCGACGGAGTGAAAAATTCGTCATTATCTGAACGGAGAGCATGTTTGGTTGAACTGGCCACTAGAGCTCTTGATGACGAATTCGTAACTCAAATGCAGTCGTATAACATTGACAACGAGTTTTATGAGAACATATATAGCTCAATATCCGACCCAATTGTTCTTTTCACTGCTGGTTTTTTCTTCTCTCGTTTGTTCGAGAGTTATCCTAAACTTGTGGTGGAAATAGTCTGCCTAATACCAGCATTCAAGGGCATACTGGGAGCTATGTTGAGGCAAACAGAAGAGATAACTGAATATGTAGATAGGTACAGATTCAAGTCTAGACCCTCAAAAGCATCTATAGAATCATTTAATGARCTGGTGATCAAAATATGGAGGGCGGCAGACGTTGAAAAGGAAGACCTTCATACTAAAGAGACTATTGAAGACCGAAGGGAGAACGAAAGAGACGATTTCAGAGTAACTACTGATAAGAAGTCACTTAGACAGGTTGGATCTAATTCACCAAGTAACTCTACAACAAATATAAAGTCAAGTACACTACTGAAGAAGGAATACCCGTTGTCCAGTTCTTATTTTGCGCTAACGACATTGTCGTTGATTGGCAAAGTGAAACCGGACAACGATTCAGGTCCTTTATTCCAGCTGTTCATTGATTTAAGATCTGGCATTTGTCAATTGCTAATTTACATAATCAACAGCTCTATTAACACAGAATCTGGTATCTCCACAACGGCATCTGATCTAGCTCCAGTTGATATTCAATCAGTTCAAATGCTGTTATACATTATAGAACAGAACATTCATTATTCTGAATGGAATAGTGACTCTCTACTTACTGAAGCTATTACTAGTACCTGGGATTTATTGCTAGGACAGAATTACTTAATATTTGCTTCAGATGTGAACTTCCAACGATGTATAGGTACGTTTATAAGACTCTGTGTTGTGATAGCAAGTGGTGATAGTGCGCTGAACAGTGATTTGAAGACCGCCATTTTTCATGAACAARCATTCGAAATGCTGGGTAAATACTGTGAGAGCCTAGATGTTAAAGAGCTTTTGTCGAACAATAGTGATGTTATCAATGAGAACGAGGAGTATAATGGCAATAGGAGGAAGGGGGATACTGATGACATTGCTAGCATTAGAAATAGTAAATTGCCAATTCTCATTAGAAAAAACAACCTTTTGTTTTGCCTAGGACTTCTCGTCTTGTTGATTGGTARTGATAATCTACGGATGAACTATTTCAGTAAGGATATCAAATGTCAGGTTTACCTGAAGTTATTTGATGATGCCACTAAAAAATCAGAAGTTAACGATAATGATAGTAAGAATGAAACAAGTGAGAATATGGGAAATAGTAACAGAAGCACACATAGAACGAGAACCAAATCCGATGCCAGTTCTATTCAGAACGTTATTAACTCCTCAGCTTCAAATACTTCTAGTGATAACAATGAAGATGATGTGCCAATCGTCTTATCGCAGGAGTCAAGCACAACCCGAAGAGATGAATCAAGTCTTCATATTGTTGGATATTTAGGTTTTCTGTTGGGTATATTGATCACCAAAGAGCCAATTCCAGAGAACATTCAACAGTTCATTCCTAGTTATAAAACAAAAATTATTTCTGTTGTTGAGGGTTTTATTAATCGGGTTGATGAAAGATGGGGCAATGGAGTTTATCAGCAACTGAGAGAACTGAAGCTTGCTTTAGAGAAGCCGTAGAACTGGGACTATCATTCTGATGAGATAGAATGGGTATAGCATATATAGTGGCTGTAATATTAGTTCGGCCTTAGTATTTTAATGATATTCATAACTATAAGAATAATAGTACTAGTGCTTATTTGAGGGATTAAATACTTGATCATGACACATATATCATATGCTTGYTCCTCTCAACTACCAGATATGACATAGCAATTAACCTAACAGTTCAACTCGTACTATGGCATCCCATTCCTGTTGAACATAAACAGCTCTCCCTCTCTCTCTCTGAACATATTGCTCTCATTATCAACATCTATTTTTTCTTGACACCGCATACCTGATTCTATACAATCATCTTCTATGAAGCAACTCTTTTAACTTCCCATTCATTCTTCTCAACATCTTCTCTTTCAAATATGATTCTATCATGCAATCTACTTGGACGTCCTTGCCAGAACTCAATATAATCAGGAATAATCCTTAGCCCTCCCCAAWATGGGGGACATGGAATTTCCTCAACATCCTTAAACTCTTCTTCTTTTTGTTTATACAACAGCTCAAGTTCTTCTCTGTTGCTGATTTCTCTTGATTGAGGACTAGCCCAAGCTCCAATTCTTGATCCTCTTGGTCTTGTATTGAAATAAACCTGCGATTCTTCRTTTGAGAGGAATTCCGTAGGACCTTCAATTCTGACTTGACGTTCAAGATTCTTCCAGAAGAACGTCAATGAGGCGAATGGATTTGAGCGAATGTCTTTGCTTTTCTTTGATGTTCCCCAATTGGAGAATACAACAAAACCTCTCTTGTCTAGTTCTTTGAATAATACAATACGAGACGATACTCTTCCTGAAGGTAAGGAGGCAGTTGATAATGTGGTTGATTCAGGTAAATTTTCAGCTTTTGA
The DNA here is from genome assembly GCA_001599295.1 of Sporopachydermia quercuum. NCBI lineage: Eukaryota > Fungi > Ascomycota > Sporopachydermiomycetes > Sporopachydermiales > Sporopachydermiaceae > Sporopachydermia > Sporopachydermia quercuum. The sequence continues at coordinate 1,254,939 of BCGN01000006.1, forward strand.
AGCTTCGTCAAACCAGTTTTTGAATTGGATAATTGGGTCAGGGTTCAAGTTCTCAACATCGATTGAGAATTTAGTATATTGTTCAGTTTTAGGAGCAACTAATAAATCAAACGAGTTAGTAAATCATACTTAGTAAAAATGATCAAGTCCTAGGAATTGATTCAAAAAGTCTCATCCACATCAACCCCGCAAAATAATATCCCCGTTGATATCCGAATTCACTTACAAATAAGAGCATCCTTTGGTTTCTCTTGCTTAGGGCTCGCTTGATCACCGTTCTCGGCTTGTTCAACTGCTGGTGCTGTATAATCCATGGCTGTAAGTTCTCTACTGAACTGCAATTCTTGTCGTAACGCTTCTATATGTATAATTGGACTTCTATAAGTACTTTTAATGATTTGTGTACTGTGTAAGGGATGTATGAATTCTTTGGTTAAACTTGTTGATTTGAATCAAATAGCACTCCGTAATAACAGCATAAAGATAGTTAGTTTGGCAATTGTTCAAACTAACAAGAAAAAGAAATCAAGTTAGCAGGAATGTTAAGAAAGTAAAGAATGAAAACAGAAATGAGAATTATTTGGATTTAGTACCGGTATCAAGAGAAGGTGACATATTAAGTGAAAAATTCGTCAACTAATGTAATGATTCTCTGTCAGATGAAGAGGATCTTGCTATTTTTTGTTAGGTTGCAACAGAACGACTACTTATTTCGTTGAATATACGAATATGGTTCACAAGATGCATAATAGTGCATACAACTGCTGTTGAAAATAAACAGTTTTCTTCTGGTTTTGAAGGCGRAAAATGATGAAATGATTGTTCTCGGAGGRCAAGTATTTACTGATAGTCAGACAAATATTTGCCAAGTACTGAGAGTTGTCTCGATATTAAAAACTCAAGTATTGCTCTTTTTCTTGGAGATTTTGTTTTCCAACTTCTACTACATTTTGAGTCTTCTGCTGCATTATGCATGCCATGAGTTTGATGCATAAGCTTTGTTTTTATAATGGTGCCTTACAAAATGGTCATTCATAAGTTATATTCCCGAGTCATAAAACATAAGAACACTATTAGTCATTAACGGTATTCAATGTTTTCAGCACAATTACTAAAATTAAACAAATTCGATATACCTGAAGTAGAACTATTTGTTTGATCTTTTCTATGTTGCTCCTGCAATATGGCAGAGTACACATTATTCCGTATTTCAACTCATTACTTGTATGAATCAATCTCCTCTGTCATATAGATAGACAAAGAGAGACAAATCTTATATACTTGTCAACCTTTCTGTGTTAAGCCTTAATTTAGGTTGAGTTTCAGTTTAAAAAGCTTGTTTTTGAACTCTAAATCCAAATGAGATGGCATTTTCACTTCATCTGTTTATTTTTCTTTTTCTTCTCAGCAACACTTATCGAAATGCCTATTTGAGCAGTGTTCAGTTTCGGTGAAGATCGTTTGACAGGTATTTTATTGTATGAGTAATTCCGATTGTTTTACTAAAGAATCAGAGAGTTTAACAACAGATCTTTATTAGCTGACTATTATACGTTCAAGGTACGAATATTTCCTGCAAACATCCTAGAATCAGTCATCCTCACACTGCTGGACCGACATAATCATAGACTTACAGTACTCCTCTATATGATCGTCAGTAGTTTTACTACTATAAAAAAAATCGTTTTTATAGTAGTTTTAATTATCCTTTTAGCTAGAAGATTATTTCTGATTATACGATTGTCTCATGAAGAATCGTGGTGTATAAATAGATCATTTCTTCATCTGAAGGCAGCACTATTCCTAGCACTCATAGCTCGCTCACAGGGCATTAGAATGGTTTGCTAGTAATTAACTATCCACCATAATCACAAATATCAGATCTTTTAGACGCCATTCACGTACTGTGTCAACAACCAATTTATTAATTTCCGGCAGGCCATATGCCTTCTTTGCCATTTAGCATTTTGAATAGTCAATCTACACAGCCACCGGTCTGCCATGGCGTCCATTATGTTATTATCTACCATCAGCAATGCAATTGCTCCTTATAAATCCTTCATTATTCTTCATTTCATCCTTGCATTCTTTGGTATTGCAGGTACATTTATAAGAGAGTCATTGATACTATTGACAACGTTTTCTGGTAATTACCTTGGAGGGTTAATATGGACTACATTAACTGGGTGTTTTTTAATGGGTTTTTTCGTAACAGAATCTTTCTTATATGAGTCCCTGCTTCAGAACCAAAAAGACAGTTCAAACAAGAAAACCGAAGGAAAACCATCAACGGAAGTTAATAATCTCAATGCTACCATTGCTACCCCTAAGTTTCAACCTGATAATACTACATCTAATTTCGAAAATCCTGACAGCATTCCTATGTATGATATGGCTACTGATGACATAGCTGAATCTGAACCTATAACTACCAATGATAACTCGCTTATCATAACTCGTATCCATACTAAATTGACGAAAAACGACTTACTTCTATACATTGGATCAACTGTCGGAGCATGTGGAAGTATAACATCCTTTTCTGCATTGGTTGAAGATTTATTCTACTATTCAACTAATATTCATCCTTGGCCTCCATCCCCTAGCACGGGGAACAACGCATCATTTCCCAATGGTGCTTATGGCATCATGAACTTTCTCTCAGTGATCCTTCTGGAATCATCTATTGCCGTGATATCCTTCTTTATGGGAACCCATATTGCATTGCTATGTCACCGACAAGACTATAAATGGCTGAAATTTAGTACCATGGAATCAATGTATGCTATGGAAGTGTTGATAGCTATCATGGGACTGCTTTTATGGATCACTGTGTTGGTTTTATCTGTATGCCTCGATGTCGGCAGGAAAGTATGGCCATTGTATGGAGTATTTGCTCCCTTTGGTGTTTATCTACGTTTTTACTTCTCAAAAGTAAAAATCAATAGCAGAAAATGGGGCTGGTTCCCTATAGGTACTTTTCTTAGTAATATGGTGGCCACTGTTCTATTAGCAGTGTTGATGGTTTTGAGATATGGCAAACGGAATAATACTAGCAGGACGGCCTTTGAAGGAGAATTTGGGACCAATAATACAGAATCTGGCTCCACTGTGCTTGTAGGCATAGTTCGGAACAAGTTATCATGTGAAGTGATTGACGGCTTGACAGTAGGCTTCTGTGGAGGCCTTTCTACTATCTCGTCGTTAGTGAAAGAGCTCTTTAATTTGAATTGTAAGTACTATTTGTTATGAGGGTTGAATTTTGCAGCAATGTGAATGTAATAGAAAGGAAACACACAACCCTGCAGTCATAATTAGATAATATCATCTCTATTATGATACTGTACATATGAGCAGCCTAAAAGCTATTTCTGGCTGCTGTTTCTAGTCCCTGGGTATAATTAGGTTCTAGCATTCAAATCAGAGACCAAATATACCAAGGATACTACTTTAAATTAGTTTTTGATGCTGTAATATCTGGCTGAAGGATCAAACACTGGCTTGTCTTCTATTCAACAGCCTGCAGTAATTTTCATCGCCCTACAGCTGGACAATACTGATACATTCAAACTAATGCTAACATTCGTCATTTATTCAGTGAAAAGGGCCTATCTTTATGCTGTAATAACCACAGCCATTGGATACATTTTCATGGTTTTAATATTTGGAGTAGTGGTAAGTTTGCTTGTTGATCGAGAAACACCTCTATTTTGTTTCTGTCGCATAGTATTAACCCTTTTCTTTCAAATAGGCATGGAAAAACGGAGTCACTGACGGTACATGTTAATATGCTGTTTCCTGAATAATCAAATCATCACTTAGGAAAAAATACTTATCTAATGAATGTTGAAAAAACCTTCAATTGATGTTCCCGCTTCCAACAACACGTTCAACTAAATGCTCGTATGAAAAGCATAAAACCCAATAAAGACAGAAAAAATTAGACCTCTGAAATAGAAGAAATAAAGACATAAGAACGAATTTACCTCATTCTTATTGATATTCCCGCAATCAGGATATCCTTTATTCATTCTAATCTAATTCCTTCAACATTGAAGGAGCAATATGCTATTATAGTCATAGCAAACAAGCTTGAGAATCTATTGTTCTACAAAATCATTTATGAACAAAGGATTAACCATACATGTTTAAGTATTCAAAATAATCAGCATAAACGCAGAAGTAGTATGCTAGATTATACCACAATTCACATCTCCTTTTGTATGACAATAATAATACCAATAACCGCTTGTTTCTTTAACAATATTCTCTATTGTCATTAATGGGGAAAAACGCGACTCCGAAAAAGCCCTATGATTCAAATTTCAGAGAACTATTCAATATGATATCGGTCCATTTGGGAAACGTCCAATTGAAGTTTGGCAAAGAAATTGAATTACAGAAGCTACATTAATAAACCCTAGAGACTAAGAAATCCGAAGCAACCCTTCTTAGGTTAACTAGCTAGCAGTTTTTCCATAAATGTAAGATAATCAGTTGTTCCGGAGCACGACAGATCATGTAGTTATGATAATTCAACGGAATTATCATGAGATAAGTGCCATGCGTTACTAACAGGTACTTCTTTTGTTGCCATGAAAATTCTGCGCTCTAAGCTAATTACCAGTGCAAACAGTTAATAGAATTGTCAATTAATAACAAATCAACTTATTCATCCCATGGTAAACATCTAGTTCCTAAGTAGAAGTAGGGTTTCTTATAAGGAGTTGTCAGGATAGTGTCATGAGTAGCTTACACAAGCCATTGCCAAACTCCTATCACGAATGACGCTAACCCTTGTATCTCATACAGATTTATTAATAAGAAAACCTTTCTCAAGAGAAATTGTCTGATCTAATGCTTCTAAGATATATTTCAATCTGGGAGGTAGTTGGGAGGTAAATTACTCAAAGGTTAGGCGAATAAACCGCTCGACTCATAATTTCTATTTGGCTTAATGAGTGAACCCCTTGAATGTATCCTCTGGTAAATCTATTGTGTACAAGATAAATGAGATGCTTGTTTAACGGAATTGAGTTGAAAACTTAGTTGATACATGAATAGTGAGCAATTGTCGAACAGTTTTACTAAATTTTCAATGTGTATTATAGTTATGCTGTCGATTGCTTCCTTGATCAGTATGAAACGCGTCAAACAAGAGACAGCAAGCTAGGAATTTTASTTGAAACAGTTGTTCGTATTATACGGGATTCCTCCCCTGTTTTCAGGGGCATCAATTGGAGGATTTTTAACSGTAGAAAATAAGATATAAGTGCGCAGGAGGCGATTCTAGTTCATAGAGATAAAAAGTAGCATTTTGGTAAGATGAAGAATTTGATACTCAAACACGAACTGTGGTGAGATGCGTGTCTGGTCACGTGTGAGAACAAATATGGGAAGAATGTGATCGGCATCGCAATATGGCAGTGGAGTTGAGAATTGGTTGATATCAACTAGAACAAGGAGCATCAGAAACTGATACCAACTAAGAAAGTCGGCTTCTTTTGATTTATGTTGCTATTTGACAAAAGAATGTCTTTCCGGGAATATATTGTGACCTATACTGTTCCGAGCCAGTTCAAGCAGTAACCAATGATGTTGTATTATCTCCGGTTTACCATCCTAAAGAAGGGGGCGTTTCTTACCATCGTAATTCTCCAGCTGTTTTTTATTTACGTTATGTTATTATGCCCTTCACATTCGATTATATGTTAACAACGAAGTTGTAAATAATGGTAATAGTCATTCTTAATTTTGCTATTTTGGTTTATTGAAGACATCAACTAAAACACTCGAAATGGAGATACTACTGTGACATGGAACATGAGAAGCAAAGAAACCGATCTTCAGATCTTCAACCTCACGTGCAAAGCCATAGTCAGAATGCATTGCTGAGTCTTGTTGATCAGCTGGGGTTAGATTATAGTAGTAATGATAGCGTAGACTTGAGTAGGCAAGTTGGTGTTAATTCTGACATAAATGTATTGAGAGACAGTAGTTGTTCTGATAATGATAACAGTATTAAGACTAACATCAGTTCTGAACATGGAAGTTTATCAAGGACGATATCAATGCCAATGGAGTCTGCATATTCTACTAAAGACCTGGACTTTGAAGGCGAGGAAGTGATGGTTATTATGCCAATATCATGGCCAATCAGCAATGAAAAAGGAGAAAGTGACAAAGATCCTAATGATACAGGAGAGGAATCTGATGAATCCTATGAAACTGATCAAAACAGTTTAGGACGAGAGTTAAGCGAAGAAAAGGGAAGCGAAAAGGATACAACTCAGTCCAATAAAAATTTTAACGAGTCGTTTCATTTGCTTGAACGCGTAATTGAAGAAATTTCTGACTCACAGGATGAAGAAAACAATACACTGGTACCGACTTTTGATAAGCCAAAATTCGAAGAAAGAATTTCCCGTACCAGATCACGCGACTTGCGGATGAGTTCTGAGCCATGTACCGCAGTCATACCCCATTCCGTCAATGATAATGAGTGTAATGTTGACTCTTCTCTCAGCCAGCAAGCTGAAAATAGTTGCAAGCATGAGAGCCCCATTATATTACCTGAATCTCGAACAAAATATAAACTTGGTACTGATAGCTATTCCCCAGGTCTGAGAGCAAAACATAGAGTCGGTCTATCAAAAAGAGAGCAGGTAGCTCCACTCCATTCATATTTAACCAGGTGATGCAGCGTATACGTCATATAGCTCAGCAATTGATTTATCTATAAGCTCTGGATATTATTGCTTATCTACCATACAATTTTGCTTCATACTTCTAAATCTTACTTTGTATCCATATTCCTGTTCTTTTGGTCTGTTATCTATTAGCTTGAACATTATGTGAAAAACATTATAACTTATCAAAGAATGCTCAATTTACGGGTGTTCCCGCTAGTTAAAGTTTTCAAATTTCAGCTATGTTCAGGCACAATCAACCCTTCATTGATACACATTATCTATCTGAAAACGAGCTGAAAAGCCTGAGAATCAGATAAACACATTGATTCATATATATATTCAAATAAGCAAAGTTTCACCTGTTACAAGCCTTCCGAAAGCATCAGGAAAACTCCTTATTTTTATTAACTCGTATTGAAACTACAGGGAAGTTGAATGAATCCCTTCCAAAAATRCCCTCGGCTTGTCCCTGTAAGCAAGAAATCTTATACTTTAATTTCACCTTTAACTTTATTCAGGATGAACCTTAACTCTTGATTGACTTGGAAGCCCTTTTTCTCTTATTAATAAACGCTTGTTTGGACCGCTTTGGGATATAGCATTCTACTTGTTTTGGAACTCAAAATAAGATTGTGAACTCTATTTCAATGGACTCCAGAAATACAAATAAAGTTCTGCTATCAGGTTGATTGTATCAAGTATAYAAAAAGGCAAAGATTTCCATCTACATGGCTCTTGCTAGGTTCAAATAACCTATTCTACTTTTTGTGATGGACCAGTCAGACGTTATCTGTCGAATTTTATGTTTTGTGCCCTTGGAGAGTAGCTAGTGTCTTTGGTAAGTCCTCATTATATTTATCATTATCTTCAACAGACCATCATAGTTAGCAGTATTCAATTGCTATATTACCACCACAGCRCTAATCATGCAATTCTTATCGTTGAAAACTTTGACACTGTTGGCAGCCAGTATTAGCACATCTCTGGCTGCTGACTATCAAGTCTTTGGATCTTTCATCTTTGGCCGTCATGGTGACAGAGAAGTAAAGCCTACCAACATTTTGACTCCATTAGGAGCTCAACAAGTTTTCAGTGCCGGTCAATTCTACCGCAAAAGATACCTTGAAAACGATGACTTGAACTCCTTGAAGAACATGAGCGATTCATACGTTTATGGTGAGCTTGTTGCTGAAAATCCTTCCAGTTCAACCGTTGTTCATATCTCTCAAATTGCTTTCTTGCAAGGTTTCTATCCTCCTATTGGCGATACSCAATATATGGGAGAATCAACTGAAGTATCTGCCGAGTCTATCACTGGGTCTGGACTGGCTAACGGCAGTACAATATTGTCTCCATTAAACGGTTATCAATATGTTTTCATTGGTACTAGATTCAGATACACTGAAGATCATATTTGGATTAAGGGTGATATGGATTGTCCTGCATTAGAGACTGCTCAAGCCGACTACTTAACATCTGAACAGTTCACTCAAATGAATGAATCAACTTTGGGGTTCTACCAAGCACTGAGGGATGTTTTACCAGAAAAYAAGTTCCCTGATTCTTCCCTGAACTTCGGTTATGCTTATGAAATCTTCGACTACGTTAACTACCAAATGGCACACAACGAAACTGCTCATGAAGTCTATGATGAGGAGCTTTTCTATACTCTCAGATATCTTGCTGATAACTATAGTTTTAACGTCAACTTTGATGTTACTAATACTACTAGTGATAGATCAGTTGGCGGTAAGACATTTGCTAATGCTGTTGTTGATAACCTCAATACCACCATAACTCAAGGTGCCCCATATTTGACTTTTTTCACTGGTTCTTATGATACTATGCTTCAATATTTCGGCCTGGTTAAGCTTCCTGAAGTTTCKTCAAACTTCACCGGTTTGCCTGACTACGCTTCCACTTTAGTTTGGGAACTCTTGAAGAGAACTGATGTCGAAAATGACAACACTACTTATGTTAGATTCTCTTTCAGAAACGGAACCAATGCTGATACTCCTATTGTATCATATCCTCTATTTGGCCTTGATGAAGAAGTTATCACATGGGATACATTTGTTGAAGAAACTAGTAARATTTCTATTTCTTCTGTTGCTGATTGGTGTGAAGAATGTGGTTCCTTTTCCACTGTTGCCTTCTGCGCTGCCTATTCTCCTGCCTATTTGTTAGGAACTAAATTGGAGAACGAAGGAGTTAACTTGGAGTCCATTGTTGATGGTGAGACTCATTGCAGCAGCAGTAGCTTAAGTTTAGCTGATGCTGGTGGAATTGGTGCTGGTGTTACTCTTGGGGTTATTTTGATTGCATCTGTTATTGGATATTTGATCTACAAGGTTTGGTACCAAAAGAAGGATTCGGCCGTAGCTGCAGCTGCTATTAATGAAAAGGGTAAGACAGCTGATGATGTTTGAATTTATAGTATTAGAATATTAGGCAGTTAGTTTGTTGGAACTTTTATCTATTTTATGCCTGTTATAGTTTTGTTTTATTTGATTCAGTTTAGTTTATGATGATGTATCTTTAGTCAAAGTTCCTAATACTTATAATAGAAGGAAACTGAGATAATATAGATTAGAGAATATAATGCTATAAAGTACGTACTGTAAGTATGCTTCCCAAACTTATAGTTCATCGTGACTCTGTAGATATTCAACAGCTGTTGATAGTGTAGTGTTCACAGKTTTTACTATCGATTCACTTATTGGTTCACTTAATGATTCACYAATCAATTCACTTATTGATCTAGTTACTGATGCAACGGCACTACCACTTTCATTGATTGCTTCAATGGCACTTTGACTAATAAGGATTTCTGATTGGACACTCTCTATGAAATTATCAACTGCTGCATCCAAAGAAGTAGTGGCTACCTTGGCRATGTTCTCATCTACATCGTTCTCACTACTACCACCAGCCCCAACTATCCATCCAATTACACCAAAGAGTTTACCTAAAGTCCAGAGTATTAACCCTACAGGGCCTCTTAACACTCTTCTCCATACAATCCAGCAAACAACTAATGCAAGAAATCCTAAGCAACTCAGCATCATCAATCTATCCTTGGAATCGGATTGTTTAACATGATTTACCAGCTTGCTGCTTCCTACTATAATGGTGTTGAAATTCAAGTAATTCTCACCTAAACTTCTCAAGTTCCTCTGGCTATCCTCCAGCTCTGAAACATTCAAACTCGACTGTGTGAGTTGAACTTGGAGCAAAGTACGCGATCGTTTTAATGATTGGGTGATCATTTCTGATTTATCAACCACTTGATCGTCAATTGATTTATTCCCCATTTTAGTGCTAGGTGTATCCACATTATTATTCAGTGAATCGTCTTCTAATTYCATGAAGCTCTTGCGATTGCMATACATAAGAGCACGTTCAATTTGGCTGGCTTTTTCCTCTATCACCCGCGATCTCAGCTGAGCCCGTCGGTATTGAATCCGCAGTCCTTTTACTAGCCCTGTCCATTTATCTATAGATACCATTTGCTTGATTTTCTCTTCCTTGGTGAGTAGATAGCCATCGATTTGACTATCAAGTTCCCACTGGGCTTTTTTCAGTACGTTTTCTAGATCTGAYAGCTGTGATTTGATTTCAGGGCTTACTTCATTTCTCAAAGCTCTTATTTCTGTCTCTGTCCATTCTTCAGAGGTTGGTTCTTCTAGCTTCATGATAAGCCTGTGGATATTATCCGTCAGGGACTCCATTCGTTCTACTAAAGCCTCCATGGTGAAGCTGCTGTTGGAAAGCTGTATACGAGGGTACTGAGATTTGATTTATTGGTACAATTAACGGTTTTGATTTTGAATRGCAATATTAGTTAGATCATTAACTAGAGTATTAACTAGAATACTAACTATAGTGTTAACAACAATACCAATGGTGATTGAATTGATGATGTTGGAGATTGGATCTATGTCTCATAAGGGGATACAAAAGATAGTGTCCCAAAATAGGTAAGAACTATAAGTAACATGAGGATATAATAATGATTATGTCATCATAAAGATCAAGAGAGCTACGATTGGAATGAATGATAAGATAAATGGTGATCAATTGAGGAGGTAACAATATATACAATTAATGGAAAATACCGGAATAATAATCTACACATTGAAACTAAACAATCAGTTTTGGTTTTGCTGCAACTTTCGTAGTTGATCCATAATGCTTGCCATGTTACCTCCAGTGTTTGGAGCTGATGCACCTAAGGGAGGTTGGGGTGCGGATTGCTGCTGTGCTTGTGGAATGTTTGGTCTGACAGATCCACCATAAGCTTGGTTCGATCCATACATATTCTGACCATAAGGTAAAGAGGCYGTATTTACACCCACATTAGGTATTGTTGGGGATTGTTGTTGCTGTTGTAGAGCAGCAATTACTGTTTGAAGAGAATTGGGGTCTAAACCTTGTAAGGAAGATAATAAAGCATTGGGATTAGGCATTCCAGCAAAATTTTGTTGTAATGGAACAGCTGGCAAAGGTTGYTGCATTGATTGTTGCATTGGGGGTGGGATGGGAGGCTGTATATTTTGTTGACTTCGAGACAACTGGTTAGAATAAGCATTATAAGCTGAGCCAGAGTTCTGTGGACGATTATCATATGGGTTGTACGACGATTCGACATATCTTTTCTTACATTGKGATAATAGCTGCACTGCCAACCCGATGTCTATACTCAAATACTCTTTGAATTGAACACCACCATCTGGGGAGCGGTCGAACACTTGAACATTGACGGTATTACGTTGCTGTGAGGTGTAATCAATATATACAACACCTAGGACCCCCTCGTAGACCTTCTGTTGAATGGCAGCTGACAGCATAGAATGAGATGGAAGATCTTCCGCAGCAGTTAAGATATTTGCATTCTTCAAGGACCTGAGAACATGATAGCTATATCCAGGGTCAACTCTTTCAATAACAAAAACTTGGCACTCCAAGTTAGAATTGCGATTACGTCTACCATTGTATGGGGAACCAGAACGATCTCTTCGATCGCGGTAATTATCACGATAGTTGTCTCTATCACGTCCTCTATTTCTGCTATGATCCATTCGATCTCTACCATCCATTCTGTCCATTCGATCTCCACCTCGTTCACGATTATTGGAGTCATTTTTCTGATGTGGTTTGGAGATTTCCAAATGCATAGTTTTACCCTTCAATGGATAGGCAGACTCGTTGGCGATTGCTTGTATCACTGAGTTTGGGTCCTTGAACTGAATGAAAGCATATCCTTTCTTCATAGAAATCTGGACAATACTTCCATAACGATAAAATATACGAAATAAATGGCGTTTGCTTACTGTATATGCAAGATTGCCAATGAATAAACGGGAGCCAGAAGGATACTTTTGCCAATCCCGTTCATCAGTGTAAGCTTGCTCTTGGACAGTATACTCTTGGAATGCTGCTTCTTCCTCAGGAGCATATTTCTGATCAACATAACTATATGGATCGTTAGTAGAAAGTGGAACGAAAGTAGTAGGTTTTTGAGGGAAATCAATAGAAATATTAGAAGGAGGAGCAGAAGTATTCAAACTAGTGTCACTAGAACCGGTATTGGTGGACGTTGATTTAGTATTACTCTCGGTTTTAGAAGAAGCGGCAAGGTTGGATAATAATGACTGTAAATTTGCAGTGTGTGTTTCATCCAATGGATTGGATTTATTTGATCCGGAAGAGTTATCAAAATTAGGTTGTTCTGGAAGGTGGGCTGGTTTACTTTCATTATCTGTTTTCAATTGTGAGGTTGCAACAGTTGGGGTAACAACTGATGATATGGTTAATGATTCAGGGTCATAGTCTTCATCTGATTCCTCAAAATCCTCACCTTGGGTCACAGTTACTGATGCAGAATCTTCATCTACATTGGATGGCTTGTCTTCGGCTTCTTCTGCAAAATCATGATCGGAATCTTCCACATTGGTATCATCCACGGTAGTGTTTTGCTCGGGTAGGACTTCTGAATTGTCACCGATTGGGACTGAAGTAGTGGGTTCTTGGTCTTTGTCATCATTCACTAYTTCTTTACTGATGCTCTGTTCTCCTGTAACTGTTCCTGTTTCTGATTCATCTCTTGTTTCAGGAGTAGAGGACTCTTCTGGGTCATGGGGAATGTACTTGGGGTTATATTCAGCAGGAGATTCGGGATTATTCGATGTCTGTTCTGATTCTTTTAATTCGCTGCTTAGGTTACCTATTTCTGTTTGCTCAACACTATCAGTGTTCACTGTGGTCTCTACTGTTTCTGTTGGGGAAATCTGGGTTTGGTTTTCAACTGATGATTCTGCAGCATGTTCAGCTCCTTGGTTGACAGTGTTGTCATTGGATGGAGAGTCAGATCCTGATCCCAGCCCCGGAATAGATGGTGTATAATCGTTGGACATAGTATATAAATTTTGTTGCAGCTCGCTGGAAGAATGGATAATATTAAAATGGCTCTTTTTGTTCTCGTGATATCTATTGGTAAAATGAACAATTGCAGTAACAAAACCCACACCTATAATACTACTTTTACTTCCTAATTGTTTGAAACAAACCGGTAGCTAGTAAGGAAAGAAGGGAAAAGCAATGAACCAACCAAGAATGAAAGATGCGTGAAAAAGTGGGAATCAGCTGCTTGTGATGTACCTACCATAAATTTCAACTCAACACAAGTCGATAGTAAGAATAGTCAGCTTTCGGCGAAATAAGTTGTTGGAAAACAAACACGAATAAAACAAACATAGTGCAAAGGCCAACAGAACATTTTCATAGTCACAAATTTGGTTTGGTGAAGTCGATATGGTTACCCGGTCTTGTTTCCGAGAAGGGAGTCTGAGCGCCTTTGTCAGGGTCTGGCAGATGTAACACGTGATCCGTATGTTGGCATTTCAACTTGGAAAGTGTTCTTCTGTTGCAAATTATTAACAGTGATGAGAGTTTGCCATCAGAACAGGTACTTGATGGATATTCTATAACGGGAATAGAAGGGCGTTATTGTTTCTTTGTAGATGTTTTATTATTTATAGGAGAAAAAGTGACAGAAAATTTATCGCTGGTCCTATGGATAATAAGATAATAAGTGAGGCCTCAATTGCGGGACATACATATCTACACATCATTCGATCTCATCACGTACATTAATAGGATCATTCAAAGTTACAGTATTTTACAAGATAGTTATATATAGAAGACTTACTCGAACAACTACAGCTTAAGGGCCCTTGTTGGAGAATTCTTTAAATTGAAACCAAAATAAAAATCATGAGTGATAATAGTGAAAAGATTGCTAAGTTTGCAGAACTTACTGGTGGATCTATCAGTGATGCAGGCAAGTTCTTGGAATTAGCAGACGGAAATTTGGAGGTAAGTATATTGAGCTATTTGACTTATTTTTTCTTTTGCTTCTTTGGCCGGCTTAACTGTTGTTGCCTAGCTAAATTCAAGTACTAACTGGCTTCCAGACAGCCGTAGAATTATACTATGATCAGGGATCATCGCTTTCATCAACATCAAGGGAAACTTCAGCTGCTCCTTCGACCTCGTCCGGTTCAGCCCTACCTTCACAAAGAACAAAGCACTCTGACAAGATAAGCAATTCAAGTTCAAGATTCAGATCGTTCCGAGATATAGCTCACGACGACGACGATGATGACAAAGATCAAAATTTCTTTACTGGAGGCGAAAAGTCTGCGTTAGCTGTAGAAGATCCAAATGCTAAACGTGCGGGAGGAGTGGGAGGTTTGATCAATGATTTGATGCGAAAAGCTGCTAGAAATGGTCAAGAGGATCCTGATTCTGATGACGACGAAGAAACATATAAAAAGAAGAAGGGAACCAAGCCTTTCTCTGGCACAGGTTATAAGCTTGGTGATAGCGAAACACCTTCGGAAGTTATTTCAGATCCTGAAGCAGGAAGGCAAAATGAAGCAAGAACTGTTGTTCATAGAAGGATTACCTTCTGGAGAGAAGGTTTTTCTGTGGAAGGAGGAAGCTACTATCGTTACGATGATCCTGAGAATGCTGAATATGTAAGACAATTGAATAGTGGAACTGCACCAATGGAGCTATTCAACGTTCAATACAATCAAGATGTGAGAGTTATGGTTGAAAGCCGTTTAACTGAAGATTATACTCCTCCAAAGACTGCTCCAGCGCGTGGATTTCAAGGGTCTGGCCATAGATTAGGAAGTCCTGTACCTGGAGATGTCATTATTTCTTCTCAGCAAGAGCCTACGATAGAAACCGCAGAAGAAAAGGGCTCAGCTGCTAAAGCGGAAACAGAATCAAAGCCTGCTCCTGAAGAGGAAGAGGGAGATACAACTGTGCAGATTAGATTTGCTGATGGATCACGACAAGTAAAGAAGTTCAACTCTACAGGTCCTGTGAGTCAAGTATTTGATTTCGTTGCTAGTCAGACGTCAGGTACGCGTGCATACACTTTGAATACTACGTTCCCCATGAAACCTATAGAAAATGGAGATATTTCAATTAAAGATGCTAAATTGTGTAACTCTGTTGTTGTTCAACGATGGGCTTAGATTGGTTCAGTGGTAATGATACGTATGTCTTGCTTATGTCTTCTTTAGTATAATAAAGATAGGTTTTATATGAAATATGTAGTGGAATATAGGGACTATGAAATGCAGCGTAGGAGTTTGATGGAAACGAGTGGAATTTAACCGTGAAGAATAATCCAGTTCTTGGTCTACTGAGGTTATTATTTGTAGTTCTTGTAGTGCTTGTTGTGCTTGCAGTTAGTTAGCAGAAAAACAACAAATAGCAGTATATTCAGGCCTCTATTTCACTGCTGATTTGTCTCTCTCTTTCTACTAGGATTATTGYATGTATTTTTGCTCTTATCGTCAGTAATCCATCTKCTGTCTTATGGCTGTGAACTCTCCTTCTACTACCAGTTGCAAGTGGCTTCCAGACCAACCAGTTCCATTGTAATTTGGTCAATGCGCTTCTTATCCTTTGGAACCCTCWTTTCCTCTTTATTCAAGTGTATTCAATGCTTTAATATGTATTTATTCTCGTCATTCCTTATATATCTTACAGTATCATGATCCTTCTAGTGAACGAATTGAACTTTAATCACGTGACTAAACTCAAGAAAGTTAAATCTTTTGCGATCCTCTATCTTCAGGAGACCCCTTGCTGGTATCCTTGTTAAGTTATTGTTTACAATATCAATAATTATATATTTATACCATTTTATTCATTAATCCCTTAATTTTCATCTATATTTCATTAATTTTTCTTCTASATATTATCATCATCAATAGAATAATCTCATCCAGCTATTTATGTGATTYATATTGTAAATTTCCACTCAGTTTGCTTCTATTTTAGTCTGTTTGTGTGTCTTCTTTTCCCAATAATCGCTGTATAAGAATTCACGTGTTTTATCACGTGAATTGATTTCCCTAACATTTTCYTAGATATTCATTTTGTTATAATCGATTTTTTGTTTTATACTACTATCAATGAATAATACCTGTTTACAACAAATAATACACATGACCAGGGTTGCTATCTAAAGCACTTACCTTAAACATAAGTAACACGCTGGTTCTATAATTTTGCTCTTTTCTCAGGCAAACGCATCAGCAAACGTATCAACATCTACTCCTTCAACCCCAAACTCCGTTTGCGCCTACGCCTATCTACCTCCACAGTCAACTATGGTCAACGATGCTTTTTGTATATAAAAGGGTATTCAGCAAGACAAAAAAGACCCTGAATATCGTTCAAGCCAACAGGCAGATCAAAATTACCGTCACTTCGGCTCAGTTCTCGCCGGTCTTCAACCCATCTTCTGCTAACTGCAGAAGYTTCTCTAATACAGCATGTCACAGTGGTGTGAAGGACTTTTTCGATAAACCATTGAAATTCTGGCTCAGTTCAAAATCTGCTGAGCCTGAGAATTCGCAATCATTCAGCAAAGAACACCAGCTGCAAAAGCCGCGGATTTCAAGCGGCCGCCCAGTAGATACTTATAGGATCTATAGAGCTCTGGCAGATGCCTATAGGCCGGATCCAAGTGCTATTAATAGATCAGCAATAGCAGCACTAGTTGATGTTGATCCTTATTTCAATGAACCCAAACCAAACTCACAGCTTAAAAGAGGCTCCTTCATTGAAGCCCTTGATGCTAATGGCAACCTGACAATAGGCATCTTACTTCCGCAGATAGCATCCATTGATACTCTGCAAGTGGATGTGCTCACTGTACGTGGCACTTGCATTTCTATTCCTATCAGCAACATTACAGTGTCTTTCGAACCGTTTATTAACATAAAAGCATTAAATAATTCGGCTAATTACCCAGATATTGTTCATGTGATCAACATATTCCTAAAATACTCTTTATCCTTATTCAAGAGTCACGTGAGACATTATTTGTCAGCTGCCCACAGCACTTTCGCTAAAGACGACGTTGCCGTTACTTTCGAACTACCGGAAATCGCTAACTATATTCTCTCCAATGCGCCCGCCATTCCCGATTCCCGGAAATTCAAACTCCATGGGATTTACTTTGCTACTCACATTGGTCTMTGTAGAAGCCCTGGCCAGTACATGGTGCTGAACACGCAACTGTATCCTGGTTGTTTGCTCAACACGCAGAATAACCAATTATCATGGCTGGCCATGAATAAAACAGCACATAATCTTCAATTGTTTGGTACTAAATATATGGTAACTTCAATAGCGATATCAACAGCTTATAGCACTGTGATGACTGAGTTCCATAGGGATAACAATGCCAAGCAGTTTGATCTCTTTGTCAAGGGCATGAAAAGCATTATGAAGATAGCAGAGGAAGGGGAGCGGAAGCGGGAGATTGAATTTCTACGGGAGATCAATAAATACAACAGCATTCTAACATTAATGATTTATTTTCTGTTGTATCCGCATCCTGAGCTGGTTAGGTTTATTGATAAGCTGGTAAATATGTTTAAGGAGGGGGAAATGGAAGAGAAGCAGCAAGGAAAAGAGGAAACTGGTGATGGATTTCGTTCCACACACAGTGCAAAGTTTGATATTAATGGTAATATAAATGATAATATCAATAGTAATGCTAATACTGCCAATACTAGTGTTAATACTACTAGTTCTACTACTACAATTACTACAACTACAACTACTACTGATACTAATCCTTCTAATCCTACTATTACAATGCCTTACTCAGCTTTTGATTCGGCTTCAACTTCTTCCTACAAACTCTTCAACTCTGCTTATCTTAAACCTATCGACGAACTGAAAGCCAGTATTTACGAAATCCTTCTAAAATCAACAGTTCTCACCAGCTTATCAGATCCTTTTATTGCTTCCCAGCTTATCGGGACCTCAAGCTCTTTGCTCAATGACGATATCACCGACAGAGCCACGCCAGTATTCAATGAATTCAAGTTCAGCAATGGCAATGGCAGTGGCACAGGCACATTCAAAAACGCGACAGATCAAACTGTCTCCAACTCATCAAAGGCTGCTGTTGCTACTGAAAACTGGTACTTGCCACATAAAACTAAACGTTCTCCGCATATCATCGTCCTCCCAAGCGAAACATTCCGTGCTATGGGCAAACCACACTTATCTGACACAGCGATCAGCTTCCAGACAGAAGGCTCCACTATAAGGCTCTTTATTCATTTGATAGACGTTACTAACATCATCACACCTTTGCATGAGCTGTTTGAAGCTGCTCTGTATCGAGTGAAAACTAGCATTTTATTCAATCCGGAGTCCAGCAATTACACATCAACTACACCYCTGGGGCTTCCAATAGCCTGTTTGAGCCTCCTGCCGGAGGATGTGCTGGAGTCGGCAGCATTCAATGAGTCCTTGTGGGAAGAGACCATTCGCAAGGAAGCCTTTCAGCAGTCCGGACGCCAGTTCTACTGCAGCAACACCGAACTGGAGACAGATCAGTTTAAATMCTGTATCACCATCGAAGCTGTTTACGACAGCTGGCAGTCAGATCCTTGGAAGCTCAAGGATTATTCCCTCAAGTTTACCCGGCTGAAGTATAAGGACATGTTTTTTCTGAAATACAACAGTATGCTGGATATAATAGAGAACAGAGGCTGGGGGACGCTTCCTGCATATTATTTGCCTTCCCATGAGGAAGGAGAAACCAGTGCTAGCATTAATAATGGAAATAGCATGAGTAATGCAAACGACGCGAAGAGCCAACCTGTTCTCTCTACAGAAACGAAATCGACGTTCAAATTAGCTCCCTTGTTTTCCGTTTCTTCTGGAAGATCGACAAAGCTCGATCCCTTCGGCTTCAACGAAGAAGTACCGCCAGGGATCCGCACGGTTCTGCTGCAGTTTGTGGGACACATCTCCAGCAGGTTCTGGCGGCGAATTGATAGACACCCGTTGGAATCGAGCTTGGTGCCTGCGAAATTGGCCGTAGGACCTGATTCTTCCCCCGGAGAGAGCGCCGGTTTCTCTGTGCTGCAGCTGGAGACAGGGCAAGAGGTCATGACCAATAAATTCCTCCGGGAGCTGGGGTACCTCGCGGGTGAGATCTCTGGCCGGTATGCCACGGAAAACAACGTTCCAGTGCTATTCCGCAGCCAGAATTTGGTGCCAGACTTACCTCGGGCATTAAAAGCTGCTGAGGAAACGTCCAGCAGCAGCTACGACCTGTTCCGTCTGTCGTCCAGCGGAGCAGATGTTCAAACAGCTTATGACGACGTCACTGACAGTTATAACCTACTGGGGGAGCTCCCTACCACGCAGATGCTGGCCGCCACACGATTGCTGCTCCCCGAGACCGTTTCCACCGAATATGACCCGCACACTGGATTAGGCCTCCCCTGGGGCTACATCAACATCGCCAACGGGTTGCATTCGGTAGAGGCGCTTATGAACCAGTTACAGCTCTGTCATCACATCACCAGGAGCCGGGGAACTTACTTGCACCGCAGGAAAAACCTCTGGGTATATTTGAACCGGCAGGCTCTGCAGGACCTCTATTCACGGTACATCAAACCCCGGGCGGAAGTACTTGACCTTCTGCAGTTCTGCAACTATCGTTTCTGGGTCCTGAAATATCTTCAGCAGCAGCAGCAGCAGCAGAATGCACGGGAAGTGTTTGAAGTGTTACTGAAGTGCACAGTCATACAGAAAGGCCTTTATGAGGATAAAAGCCTGTGCCGCGCATTCTGTGTGGATTTGGGCATTGAAGTCGATGTCTTTTCGCCTTTAGTTGAGTTGAACGTTGGTGACAACGTGCTGTGCACGGAGGTGGTGGCTTTGGATCCTATAAATGACTGTATTATACTCTCCTTCTAAATAAGTGCCAGTTGCTAAGTACTAAACAATCAGTGGTAAGTATTAAAGCTTCCTTTCCTTCTATGCCATTTCCAATGTCATATTCCTGTATATATGAACGTGAATAAAATGTGAATAACAGAACCGGATTCATTTTCGGATATATGCTAATAGCTGCTGCACCATACACCATACACCATCAGAAACAAATTGCGAAGTCCCAAGTGTATAATAACAGCATTCTATTAGGATTTAATCCTGTAAGTTATTGGAACGAGAGTTTATATTTATTTGATGAAATATATGATTACAAGAGGGTATATAATAACTCCACGTATGAGAAGGTCATATAATAATACCTGGAGACTGTCCTATCACTCCTGGGAATGATTACAATTGGTTATTAATGAAGGTGAAAAAAGGGGAAAGAAGGGGAAGGTGATCAAATGTTTATGATAAAACAGCAGCAGGTTGAAATTATGTTCTTCGTTAATAGCTTTTCTGTTGATAGCTTTTCATTTAATACTCTTTCAGTTCATAGCTTTCCTGCTAGCCATTTTTTCTCTATTTAGCACGTTCAACATCTCTTATACCTCTACCTCTATAGTTCACTGCGTTTCCGGCAGCAAATCCAGAATCTAACATCTAAATCACCGATATCAGGGGTTCCAGTAACAGCTCCCTTGCTCAATAAGAAAACAAGGGCTCTGTTTCGATCCCCACAGCTGCAGATAAAAATATCACCATCCAACACAATCAGTAGAGATAGGCTTCTGAAGTGTCCGATTTATTCCTTCACACTCAGAGTGGCAGTTACTATCTACCTTCAGCAATTAGTTGAGATAGAGATGCTTAAGGAATGTAAGGAGACAACAACGATTTCCTTATGTTACCTCCAGCATATGACATGGATTCTGAAGAGCAGATCCTCTTGTTAGAGTAATCTTTTTGTTCTACACGTTAAGCAAGTATTTATTATAGAGCATCATTCTAATTATACAGCCCTTATGTCAAGATCAATTTCGCTCCATGAATCTCTGCGGCATAGAAATTTCTATCCATTAGAATAATGATTTCAGGCTCCCAGTAGATTGAATTCTCTTATGAGAAACCCCCGATATGAATAAGATGAATGATGAAGATAATGAAACACAATTGATGGTATTTACTCAATGTGAACATAGAGGCACCAGGGAATGACATCAAAAGCTCTCCAATACTACCAACAAWCCTAGTTATGAAAGTAGTATCATTAGTATTAATATTACTGTCAATATTGTAATTGATGACCACGCAGACTGACATTACCAGACCAGTAAATCAGCATCTTCTGATCTTTCTGTTTATCCTCTCGCTAAATTTGTATCATATTACAGTAGAAACAATTAGGCTTACCGCTCAGAATATCTCCGTCCTCTTCTTCATCTTCATTAATCCCGCTCGTATTCGTATTATTTCCTCTGCTTCGCAATCTTCTTCATCGATATAGTAAAATATAGCAAAACTGAAACTCTCTCCAAGCTCTTTCTACCACGAGGAAATTCAGGATCGTTGTTTCCACTATAACCAATTGCAGTACCAGCAATTGCCCCTAATGGAGTCCTCCTAACGAGCAAATCCTTAATTTGGATACCCCAAGTAAAACCTAGCATTAACACAATCTACCTCATGAACAATTAGCAAAGGACTATCGACAAAAAYCCTTCTGGTATCACCGGCAGCTTTTATACAGAAATAACGATGATTAGCATATTCTTGYTGTTTTTTTGCTTTGCTATTTCTACGCATTGCTCAAAATATCCTAGTCGTATTTATTGTTTATCCAACGCGCTATTTAAATACTGCAGTATGATATCTTCTAACGTACTCCAAAAGAGATTTTGATTTTTTACCTCAACAGGGGTTTGAATAGAGAGATAGCAAAAGGTGTGGTTCTTTCAGACAAATAGCTTGTATACTTTAGAACTTGCACAGTTCTGTCCTTTCGAAGAATAGTTTTAGGAGCGTAAAACAGACCGTAGTTGCAGCATGGAATGAATGATGGTCGAGAAGAGATTTGTTTCTGTTTCTGCTGTTGTTGTTCTTCTTCTTTATTGTCAATTGGCTGTGAGAACGCTTTTTGGTCAAATTCTTCTAAGTCTTCGTGAAGAACGATTCAACCTTGAATGATTGGAGAACTGAAGATTCGACCATCAATAGAGAACTTGCCATTGGCGATTCGGTTAGAGAGTCTGCTGGGACTCTTCCGACAGTTGTTCCAAAATCAAGGTTGTTGGCGTAGATTTCTTCTGGAGATTCAAACGACGTAATTAGAGCTTTTCCTTCCCGGTTGAGTTTCATGTTATTAGCGTTTTTTTGTTGTTGTTTTTTGTTTTCTGTTTTCTTTTAGTGTAGCGCCCCTTCTTATGAAGGTGACTGCGAGCTTCCCTTTGGGAGAGATTAGTGTGTAAGTTTGACCGTTAACGGTAGTTTGAGTGTAGTGAAAAGTGGTGAACATTGTTATCGTTTACGGTCAATTTTATATTTCCCTTGCAATGATGAATCGATTACTGTTACCTTCGCTTCTTTCATGAATTCTGATGCTCTTTTGAAGCATTATGTACGATGTAGTAGTATTTTTATTTGATGGTGATATATTAATTAATGATGTCGTCAGTATGAGAGATAGATGTTGTACTGATCCTGTATGAGAATTGATATATCAATTGCCAACGAAKCTGGTACGCGGCGTAGTCCATCCCGAATAATTGGATTGACGGCTGATGCTGATTTCACTTGATTGTATTTACCTTGTAGTCTGTTCTTTCTGGAATAGTATCATGTTCGGATCTTCTGGCGGCAATAGTGATAATATATCAAACCTACCAACACTATCACTCTTATTACTAGTACATCCATACTATTACTATTAACATTAATTCTTGTACTATTAATTCTAGTRCCACTAGTAGTACTACTATCAATCCCCGTACCGATCCCAATAACCGACGCCTAGAACAGCTTCAATGCTCCCGTCACCTGATCTAGCACAGCTTTTGGCGCAGGACCCAATCCTAGCACTGTGGCGCTACCAGCAGCAATCTGCGTGCGGCCCGCATCGTGAATGACCCTGGCATTAATTCCCATCGACATCGCTTGCGCATACAGCATGTCCATCTCTTCCGAGTTTGGCACGGCCAATGTGATCTTCGCCTGTCCACCGCGTTCCCATCTTTGAAGCAACGCTTGAGATTCCGGTGATCCGTCTAGTAAAAGKTTTTTATAACAAGCCAAAGCAGCATGCGCACACTGAGCTGCTGCTTTTCCTTTGCCCATTCGCAGATCTGTTCGCACTATCAGCGCCATRCGGCATTCGCCTGGAATCTGGGAAAACGGGACGTCCGCGTCGCCTATAGGCTCGTATTCTGCGTCAGATTCGTAGTCGCTGTCGCTATCGCTGGACTCTATCTCCTGCAGACTGCTGCTGTGTGAGATTTGATGCCAGGGAAATATCTGGCCCAAGAGATATCCCGTCACTAAAGAGATTGCACACCCTGTGGCTAGGTTGGACATGTTTGGCTGGATGTACATTGTATGAGCAGATTATATGGTTTATATGGTTTCAGGGCGTTGAGAGTTTGTTGATGTCAGGTAATTTTGGGTGATTTGGACCAATTAAAGCAATTCCTGGCGTTTGACTGATTTGCTGAGGCATTATTAACGGTGATTGACGCTGATTGAACTGATAACTATAAGGTCTCGTATAGAAAAAATGATTTGTGTGAGTTTCATCGTATAAATGTCCCATAATAGGTGTTTTACTAGTAGTAGCTGTGGGAATACAAAAATATTTGTGTCCCATTTCGGGTTTACTTTCCATCAGTCTATCTCACCACACTATCTACAAAGGATAAGACCATAATCGGCACTCTTACTATTATCAATCAATTTATCTAGTAAATATCAAGTAAAGAGACAATTAGAATACTGCATATAACTTCAGTTTCATACTAACGACGGTCTGTCCAGCAAAATCAACAAATGGCCAAACTTTGCTGAAACAACACACTATCGTTATCACTGTCACTATAACGATCAGAGCAAGAACAATCAGGAACAACCGGCATGGATGTCATTGATAATCTGCTATCAAAAGAGGAGAAGAGTTTGGCAAAAGTGAGTGAAAACAGAACTTTTATTATTCTACTATTTGGATATCCAACTATCCTAACGATATCACCATGTGCTTTTTCTGCTCTTCTCTTTTCACTCTACTTTATTCCATTTCCTTTTATCTCTACATACTAACCATAAGTAGGACGCCGAGATTGATAGAATTCTCAGCGCTTTCAAATTGGACGCCTACTCAATTTTAGACTTACAACCTGGTTGCTCAACCTCGGATATCAAGAACACCTACAGAAAGAAATCACTGCTAATCCATCCGGATAAAACATCCAATCCAAGAGCTCCTGATGCATTTGCAATTCTAAAAAAAGCAGAATCGACACTGCAAAATGAAGAGGAACGAGAAAAACTCGATGCTGTGTTCGTTGATGCACGAAGAATCCTTCTGAGGGAAAAGAAATGGACTATCAACGACGAAAGGATTACTGGCGAAGAGTTTCTGAAAGAATGGAGAGGGAAAGTGAAAGAAGAGTTGGTAGACGCTGAACTTCGGAAAAGAAGAGCAATGAAACGTCAAATGGAAGAAGAAGGTCGTCAGAGGAAACAGGAAGAAGAAGAGGCAATGAAACGCAAGAAACAGAAGCAAGATGCTCAAGATTGGGAAGAAACACGAGATACTCGTGTAGATAACTGGCGACAGTACCAGAAGAAAATTCAGAAGAAAAAGAAGAAGGTGAGCTCCGTGCTTGCATAGAGAGAACTGCTTGTCCGGTGATGTTTAGATGATTGAAGTACTGAAAGATGAATTAGAACGTGATTTCATGTTACTTCGTGTAGTTTCGTGCGCTTTCGTGCTTTCGTGATTGCGTGTTTCGTGTGCATTTAGGTGCATTTATATGCAGTGTTAGCTTTCTTTGTAGTGTAAATTAATGAGAATAATGATATAATAATGTGCTATAACAGAAGATGAATCGTATAGTGAATACAACAGGAGAACAGGAAATAACAGGAAAGAACTAGGAACTAGTCAATAACGATAGCATGAATGAATGAATGAACGAGTGTGTAAAAATGAACAAAACAAACGATCTGGGTACTTAAGGAACTAAACTGGGCTAAGCAGACATTAAACATAAAACAATGAGACGACCATATAACAATAGTAGTAATAGTAATAGTAATAATAAAACAATACAGAATAAAAGAAATCAATATAAAAGGAAACGATATAAACTGATATAAATAGAGCCAAAATGAAATTAGATGAAAAAGAAAATGAAAGTAAGAAGTAAGTAAAAGAAAGTATGAATGAACCAGAAATCATTGAACACTCCTTGCTGCAGCGAGGAGCGTCTACTAGGTAAGTAATAATTACAATCAACGCATTTGATTCTCCTCCAAAACATCTTCACCATTGTTTATCTGTTTTAATTTATTTATTCTTTCGATGGTTGTGAAGTTGTATTTTCTCCGTGCGTTGCTTCTTTGCTACCGGTGGTATCTTCTGTTTCTGTTACATCTTTGATATCAGCTTTCACATCACCACTCTCCTCATCATCATCAAGTAAGGTGACTCCACCTGCTCGTTCGCTGTTTCCACTTAAAGCTCCTAGATTGGCCAAAATAGAGCCYGCAGACCTTCTATCGAGATAGATGACACCACCTTCTCTAGAAATATTTGAACCGGACAGAATAGCTTGTAAAGACATAGAGTCAACATCATTCATTTCAACATCTTGATCCTCTTCGGTATGGTGCAGATGTTCAGCACCGTATAAAGACGTCACTACCGGGTTTTCGCTTAATTGTGGGGCCACAGGGCCATCGTTCGCTTCCACTCGTTCCACAATCATGTCGTACCATTCCTCTTTGGTTTTACCGTTTAATATAGCAACAATCACAACAGACATGTTATCACAACCAATACCTGATCCTGATGATGCCGGCGCCAAGCAGCAATCCATCAAGGTCTCACAGATCTTTTCCAAAGGCTGACGATTAGCAATTTCTCTTCGTACTATTTCTACAGTTTCTTGAGACGTTAAACAGTCCCAGATACCATCACAAGCCAGAATCAAAAACTCGTCGTTAGGGGTAATGGAATGAACAATGACGTCAGGGAATGCAGTGACCATTTGTTCTTCTGGAGGTAATGAAGGAGATTTCTTGAATTCAAAGTCACCGATAGCCCTACTCAAAGCCAAGTTACCGTTTACTCTTCCAATTTCAACAAATCCACCGGCGGCAGCAATACGAGATTTCTCGCCTTCGTTTGACGGTTTATGATCAAAAGAAAGAGCCTTGGCAACACCTCTAGCTCCCAAAACAGTTCGGGAATCACCAGAGTTACCAGCGTAGATTCTATTGTCGGAAATTAAAACGGTAGTGGCTGCACAACCTGATACTTCGTTTTTCATACTGGGGTCTGCTAAAATGGCTCTGTCTGCTGAAAGGAATCCATCCTTCAACGCTTGGATATAATCTTTTCGATGGAAAGCTGGTTGTTTGGCAATGATGTTATGAAGGTATTGTCCCGTGAATATTGCTACCTTATCACCTCCGTGACCATCGTAGACACCAAAGAAACTGATTTTGCTGGCCTTCTTGCTCGATTTTTCGTTGCTATTGACTTCTACGTCTGTTTTCTCCTTGTCTGTTTCGTTATGATGTTTGTCTACATCAGGGAGTGGGGAATAATCAGGCTTCAGGTCTAGAACAGCAGCATGAGCATCTTCCATACTAATCCTCCATCCTTGCATGGATGAGATTCCATAGTAGAATGATTCATCGCCACCGGTCTCGCTTTGCTGTATTTTGTTAGTATTCATTATAATTCGCAAGGTGATATTAACCATTCAATCAACCTCCTGTTTCCAGTTATTAACCATACCTTTTCCGTGATCGGTTGAGAAAGAATTTGACCCATATTTCGTTATTATAGTGCTATTACTATACTGTATACTATTATTGTCTCAAACCTGCTTCTCTATCAGCCAGACATATACTTGAGTCTCTATCAAATCGTCTCTACTCTAAACAAGTTAAAGGTCTCCTCTAATCAGTCTAAGAACAGTCAACAAAATATTGAAATATATGTATATATGTCAATTGGATATACAATGATTTCTCTTGCTGACTATGAACAGATTAAATTCTCAATATGTTAACGTGCGTAGGGATGTTGCTGATAGATAATCGGCCGTCTGATCAACGCCAACAACTTATCACAAGAGGGGGAAGGTTAGCTTGAAACTCCAAGGCTTGTGAGAGGACAAAACTACTTATATTTTAGTTCTGGAAGCTGGGAGAGAAGGTAGATGGGAAACAAAAACTATTACCGTAATAATAGATTGATGATGGGGTATTTTATTGCTTGATATTGTCTAAATGCCGGATATAAATGATAAAAAATGATAATTGGCAGCTGTCTCAGTGACAGTGTTGTTGTCAGAGGTGAAGGTTTTTCTTTTTTTGTGTGTGTTTCTTAGATTACAATATGTGGTTCAATGATTTTGGTGAGGTGTTTGGTCACCAAAGAGGCAAAATGAGGCTCGGCAGAGTGATAGGGGGTATGAAATGGGAAATGTTTGTGGCGCAAGAGATGTAATGGGGCGAATTGTTAAGGAGAAGGGTTCAGTGATAGAGTAATCTGAAAATACAAGTGCGAGACCTTTTTGAGTTGGAGCAAAGGAGCAAGTTTCACCACAGAGAGACTGGAGGTGGAGAAAGGGTGGAGAAGCAATTGAATAGATGTGTTGTGTTACAGAACCTAGGAAGTTTGGTTATCATGTTTCTGATTGTAAGTTCAATACTGAATAGTCAATATTTGATGCTTTATTGCTGACTAATGTACTTTGTTGATACAAAATCTAAGCCTATCGTGATTTATTGTAATCTATCATTTCCAGTAATTTAACTTATCGTTTCTGAGTGATGACGATTGTTCCCTAGTGATCACTGCATAGTTAGATGATTTGATCTATGGGTCAAATAACATGGTAAGTAAAGAAAATGGTTAGGGAATGTAGGGGTGTGAATAATGCGKGATAATGTATGAGAAACAAGAGAAAAAAATAACTGTTGGAGTTATTCGATAAGAATAGGCATATGTAGGTTCTTTGACTCGCATATTACGCTCGAAAGAACGGAAAGCAATTTCAACAAAAGTGTAAATTTCATATCTTTTGGTTTGAACGAGGTTTGGTGATCTATTCCAAAGTCATAGATTATCCTACTTCTTTTCCGCTATTTGTCAGGATTTCAATCGTTAAGCCAATCAATAAGTCAAACATACATTAAAGTTCCAGGAGTCGAAGAACGACTTATCTACTACTGCGTCCAATGTAGGGCACTCTGAGCGAACAGGATTTGTCAATATTATGTACCTATTACGCATACTACATCTTTTATTCTTTCGCTTAAATCTGAAGTATATAGAGAAATAGTTTTCTAGGTGTTTTTTCTAGAAATTCTCGAATCAAATGATACTGCCGTTCTGGAGATTTCCCTACTCCAAAGAAGCGTCCCCAGTAAGGTTAAAGTTGAGACTATTATATGCAAGTGAACCCCAAAGAGGTGTCAAAGTAACCTGTTGAATTATTAAGGCAAGTTGGTTAATCAATCGATGACATCAGCTAATGATACTAAGATGTCTTATTGTGAAAGCTGGCAGCTGGAGTTTATCAGTTAATCGTTAAATGCCGCCGGAGAGAAGGGCCACGCACACTGGCAATGGTGCATCAAACTGAAAGCAATCTATAAATCAATTGACAATATAATTACTATGGGTCGCTCTTTGGTAATTAAGGATAGTTAAATATGTATGCGTCCCAAACAGACTACTAATCTAATGAAATCAACGTAGATTGCAAGCAACAGGAAGAAAAGCTATCAGCATATCTTTTGAGTATTTCTGTGATTTAACCAAACAAATGAATAAATCCGTAATATTCCGTAATAGAAGACCGGGAATTGTGAGATTCTCAAGCTAAGCAATTCAAACCCAATAATGACATCTTTGGTACTTTACCAAACTTCGGGTTAATTCATGCTTGTTCGATGCTCATTATCCTCATGCGGAAGGATTTGAAGGTCGTTAAACCATGCATTCCTGTTCATACAATAAAATGTTGGTAATAATTGCCCTTCACCAGTACTGTCAGAGAGCATATATTCTTCATCAATATTGGCGAAAATAAGAAAAGACCTCAAAACGATTTCTCTACATTTGAGGGTTTCACATTTGCTTATCGTTTTCTATACGGCTGGGTTCCATGTTTTCATAGTTCTGAATCAGTGTATTTTAAAGGACAAGCATTGCATGTCTGGCTTCCTAATCAGTCCTGCATGCCGACGTAATAAATAGCTTTTTAAAAAGGATTCTCAGCCCCAGCTGATAGCCAATCGAATTTTTTCTATGCCTCCCTGACGGAACAGCTGCTAACTAACACACTCCCCCCAACATATGATGGACCAGTCTATCAGAACGATCTTCGTGAATAACAAATAAAATACTTTCATGAAGTAAAATGTTTGATTCGCAGGACTTCAATTCTTATATTTAATTAGTTATAAAAATTAGCTTCACTCCTCGCACCTGCATTTTTCAGTTACCCTTGTTATCCTCTAAGGAGACTGACCACCACCGTACTGACGTGTAGCAGCGGATCCCTTGCATATAGTTCCCATTGCAAGCCAATTTCATTCTCTACTTTGCGCACAAACGTCGTCCATCTTCCCTAAAGATTTCGCGCTATATATACTCCCATTTTCCTTTCACTTATCAAGTCTTGACCAACTATATCTACATATATTCTTACCTTCCAAATGCATAGAATGCAAATTTAATCAAATTCATTTATTAAGTTCATGTTAGTTTTATTTGACTAAACTTAATCAGTTATCATCTTTTCCGAACTTACCAAAATTCCAAATGTCACGTGAAACTCAAGGTGAACTGGAGTCTCGAGTGATCTGGAAAACAGGAAGCGGACCTATTCAATGCCATCTTTCGGGTTTCAGTTTACTAAATGCTCCTCTATTCAATAAAGGTACAGCTTTTACAGAGGAAGAGAGGAAAGTATTCCAGCTCACGGGATTACTGCCAAGCGCAGTAGATACACTGGATCAACAGGTAGATAGAGCATATACTCAGTTCAAGAAGTTAGGTACTGATTTAGAGAAGAATGATTTTTGCACTAGTATGAGAGTTCAGAACAAAGTGCTGTTCTACGAATTGGTTAAACGCCATATCAAAGAAATGTTCAGTATTATTTACACTCCAACAGAAGGTGATGCTATTATGAGATACTCTTATCTGTTCCGTAAGCCTGAGGGTTGTTTCTTGGATATCAAGAAACCAGAAGAAATCGATGAAAGATTACAATCATTTGGAACTAATGAAGACGTTGATTACATCGTAGTATCTGATGGTGAAGGTATCTTGGGAATTGGTGATCAAGGTGTCGGTGGGGTAAGAATTGCTATTGCTAAGCTAGCTCTTATGACTATCTGTGCTGGTATTCATCCTGGAAGAGGTATTCCTATAGTACTTGATGTTGGTACCAATAACAAGAAATTGGCCGATGATGATTTGTATCTAGGAAACAAATTCCCCAGAGTTCGAGGAGAAGAGTACTATAGCTTTGTTGATAAGTTTGTTCAAAGTGTAAAGAAGAACTTTCCTTCAGCGATTTTACATTTTGAAGATTTTGGCGTAACCAATGCGAGAAATATTCTTCATTCTTATCGCCAACAATTACCATGTTTCAATGATGACATTCAAGGAACTGGTGCTGTTGTTATGAGTGCTATTACAGCAGCTTTGAAAGCTACTAAACAACAATTGAAAGATATTAAGGTAGTTGTGTTTGGAGCAGGTTCTGCTGGTTTAGGTGTTGCTGACCAAGTAGCTGCTTTCTTGATTGCCAATGGATCAACTCCTGATGAATCAAGAGCAAAGATTAACCTTGTCGATAGGCCTGGTCTTCTATTGAAATCATTTGAAGGTACTGAAAAGATATCTTCGGCACAGCTTCCCTATGCTAAAGATGATGCTGATTGGAGAGGAATTGATACAACAAAATTATATGAGATTGTTAAGAAGGTTCACCCAAATGTGTTGATTGGATGTTCCACACAACCGAAAGCCTTTACAGAGGAAATTGTTAAAGAAATGTACAAGAATTGTCCTAATCCCATTATTTTCCCATTAAGCAATCCCACACGTTTACATGAAGCTTTCCCTGATGATTTATTGAAGTGGACTGATGGAAATGCTCTTATTGCTACTGGATCTCCATTTGAGCCAGTTAACGGAAAGGTTATTTCTGAAAACAATAACTGTTTCACCTTCCCTGGTATTGGTCTTGGTGCTGTTCTTAGTAGATCATCATTGATTACTGATAATATGATAGCAGCTGCCGTCGAACAGTTGGCTGGTTTATCACCAATCTTGAAAGATCCAAATGCAGGTCTTTTGCCTGAAGTAGAGCAGATCAAGGAAGTTTCTTCTTTAGTAGCTGTGGCTGTTATTAAATCTGCTCTCCAAGATGGAGTTACCAGAGTTCCTGAAGGAACCATTCCAGAATCTGACGATGAGCTTTTGGCTTGGGTCACTAGTCAGATGTGGAAAAGTGAATATAGGCCTTTGAGTAAAGTTGGTCCTGGAATCAATCTTCGTCATAGGTTTCTCAACTAAGCAAGCATCTGAAATGCTGTTAAAAGTCGTTTACTGGTTGTTCACCACTTTGATTATGAGAGCGGAAGACCTCAGTGAATGCTATGGTGATCTTCCCTTAATGATGAATGGGGTATTGAAATACTTCACTCCGAGCGGCTATTATCGGATATGTTAATAGCAACATCTAGATACTTGTTCGCATGTTTTCAATATAAATATAGAGTTTCTACTTTCATCAGCATTCTCATTATCCTATTTCTTAGTAAAACCCTGAGGTTCCATCCGAACACTTCCATTCATCCCACTAGATATCTTTTCCGAAATTTGTCATCTCGGAAAATATATTTCACATCTAGCTCCGTGCCGTTTTTTGTTTTCCTTTTTCCTTTAAGCAACCTCTCTTGAGACCCTCTTGCTTCCGATCACGTAATCTGTACCGTATCCCCAATTCGAAAAATTTGTCCATTTTTCAGTCACAAACTGAATCCCATTTGAATCATCATCTTTTATTCCTCTTATACAGACAAATTGGGATATTATTAAAGCAAATCAGTAGATCAACATTATTTGAAGTCTTGAACTACCAAAGTTTTGTTACTGTAATCTCTTACTTGAAATTGTTTGCTTAGGTAGCCGTTTTTCTTTCGATCCTCCTTGAACATCGAGCCGCTAACTGAGTCAGTCATTCTCTGGCACTACTCCACTCATTTCTATATCAGACAGAATGGCACCTGTACAGATCCAGCCAACGCTGGAGTCCTTGAAGAGAATCATTGAAACAGACCAAAAGGAAAACGAAACTCCTCCTAATTTATACCCTGTTTATGCATCTATCTCCGATGACTCTTTAACTCCTCATATTGCTTATCTGAAGCTTGCTAAACCCGGGAAGCCTCATGAGGACCCAAACGCCAAACCATCCTTCCTTATGGAATCAGCAAAGAATGGTGAAACCATTGATAGGTACTCTTTCATTGGCTCTAATCCTAGAAAAATGATTACGACATACGAAAAAGATGATGTGGATCCTTTGGTGTTATTAGAAGAAGAACTACGCAACTTCAAGCAAGCAAAACTACCAGGTTTACCTCCATTGAGTGGTGGTGCCATTGGTTACATTTCCTACGATTGTATTAAATATTTTGAGCCTAGAACCAAGCGGGATTTGAAAGATGTTCTGAAATTGCCTGAAGCATCTTTAATGCTTTTTGATACCATTGTTGCTTTTGATTTCGTGTTCTCTAAGATTCAAATCTTAACGAACATTCATGTGACACCTGAGTGTTCCGACTCTGAACTGAAATCATTGTACGAAGCTGCCACTAAGGAAATTGAATCAGTGATCCAACGGCTAACCGAACCAACGGAGACATTACCTTCAGTTCCCCAAGATCCTATTGAACTTGGCAATGATTTCACTTCTAATATCGGTCAAGAAGGATATGAATCACATGTCCGTACTTTGAAAGAACATATATTGAAAGGAGACATTATCCAAGCTGTTCCTTCGCAAAGAGTCGCAAGACCAACCAAACTTCATCCTTTCAACATCTACAGACATTTGCGAACCGTGAATCCTTCGCCGTACTTATTCTATATTGACTATGTTGATTTCCAAATAGTAGGGGCATCACCAGAATTACTAGTTAAATGCGAAAACGGAAGAGTGATCACCCATCCTATTGCAGGGACCATTAGAAGAGGAAAAAGCAAAGCTGAAGATGATGCTTTGGCTAATACATTATTATCGTCAGCCAAAGACAGAGCGGAGCATGTTATGCTTGTTGATCTAGCCAGAAATGATATAAATAGAGTCTGTCAGGCAGAAACAACCACTGTGGATCGTTTACTGACCATTGAAAGATTCTCCCATGTAATGCATCTTGTTTCTCAAGTTTCTGGAGTTTTGCGACCTGATAAAACAAGATTCGATGCTTTCAGATCCATTTTCCCTGCTGGAACTGTCAGTGGAGCCCCTAAGATTAAAGCTATGGAGCTTATAAGTGAACTGGAGAAGGAAAAAAGGGGAGTTTATGCTGGTGCTGTTGGAAACTGGGGTTATAATGATCAAATAATGAATACCTGTATTGCTTTGAGAACTCTAGTAGTTAAAGAAGGTGTTGCATACCTTCAAGCTGGTGGTGGAATTGTATATGATTCCAATCCGTATGATGAGTATATCGAGACTATGAATAAGATGAGACCTAATATTAATACTATCGTTGAAGCTGAGAACATTTGGGTTGAAAAAGGTGTTGAAGGTCTAGATGGTGTTCACTGAATAGAGAAGATGAGTGAAATTTGTAGGTATACAAATGAGCATGGTGCATGAAGATGGAACATGAAGATGGAACATGAAGATAGAGTACGAAGATGTATATAAGCTTGCTCAATAGGAGGCAGTTGAGACGAATTACTATATAAAAATGATACAACGTGGTAGTTTAATGGATATTTTTGTTTATTGTCGACTAATGCTGTCGTCTAAACCCTATTTACAGTTGATACTTACTACTTCTGCTTGTACACAAACCCTTTTGCATTTGTATTTATGTCACAACTGGTCATCTATGATACTATTCAAACAGATAGATGCTCCAAACAGCGCTATTTCACAATCCATTTTTTTTGATCCCTAGTTTTTACTGAACAATGAAAATCAGACTTTGGAGATTTGGAACTATAAAACAGTGCTACTTAGTTTGAACGCTTTCTTCTTCTATTCAATAAATCAGGATAATCAGTTGCATGATATATTTGTCACATTCAGTTCACTTCTTGAGCAATGATAGTACGGTGCCAGTTCTTCTACATTTTTGATTTCCTTCTGTCTTCTTTCGATCTATGTTCCAAAGATTCATTCTCGCAATAAACCTAGCTTTCCAATGACATATCGTCCATCGTTTCCTATCACATCATCTGTTTGGACAACAGTTTTATTCTTTCAATTCCGCTCTTGCTATTAGTATAAATTGGTACTAGCAAGAATCATGGCTTGTCTTATCCAAATGAATTGACTGACTTTCGGTAATGACTCTATGAATGATGCTGTACAATTCCTCACTGTCTCTTCATTGATGACGATCATTGGCTACAGTAAAGATGAAGGGAGGACGAGCGTTAGAATTCAGATATTTTTCTTCCTCCTTTGGTAGACCTATTGTTGTTTAGTTTGGGCAGTTATATTCTCTCGTAGCTTTGGTGCTTGTTTTTGATTAGCTCTAAGGCAGACTTGCAACATTAGTAGGCTTGGTTGCTTTTCGACTACAAGTTAGATCTCTAGTTGATTTACAACTTGAAGTTGATCTTGCATCAAAGAGCTGGGGTCTTGGGCGGATTTTAACGAAGGTACAGTAGARATTGACGATCATAGCAAAGGAATACAAGAGATAAATATACTGTGTATCAAGAGAAGTCATTGATTCAGGTAATAAAAGAATGACGTAGTACTTTGAAGTAGCATTGTATTGTTAAGTAGCATATATCACTATATTATCAATTTAAAAGCATGATATATCATAGTAATATTGGTATCAGCGTCAGAGAATTCACTGATTGTTTCGAACTTCTGTTTCGTTCATGCTTTTAGAATATTCTCCATAATAGCTGTATACATTCTACCATCCTTCAAACAGGACAAACACTATAAATCATGCCGCCAATATTATATTATGGTACAACTTCACTTTTCTTCTCGTGCCCTTCTATAAACAAGTTCTTGGGTCTATAACTCTATATACAATCACTATTGTCTATTCAACTAATATTTTGCACTGAATCACCATTACCAATTGCATTTCCGTTACCTTCTTTATTATCATCATTTTCCTCTTTCTTTTCTTCTTTTAATCCTAGCCATTTCAAAGAATTCTGATAACAGATTTCTACTATTTCTTCGTCGGACTTGCCAAATAGATGTGGCAAAACCTGGGCAATCAATCCTATCTTACATGGTTCGTTTCGCGCCCTAACCACAGCGTCAACAGAATGCATCTCAGCTCTCGTAGAATTAAATGGGACATATTTTGACATTATTCCAGCTCCTTTCCGTCTACTCTCCTCGGACACTTTAGGATAAAACTTATTAGGAGCTTCCGTCATATACTTCATGGCTGCACTGCTGGCTCTTATTTCACACCAGGGAGCATCAGTTTCAATGATCAGCTTCTCAACAGGGATTCTCCTTATAGCATCAAGGCTCTCTTCCGTTTTTAGYGAACAGCCATTGATGCTTATATAGAAACCAAGTTTTGCCAGCTCTTCAGCTTCCTCTCCTGTTCCAGTGAATGAATGAACACACAGGTGACGAGTCAGCCTTGGCAAGAATGGTTTGATGATAGATACGAAATCGCGGTGAGCAGCTCGAGAATGAAGAAATAAAGGCAAATCCAGCGTTGTAGCAAGTTTTAGCTGCTCTTTAAATGCGAATATTTGAGCCTCTTTGGACGCATGGTATAGTCTATCATAATCAAGACCTAATTCACCAAATGCTAATACATGGCCTGTGGAGACACCTTTCAGTACTAGGTCTTTTAGCTTAGTCAAATACTCTGTTGGATCTGGAGATGGTATTTCAGTTGCCATACATGGATGAACACCAACTGTTGAATAGAGCTTACAGCCAATAGAATTGAGATTCTCGTCACAAGCAAGCTCTAGGGCTTCTTGCGACTCTTGATAAGAACTGCCGGTAATGAGCATACCTTTCACTCCGATTGACAGAGCACGAGATATAACAGAAGGGATGTCAGAGACGTGTTTATGATGTTTGTTATAATGGCCAGCAAACATTGGGTCCGTGAGGTTCACGCCAATGTCGAAATAACGGAACTTGGACATTGTTGACCTGATGAACGGATGAATGAGTGGGTAGTGTTGCTATGGTGAGCCTTGTTCTCGTGAATGGAAAGACAATGTCTATAGAAGTTTGAAGCTAGTGAAAATAGATTATTTATTCTGTTTTAATGTATAATAATATGTCATTAACGGTAGTAACGAAATATGGGCTGATCTAGTGCCTGGGCTAGATTTACTCGGTTTCTATGTAAGCTTGACCATATAACCACTTTTAGCAAAGTTGCTATCAAAATTGTTTTAAAGGTTAGGTTTATCTTATCACAGGTAGATGGTTTGTTAGTTGATTGACTCAGTTGATAAACCACTGATTTCCACCGGAGTAGTTAGAGAATATGCGCTATGGCCCTCAAACGACAAAAACGGCCATGGTTTAAAGGAGGTTCTAGGGGTGAAGAGAAGTTGCGGTGTAACACCCCGTGTGCCAGAACTATCTATGCATGCGGTTCTGTGGTTGTAAAAGAGTTAGTTCTCCATCGTGTGCTCAATCACGTGGTCTGGTACGGCATGACAATTGATTTTTCATTTCCTCAGTTCCTTTTGCTTGATTATTAGTTTCATTACAGTGAAGACTTGTACATTGGATTTCAAACCTATGCGAAGTGAGACAGAAAACGTTGTGCTAATGCCGTACACTTTTGTATGGCACTSATATTTATCTTTCTTGATATATCTATCAAGAAAGATCAATCAATCAATCAATCAATCAACAAACCATAACTGATGCAAATAAAGAGAATCTATCTGTACGTCCTTTGTTTTGCTCTTTTGTTTTCCTCCTTTGTTTTACTCCTTTGTCTTCCTTGTCAGACATTCTCTGTATTTCATGTCTTGGTTGCCCATATACTTAAGGCATTCTGAATGTGAAAGAAATAGAAGGATACAAAAGGAAATTCTACACGCTTCACGACGCATTCAATCGAGGCTGATTCGGATGAATTAAGATGTATGAGATGCCCATTTACAAACTGAAAAGTTTTAATTCGACATTTGAAATAGAATGAAATGCAACCAAATTTAGAATTAGGAAAACAGGATGAGGACAGATAAGGATCAGAAATGAGATGAGATGAGACGACAGACGCATCATAACTTGTTGTTTGAACGAAGACGATCAGGTAAAATGCTGTTAATAGTCACATACGTACACATATGTATCGAATAGAACAGCTGTTCGCATTTATGAATTGTTCAATTAACACATTATGTCCATTAAATGGCTTTGTAGTCAAAGAAATATAATGACGCCCGCGAAACAATGTGCCTGTCATGTTCTGTCTCATCATCTTATCATCAGCACATCTCTCATACTATGCTTCTCATTATGCTAGCTCTCGTCGGAAGTGAGAGAGTTAGAAGTATCTGATCAATATCCCAACAATCACTTCGGATAAATTCAACTCTTCTACGTTAAATCTTCATTTATTCCTTTTGAATGATGTAAGTGAGTAACAAGTAAGCAAACCATATGCGCGCCAAGCTCATCGTAGTGGTGGGGGGCTAGCTGATTATGGCAGTCGTTTTATCGGTTCGCTGCATTACATTCCAATGTAAATATGGACGCATGGTGAAAGCGTATCTTCTAATTGGGAAATAATGCACAGTTACGAAAAGAACGAAATGAGCTTTTTGAATGTTACCACGATTAGACGGATATGATTAAATAAAAGCAAAAATAGGGCTTTGAGGATATTGTATTACACAGTGTTGCAGGACAAAGAGAAAGAGCAAAATAAAAAGTGTGTTCTCATTTGAATTATGTGAAGTTTCGTATAGGTTTTATTAGGGTCTAAACGCATTACGATACGTTAGTTCATTTGTTATATATGAATTAAAGAAGGAGTATCAATTCGTTGGGATTAGTAGCTAAAATAGTTGGATAGCGAGAATGTTGAGAGATCCTTTTCGCAATGGGAGTTTGATAATAAGTTAATGGGATAATAAATTGTTGAAGAAGTAGAATCTATTGAGGCTATGAAGGATTGATTGATTGCCATGATAGGCAAAGTACGTAGAACAGGAATTATTAGAATCACTTGAAATTCAATCGTCAATACTTACAGCAGTATCATTGCTAGTGATTCTTCTATTCTTTTGCTGGCCTATAAAACGTTCTTCTAAATTGATTTATTCTATAAATCCGTTTCACTCCCATCATAATGTAACGATCTACTTTAACCACATCATCACCCATTCCATTTCTTAGCTGATGATTCTGACAGACCAATAGTTTTAAATGACCAGTTTGCTAAATATTCAAATTTTGTCTTTTCTTGTCTTGTCTTAGTTGAATGGAATAATGTACAAGACATGACTAATAACTACTTCATCGGCAAACCTACCGCAAATTGAACAATAGCTATTTCCAATAAGTTTATTTCTTAATTTGGCATGTTTGCAAAAGACATCCCTAAATGTCAGGGTTAGTATTGCAATAGAATTATAGTGTCTTAGATGTGAATTAATGGTGACATGGATTATTTTGAAGGTCATATCAAGTATCGAGATGAGATTGTCAATCTAGTTGATGAGGAAATGATAGACTCGATACGATACAGTACGATATGGTAGCATGAATCGGAAGAGATCAATGGAAGATGGTATGAATAGCGTAGTATAAAATAGTGTTCAATTCAAAACGAAGAAGTACCAAAATAGTGATAGTWAGTGGTAAGTCATTACAATAGTAAACCATATTAGAAAGTTAATAGTTTAACTTTCAGTCGGTTCATTGAAGACCATCTGTCAAAAATCAGAGTTAAGTAAGCTTGCATAATCATGAAAGAGTCGACTTGTGATTTGTGGGTTCTATGTTAGTCGGTTGGTAATTGCCATAGTGAAAAGAGGTTGACTTCATTGATAATAAGAGATTGATAGATAGATTGAAACTAATAAGTCAAAACTGATAATGATAAAAAGGTTTCCACTCACATATTTCATTCGAAAGAACTTTCAAGGATGAGATGATCGAATAATGTTGCTGCACTAACATTTGAGTAGCCCATTTTTTCACCTAATTCAACCAAACCTAACTAAGGATGAAGAGATAACCGATCGAATCCCCTGTTTCAACTAATGGAATCAGAGTGTCAACAAATAATACAAACTCAAGTTCACGGAGTTGCCTATTTCGTTAATTTGTTACATGACATTTGTTCTTCATTTACCTTAAATCTATCCGTACATGGTTTGACAATTCTAACGTTGTAAACTTTATTCGATAAACTCTCTTAATCCATCGTAGAAGAATTTAAAAAAACTGGAATTCTGCATTCATTGAAAAAAAGAAAGAAAAATCCGACAAAGGCAAATGTATCCTAGTGTCAATGCAGGGAATAAGTTACAGCCTTCAGAAGATTGGGGTAATTGAGAGGGTAGATGATTATACAAAACCTGGCCAAAATTTTTATTGTATAGAACGACTATATGAATAAAAAGAAATAGAAGAATAAAGAATAATATAACATAAGAGTAAAAAGGGTAATTCTGGACTCCGTTGAAAGAGAAACCGTACTCCTACCTCTGCATTTCGTTTAGTTCGATTCCTACCGGGAGAGAAGTAGATGAATATCAAAGTAAATAGAAAGTAAAATCACACAAAAAATAAAATATAAACCCGTTATACCATAGTCAAGTGAAATTGATTCTGTCTCTA
This sequence comes from Sporopachydermia quercuum, assembly GCA_001599295.1. Lineage (NCBI taxonomy): Eukaryota > Fungi > Ascomycota > Sporopachydermiomycetes > Sporopachydermiales > Sporopachydermiaceae > Sporopachydermia > Sporopachydermia quercuum. Next base: position 1,295,230 of record BCGN01000006.1, read on the forward strand.
GTAGTGTAGCAGGTTAGCTAGAGAAGGAATTTTGTGAGAATAAGAATCAGTAGTTCTGGTGAGAGAATCAAATGATGGTAAAGTAGTACCTGTTGCTAGAGGAAGAGAGGAGATTGGCGGTAGAACAGGCCCTTCATTGATACTGCTATTGAGAAGAGATTGTATTGAAGATGGTGATGACCTAACTCTTTTTGATCTCGACGATGTTGTTGAATAATGTGAATCAAAGTTCATTGAGGCGGAAATAGAACTCGAAGTAGAAATACTATTGATAGTAGCAATTGAACTTGTGCTTGAACTTGCGCTTGAACTTGCGCTTGAACTTGTGCCTAAACTTGTGCTTGAATTAGCGCTTGAGATATTCCGCAGCTCATTGAATCTAGTTCGCAATTCAGCCTCGGATCTACTTGGTAATAATACATTGATCTCTTCAAATCGTAGTGAAGGTGCAGCTATGATTTCATCTTCGTCTTGAGACCAACTTCCAGAACCAGCTGTAAATTGGTTGTTTTGTTCAGAAGGAGATGAGGCACCAGCAGTAGTGGCACTCTTACTTTCTGGTAGCGTAGCTGGCGATGGTATATCTTTGACTTTAGATGTGCTGATCATGGAATTAGGAGTACCAGGAGCTGGAGACTGGTTAGCTGATGATGTGGTTGAGGYCTGTTTAACAGAGCCAGACATTAGCCGTCGCCATCGAAATTGACAAGCATTTGGAGTTCTGGTGCTGAAATGTGATGCGATTTCCTTCCATCCCAGTTTCTTCTCTTCTTTTAAAAACCTTAGCAGAATATCATCTTGTGGATCCCAAGATGATGGAGGTTTGGATGATTTCTTTACTGTTGCCGCTGCTGGCTTGTCTGTGTTGGTTGTTAGTAATGAGGATGAGGACGATGACTTCTTGGCAGCTTTACTTGTGCTAGTACCTGTAGTAGAACTTGGTGATAACGCTTCTGGTAAAGGTGTTGATCCGAACGCTTGCAGCTGAGGTTGAGGTTGAAAAGCTATAGTTGACATAGTCGACATTTTTAACAATAGGACCTATGATTTATGCCGGTTATGGTACAATAATGCTGTTGGCCGTTGTTTCGTTGAGAAGTGCTGTTCTTTTCTGAGTGGAACTTTCCTTTCGATGTAAAAATAAATGAGTAAATCACTGACTGGTTCTGAAAAAGGTAAACAGGCACACAGGGAGAAAGAATACCGAACAATACCACTTCAAGGCAACTTGGGATTTAGTATTTTGATGGTAAGCAATCAGTTGGAATCCTAAATCTCAAAACTAATAAACAATCAAATCGTTTGAACCATGCTAGTTTCCCCATCAACTTGTCAGTATGAACAAGAAGAGGTATAGAGTATCGGAAAACAGGATGAGGATGAGATTATATTCTCTAGTCATTTGAAAAATTAACAGAAAACAGAAATGATATACGAAAAAATGACAGATTTAGAAAGGATTCTAAACTTTAATCTTAATTTGGGAGAAGAACAATATATCTAAACTTACTTTTAGCTTTTTGCAGAAAGAAGAAAGTTTTTGCACTTAACGTTTAGATACTATCAAAAGTTAAATAACTAAGGTTCTGTGACATAGTAAGACAAGAAAGTTGGTTTTTTTATGTCTTGATTTGAGAACGGCTAAACTCTATGCAATCATAGTATACAGGATTTAAGCAAGTATTACCATTTTGGAATCGTTGTGATTGACAACCAATCAGATGAAATAAGAGACATTAAGATAGCATAAGTTTGGTAGCTTTAAGTGGAACATACTGGATGAGAAAGAAGAAGGAGCTTGGATGGTGCTCCGCTGCAAACGAACATTTTCTATAGATAGACAAACTCTATAATTGCATAATATTATAGTCAATGAAATATTTCCCAATTATTGTTTGACCTTGTTCAATTCCACATTAGTTCGTTCTACAAGTCATTGGCTAGTAATCGGCTTTACCGAATCCTTAAAATGGTCAACTATAATCGTATAATAATCAATAACTTGGTATCATTCATTATATGTTTCTTTTGATTCATGCAGGGATTGTGATGCAAAATTTTCGCACAAGAACCATTATGTGTCCAGGCTATCAAAGTGTATGCAATTTTCATGTATGGAAAGATTGTTACTTGTTTCTTTGTCTTATTTTATATGTATGTGATAATTCAAAGTGACATGAGTGTCCAATCTGAGATGCCTTATTAAATTGCCAGATCTCTATCAAACTCAGAATCTTTCAATGACATTGCAACTACGACCTTGCAATGGCTGGTCGCATGAATTAGTATCCTAACAATACAACTCAACATTGTGTACTAGTAGAAATAATGCATAATTGACATATTTGATTGTATATATGTAGGTTAACTGATTACTGTTGTGTTATTGAACCTGTTTTCTGGACACTGTCGCTAAGGATTGAAAGGACTGTGCGCCTTCTGTAATTGGAATCTATAAGAATGTATGTGACTGATCTTTTATATGTACATACAAATGAGCCAGTTTTTTAAATTATTTACCCTGTCTATTTACTATACTGATTATGTTCTTATGCCGAATTTCAATGTAGCAGAAATTGAGCTATGCGATGATACCTTCAATGGAATAGAATCAAACGAACAGACTTCTTTCATCACTATGAACGAAATTACCCACCTTCTACTTATTGTCGAGTCAAAATAGTTCTGATACTCTATTCAATATTTTTGAGGTGTGCTTGATTTCAGGAATATAGAGAGATCGCTTTCTTAATTTAGTTGTGAGAGATTATTGATGTTTCCCATCAGCAATTGGTCTCTATAGCAATAATTCCAGTAGGTTTCTCAGCGATTTTGTCCCAGAATACCTAGAGGCCCGGGACAAATCCCTGACTTTTAAAGGGGAAGGATATTGAAGAGAAGAAAGGTTCTTTAGGTACTTGAAGTAACTTATCCTATCGTTGAATTCAATGTTGTAAAGTGTTGAAGCTCTTCAGGTTGAATATGAATCTCGTTGGTTAGTGGGAAAAAATTACATAGACCCCACTCATTCGTATGTGTTTGAGAGTAGTAAAAGTAACAATCCCTGACAAACAAACGAGATGAGTGACTATACTCCGATCTCAACACTGTTGAATCTACTACAAAGGAATCAATAAATTATAATTCATTATATATCAAGCAATTAAAAATATACAAAATCCGATTTAAAGAGCAACACTTGATTTTTTTCTTGTTAAATATTGACTCTTGATAATCCATTTTCAATTGCGAAAACCAATTCGAGAGCASMCCATTCATTCTCCTTCATAACGTAACATGTCTCGAAACAACTTTCTTACAGTAGGAACGCCTTTCTTATTGAGCTCCATTCCACAATCAAAATAAGAATAAAGTTTCCACAGTCTTTTCACTTATTTTTAGAAGTTTATTTTTATGATTGAAAAAGACGTTTACCTTAAGAGTGATGCATATATCAATCACATCATCTGGGTGAAAAATCCATAACTCTCTCCGGAAGCAGCTTTACATAAGCATACCTTCGATTTTGGGTAATAACTTGTTGATCATTTTACCACGAAAAATAGCGTAATCTAAGGTATTATCATTGAATGATAATATTTCTATTTCCTTGACTTAATTGTAATCATGAATCTCGGTCAGCAATTCTCATAACAATGGCAGATGAGAAATTATTGAAATTAGAATAATGGACAGTAAGGTTAAGGTTGCATCAAAGATGCAAGTCTAGGATAAGGACATGAAAACTGTGACAAAATAATATCAAACAATGTTTAAGTTTACACATTAATGTTAATTAAGGTTAGAATATTTATATGATAAATATGGATTGACTTTCCATATTTGAACTTTCCTAGTTTACTAACTCTTAAAACATATCTTGTCTATGAATAAGCTACCCTTCTGATTTCCTAGTATTTTCAGTTGATTAATGAGTTATTGTTAGAGATTTTTGTTTGGTATAGATACCATCTTAATCTTCAAATGACGCTACTTATCATTGGTAATACTATTCGTAGTAAGTTTAACCCATCTACCTTCTACATCAATGGCTGAATTTCTATTATTTTCACCAATTGAAAGTTTCTTAGCTGCTTCACCTACCTTGAAACTCACGTTATTTGAATAGCTGTCCGAAATAATAATGCACTTCCTCTACTAAAAATTGGACGTGAAAATATTACTAATATCTCATCATGGAATATTATGGCGTTACATTGCTTCCGTTGGTTCCAATGAGGAAATGAGTAATCGGAGATAAGGCATCGATGAGCCTGCACGTGATTATTTTAACAGTAGAGTAAGTCCGACTCAAACTAATTTAATTTAGCGTATTGTTGAAGATGTAAGACAATTGTTAAAGAAATTGAACAAACTAAGTCTCAATATTTGTTGAATAAATGAGCATTACAATGCAAGGACGAGCAACGCTAGAAAAGGACGAATCTGGGAAAATTGGATGCCTCATCACGGATGAATGATACTATGTAGATGATAGTAATGATAATTAAAGGAAAGATGCAGCAATACTCGTGAACTTTCATAAGTTGTGAAATATCAAAGATGAGATACCAGAAAGCCAAAGTAAACAAGAATAAAGTTTTAGCAGTGGAAAGATTAAACTGACTGATTYGAGAAGCTGTTTTATCCTGTTGTTTCATCCTGTTGTTTCATCCTGTTGTTTTTGGCCGCTGAATCACCTGTTCAAAGTAAGCCAGAGACTTTCAGGGGATGACTCACGTAGAAAAATGTGTCAAGATGAATGGGATAATTCTATTTGGAAGACTTTGAACAGAATTGGATATTTTGCTACTCTGAATTATATTCTACCGGTTTGAATTCACAATTTAAATGCATTCAATTGATTATTTGTCAATGCGACTTTATGGCTTCATAAGTCTATCTGCCAGACTATTTAACTCAGTTCAATCACGATTTCATTTCCCCGTTTGTATATTACATATTTGCAACCATTCAATGGACTATCATTGCCATTTCCACTTTGATGTTAAGTCACAATCCCTCGATTGTATAAGCAGCCAATGAGTGCTCAATTGTTGGTGGGTTAATCTTAGTAAGAACGCTTCAGTGCTGGTTTATTAAACTCCATTTATGCCTATAAATTGCTACCACCAGTAGAAATATCGTGCCAAAGAATATGTGAAAAATGTATCTTTCATATATACCAAATTTCATTCAATTCCCCAACTAAACTACTACGATTCACTACTTTTATTCAAATTCTCGAGGGGCTGCTCAATCACATTCAGATCCTTTTGTTCGCAATTTGCCCAAAAGATCAAACTCAGAGATATTAACACTTTCTTATTCTTCCAATGTTACCAAATTACTAAACTGGTGTATTATTAACGCCATTCTTTCAACTCTTAAGTCAACAGTGCCAAGTACGGATTTACACCTTTCCTTTATCAAAATAAATCTACATGCTATAATGAATAATCTATCTTAACGAATAAATACATCATATCGATAAATAACATTACCGTTTTCTCCAATCATATTCTTCTCTTCTCGTTCTCTATGAAAAGTAGAAAAAACTTCCATGCGAAATAAGTTCAAGACGCTAAAACTCTAATTTATATAAAAACCGTCTTTTCCCACGCTTTTTCAGGACATAAGATACACCGGATTTCAGGTAAGTTTGAAAGAGACAAACAAATCTTAGTACCGCAAGGTAGCTAATTTGGAAAGCTTGAATGAAAATAACAAGGTTACCAGTTCAATCTTGACTTCAAAAAAATTAATAGTTCACATAGTAACTTTAAATGAGAATCTCCAAGTAAGAACCGAGATGCAAATATGTGTACTCTATATATATTTCAACATGATACTTCTTTCAGGAAAGATTATCCGTAGACGTTTCCCGTAAGCCAATGTCTTAGTTTTTGTTATGTTTCTTCATCAAATATTGCGACATTTAACATGAGGCCGCAAATTTAGCATCTACGTTGAACCATTTCAAGTAACATGTAATCGTAAAATCATCTCTCTCAATTGGTAGCTTTTAACGGGGAATGTCAATTGACATGAGTGCATGCATTATATGCATGAAAGATAAAGGTCAATAAACGAAAAGGATCAATAAAAGTTGATAGGTTTGGTTGAAACGGTAGAGGGATCTACTTGGATAGTTGTTGTTATTTAGAATTCAATGAGCAGTCTCTACAAACGAGCTTGGTTGTTGAGATGAAATAGCAAGGAGGTGTAAATGTATTTCAATGTTTTACCTATCAAAGTTCTCACAGCTTTAATGAGATATGTGAAATTTCATCTCACCTTTCGTCTTGTTGTTAGCAGCGATTGAAGGAGACAAGTTTCACCGAAAGATTCATATAATAGGGCCTTAAAATGAGACAATTGAGACATAATCAGCCGAACAAAGATACCTCATCAGAACATCATTTGCTTCTTATGTTTTGGTAAAACCGCGATCGTGTCCTAAAGTGGAATTGGATTTAGTTTACCGTTTTTTCAATTGAAACTTCCCCATTTTTTTAATCATTCTATCAACACTGTTTCCTTCTTGGGTTTATGTTGAGTTTTCCTCTCTTTTCAACATTGTATCATCGTTAAACTATTTACTGCTGGTGCTTCGAAGTATTTTCAACAGCAAAATCTACACCTTTTCCTGCAATCAGAAGCGATTGAAAAGCCTGGACTATGGGTTGCCCTTTTTAAATAAAGTTCACTCGTCCCTTAATAATACACACTAAAAGTTCACTAAAATTTTCCACCGATGCATCCAAATCTAATCGTTTGTCTATGTCTCATCTCCTATAAACTGTGACAAATTATGTGGGGAAATTTAATCCTCGCTTACGTACAAAATAAATGTGACAAAACTTCGACCGGAATCCGAGCAAACTATTTTTTTTCCGCGTCTGAAGGAATGATAAACCCAATTTTCTAATTATTCCGTACAACAGTTAGGAAAAGGCAATGCAATAATTACAGTCCTTTTTTGGAATGTGGAAGAGAAGAAGCAGAACACAAAACAAGCGAAGAAATACATCCATAATAGGAGTTTTAATGTCGCGATAAGAAAAAAACTGGAAATGAAAAAAAAAAGCTTTCACAGCTTATCACCAACTTCTTTTTCCATTCAGTGATTGATACTATAGTATAATCAATTTACCTTATTCAGTAATCGTTATGCAATGAGACATACCCTATAATTGTTCTCTAACGCATCGGATGCTTGACCTTCTCTGTTCCCATTTGGTAGATGTTTTATCCGAAAGGTGGGGGCGTACCTGATCTCATTCAACCCTAGAGTTGATTGTCTGCGGTAATGAACCATGAAATGAACCCAACATATTTGATGTGGAAGCGACAATTAAAATGTTGACTCCTACTTATTATATTAGTTCTTCTTACTGTAGACCCGTAATATTCTCTAGAACAGTGATTTCAAGCTGATGAGAGGCAGTTGTTTGAATTCTGATTGTTGAAGAAGGAAAAAGCTAACCAGAAAATAACCCTCTTCCATATGCTTCCATACCCCATCGTTAAGCATCGCATGTCCTCGTGATAATTATTTTCCGTCACATTGTACTTCTATGAAATCTATTCATTGCTTATCGGAAGATGATATCCATCGGTTCATGATGATTGTAGAATCTAGTGAGACAGTTGCAATTGATGTTTCGACTTCTGGTTCCCTTGTTTGATATTACATCTCATTTCTCTTGCACCATAATATTCTATCTTCCTTCTGCTTCTTATATTTTCCTTTCATGAGGCTAATTGAGGCCAACGAACGCACCCTAAACAGTTCGTTCACAATAATGATAATCGTATCATCCACTTGTTTCTCTTTCCAGTTAAGCCCTAACAGCACTTGATATGCGTATACTATATAACACATTATCTGCATCTGCATCACCAACAGTGCTTGATTCGTTCATCCATAACCATTTTCAACTTCATACCATCAAACCCACTAGTCATCTTATGCACTGATTGGTCTTAGTTAATGACCGATGAGCGCATTCCGCATTCATCACATATGTTTCTGCAGCACTGACCTGCATTCCCATAAACTTAATCCCCTTGTACTTTTTCCTACTTTTATGTAATCATAAATTATTTCATTCAGACGCGTTTCATAATCCATAATTTCGTTTGAAATCGTTTCGAACTTTATACTATGAAACGATTTCTTCTGAAAGTAGTAATTTTCAATTTCTGCTAACCGCTCGAAACATTGCAATCGAGCAAATTTCGATACGCGAGCTATGATACTGATTGTAGTTGTTGATATTTTGGTATCAGATTTATTGGTTTCAGTTTTTATTATTATCTGTGTGGTTTCATGAATTCATGGTATCGAATCTTTCTTGTTTCCATTATTCTTCCTTTTACTTTTTACTGACAATTGGATGATGATCGAGATTGAAACAATTGAATTGTGAACTATCTCGATCAAATCAATCATACTGTGATTTGGCAAGACTTATCGTATTGTGTCGAGATTTTTCAGTATTTTAAACACGCTTCGATTCTTTATCAGTTGAGTAGTTAGATGACCTCTAAATAGTGTTTTGTGTTGATCTTCGTATCTGGGAAGTGACACGTTACTGTTTCAAAGTGTCTTATTGAATTTTCGGAATAAATTCCTGATTTTATAGTCAGTTCTCCTAATATTCTACCAATACGATATAAAACCAACTACACAATGACAAATCCTGAAATACAAATCCTGAAGACACGACAACCGGTCGAAGCTGTCGGAGATAAAGAGGAATCTAACATAGATTCGGCTCCAAACTCTGTTGAAGGAAGTTACAGTCCGGGTCAGTCATCTGATTCAAACTCGGTTCCTGATTCTACCACTCCAGCAAGTCCTTCTAAACTCTCTTCCAAAACACAAATCGACCTTCGTGGTACATCTGTTTCCTCGGGCTCCAATTATAGTTCCTCGGAGACTCTCTCTGAGGGCCTTCGCAAACACAGACCAAGCAATCTGACATTAGCTGATTCGAACTTAATCAAGAAAACAGAACTTCTAGTGCCAAAAAGTGCTAGAGAACGAATGGCTCTGAGCATAATATCTCCAGGTCTACCACCGTTGACGTCGGCGATGAAAGCCTCTGTTCAGATTTCAAGGTCGATTTTCGATCAACAGAAACGGCTAATTGCCGAACGGCAAAAAGTTGATTCTGCTGGAACTCAAACTAATTATACCACAGGTGATGAGCCTGATACTGAACATACTAGCAATGCTTCTAGTGCGAATACTGAAATATCTGGCTCATCTTTAACTGATTCAACACTTGTTGATAAATCTGACAATAACACCAAAAATGATATTAATAGTAATAATTATAATAATAATAATAATAATAGTAATGAAGGAAACCTGAACCCAACAGGGGAACCTAAAAATCCTATCTCATCTTTCAGTTCTTCTCGGAATGTGAAAACGCAACCTCCTCCTCCTCTCAATATGACCTTTGATCCCCCTTCAGCGAGTTCTGCTGTACCGGAAATTAAATCTGCTCCGGCTCATAAAACTCGATATAACCTTCATGATCCTATGGGTTATCCAAATGCTCGGCCAGGTTCCAGCTATGGTCCTATGAGACATCCTCCTCCAGGAAGGAATAGATTTTATTCCCCTTATGGATAYAGAAGCTTTGGATCTGTATACGCTCCTGGTCCTGTTGCTCCCGTTTTTGGTCATCGGCGTCCACCTAGAATGAGTGCTGTTCCTGGAGGACCCACTGAAATTCCTGTGCCGAATTCTGTTATTAGTAGCAGTGGAAGATCACGGAATAACTATGCTGATATATACAGTCAATCGTCAGCAAATGTGAGTAGGGCAAACGGTTCCCCTGTCGTTACAGATATTTTTGTTGACCATACAATGCGTACGGCGCCAATGTCAATCCAGACCCCTTTGGCACGTAAAGAAATGGCTTTGGAGAAATCACTACCTGATTTCGACCCAGCAGATCCTTACAATAACGAGGAGATTGTTTTGACGAAAAGAAGGTTTATGGCTATTTGTTCGGAAATGTGGGATAAATATTTGGCAGCTGAGTAATATTTGGTCACTGTTCTTTCGTTTTTTAGCAAGTGTAATATATAATACAAATGGCGTTAATTCTAAATTATATTTGATATATCATAGCTTCTAGAAGTTCGGGTACAATTGCTGTAGGGCTCTCTTTGTGTCTGTTATGATAAACGATAAGAATGTTATCTTTACGTACCTACCAAGTAGTAGGCGGATTTCTATGATCGATTAGCCCGCTTGTTGGTAAAGACGAATAAATTTATAGTTAAATATAAGCATTAAACATAATTTATGTAGATGCATACACTTCCAAATCATACAAAAGTTCTCTGTGTCTATTTCAGAAAGGTGTTTGTAGTATGCAAAAAAAAAAAATTTCTGAAATGTAGAGCGAAGTTCTAGGTCGTCTCAATGCTTTGTTCCTACTCATCATCTTCTTCTTATTCTTCGTTTTCAATAGCTCACTACACAAGGTAATGGCTTGATCTGTTGCATATTTGTTGATGTCGGACGAAACATAAGACCAACAGAGCCAATCAAGACCAACACTTCATTATACAAGAAATTGAATTATCACCACTTCAGTATTCTTCAACTATTCGTGCTCTTTTATCTTAATGGCTAGTAGCATCTTCTAAAGAGAAACGACACCTACTTCAGTACAGCTGCATGGCATCAATATGTTATCATAGCTCAAAACAAATGTATTCTGAAATTTTTCAGTTTCAATACTAGTAGTCTCAATAGGATTTCATTAATAACTAGAACAATGATTATCTCGTATTTCACAGTTTTTCAAATAAAGACTTCTCCATTATATAATCATTATAACAACCCTTTCCTTTTATTACAATACTACGGCAGTCACGAACTTGCAACTAGAGTACATCATAAAGGATTATTGTATTTAATTCAATTAACCGTGAGATTATATCTACTATCAGCCTTCTGTTAAAATATATTACATCCATTAGAACTTACTAACATTCAGCGATTAATCAATGCAATGAAAACAAAAAAAAATCCTATTCCCACCTTTCCCACTACAACATCTTTGACATATATGGTCCATCCAAAAAATAACCTAACCTAGCATAATAATTTCTTACCCCAACTCCAGAAATAACAGAAATCTTCTCACTTCCATGTTCTTCTCGTGCAATTCTTTCAGCTTCTTCCATAAGCAAAGTACCGAAACCTTGATGTTGGAACTTTCTTGGATCTCTACCATGCAAAGGAACAACTGATCCATAAACGTGTAATTCTCTCACAAGACTTGTCCGTTGTTTGGTCAACTCTTCTCTATATGTATATTTTTCAGAACAAAGTCTTAATCGCAATAGCCCTATAAGAATATCTTGCTTTGGGTCCTCATAGCTAAGGAATGTCTCCCAACCTCCGTTAGCAGTATAATCTCTTCTGATGAATTCTACTTGATCTGGGTGGACCTTATGATGCACTTCTTGAATTCCGACTTCTCTTGCTCGAACATCTCGACAGGTTGTACCAAAATCTTTCATGCGGGCCAAGGCCAACTCCCGTAGATTACCATTCTCAACCCCAGCAGTGACCAATGGCATAGGGATATCTCTTTGAACCCGGTAGATTCTTGTCCAAGGCGGCACCAAAGCCATAATTCTTGCTATCAGGTCAATAAGAGCATTAGCATTATATGATTTGTACTTACCGAGCTTCCACAGCTCGTATAAACCTGTTCCTCGAATAACTAAAGTAGGGTAAAGCTTGAGGCCATCGGTACGGAATGATGGGTTATCAAAATACTCTTGGAATTGTTCAATATCTCTTTCCATACCCATATTTGGTAAATCAGGCATCATATGACTTACTACTTTATATCCAGCATCTTTAGCATATGCAAATGTTTCGCACACAGCTTTGACGGTATGACCTCTATTGGTATCTCTTGCAACATCTTCATACACACTTTGAACTCCGATTTCAAGCCGAGTGCACCCATAACGAAGCATATCGGACAAATGGGTTTCCGTACAGTAATCAGGCCTAGTCTCGATAGTAATACCCACACATTTGGTGTTGGAGAACTGAGAATACTTCACTGACTCATCAACATCTGTGCCAGTGTACCCTGATAAGGCATTATGCAACTGAGCAATGAACTCTTCTCTATATTCTTTGGGAAGTGACATGAAAGTGCCTCCCATGATAATATATTCTACTTTATCAATGCTGTGGCCCAGTTGTCTTAATTGTTCAATGCGCCCTCTGGCCTGTTCATATGGGTCATACCGTGCCCTGATAGCCCGCATCGACGTGGGTTCATACCCTGTGTAAGATTGTGTAGAATACTCAAAATCAGAATCAGGACCACCAGGACAGTAGACGCAAATGTTTCCTGTGTAAGCAATGTGCGGACATCTATGTGGTTTACACATCACGGCTACCACAGCAATACCTGAAGCTGTTCGAACTGGTTTCGCCTTTAATTTAGGCAAAAGGTACTTCTTGTATTGATCCGGAATAGACGAAATAATATCAGTGAGTCTGGGTTGGGATTTTAATTTGTATTTTTTTGACATTCGGCCTATTAAACCGTTGAGATTCACTTCTCTTGAATTGTTAAGACTTCCTACAAGCTCTACCGTGATATCGGTACAGCATTGTAAGAATCTTTCATGCTCTGGAGCAAGCTTTTGTTTATTCTTGGGTCCCTTTTCACGAGCCATTGTAGATCGAGTATTTAGGACAGTTTTGTTGTGATCACTAATCTAATTGAACTATTCGTTTGGTGCAGTTATTTATGATTTATGAATGCAGATAAGAATAAGCGAATGACATAGGAATGAAATAATCGAAAATTTTTTATAAACGAATTAAAAAGATTATTTGTATGATGAAATTGTTCTGTGCGAGATCATGTGATCTTGTACGTGTTTATGTTGCGTTGTCAAAGAAAAGAATATTAGTTGATAATGAGATAAAGTGTGGAGAATAAAAGAATTTAGGGATCTACAACGTAACTTACTACACTATCTACTCTTTAACTTTGAAAGTATTAATTATATATTTAAGCCTGCTAGAAAAAAATTGGTAAAACCAAAAATAACTGATTGTTTTGGTAGAAGTGGGTCTAAAAGCATCAAGGCATAATTGAGATCATCATCCAATTGCAGATCACGTGATTTTGTTCATTCTTCCCACTTAAAGTTTTATTCATGTTTGAGATCATGTGATCTAGCACCAGTTTGCATACCTCCTACTGTAGAATCAACTTTTCGAAAGAAAAAGCACAATTATTTACATTCTCAGAAGTGTCAATACTAAGACTCATTATTTCCATTTATTCGATCGCCTATTTCCCAAATTCAGCCCTCAAATTCCTACAATCTTTAATAGAACATCAACTCTTCTATTCAGTTATATACAAAAATGGAAACCACCTCTTTCACTCCCAATAATATCAGTATTTACACTACCTCTTCTCGACAGAAGGAGGACTTCTCAAAATATCACCATGAGATTTCATGCACTTCAATGCCAAATTCATATCCTCCGATGGCTTGGCTCTAATTGGTTCATCAACATCACTTTCAAAGGAAGAACCAATAAGCAATACACTATTTGGCTCAGATGCAACATCAATGGCGAAGACTATGTAGTTCACAATATCATTTTCTTGTGTTTTCTTATTTTTGGTCTTATTATCAATCACTGTCAGTCTTTGCTTGGTATCGAATCGATAAACAACTTGTACATTTTCTAAAGGACGCCCAGGTAGTTGAACAGCTTGAAAACTAATGATCTTTGGCAGTTGATTGAACTTCACAAGTTCCCATTCATACGATATATTCTGGGGAATATTCTTTAATCTTGCTTCTAATGCTTCTTCCACCCAAATAGACAGTGAATGTGAAACTGGTTTGATATTTTTCCTGATAACTGTTAGCTACGTTGAACAACAAGTGGTACTATTAGCATTCAACTTAATCAGTGAATACTTACTTTGCAAAAGCTTGATTTACCGAAACAAACTGAAGCATTGCTTCATTACGCCAGTGACTGAACTTAGGTTTATATCCACTTTGCCATCTGAATAAACCAATCCTGTACCATTTGTTAGGAAATTCCGTTATGAAAGACATCGTTGCCTTTGAGTAACCACATATAACCAACTCCATAGGCAGAACCAACTCCATAGGCAGCCAGCACTGGTACTTACATTAGAGTGTTATAGAAAAATAATCCTGCCCGTTTGTAATATGCTTTGACAAATTTTAATGGATTAGAGAAAAGTGAAGGGACATTTGGACCTGTAGGAGGAATAAAAGTCTCTATTTATCTGTTAGTTATTTGATCGATCAATCTTTAACCATTTGGTACATTGACAACGGGGTTCATGCCGAGTGTTATTAGCTCCTCGTCAGACAAGTCACATACCCATGGAAACACCAAAAAAACGTATATTAACGGGTTTTAATTCTGTTTTATTGTTGTCAGATGCAAATCTTTTGGTCATCAACAATCCACCATTTCTTAGTAATAATGGTGAGAATGCGGAACCATTACATCCTCTAGTTAACAGACCAGTAGGAGCTGATATTGCTATTCTTGCTAATGATGACATTATCGTTCTTTATCCTCTTCACCAAGTACGGTATTAGCTTCTACGAGTTATTGTTATGATTTTAAGTAATATGTGATGAAGCATGAGCATCAAATGTATATATCAATGGATTGCTAGAAAAACTTRGCTGAAAAGTAAAAGTCGGCCAATGAACAAAAATGGAAACTAAAGTTTATATATTACATGGTCTTATGCGCAATATGCCGTTTACGCATATTATGCATGATTCTACTTGATAGTATGTCATTAAACATCATAGGAGTATCTCCCAAATCTTCAACAAAAGATCATTAAGATCAATCACAACTATGAATTGAACAGCATAAATATTTGATTTAAATACTTGATTGCTGGTTATAAATGCCTATCTAGCATACATAAAGCAACTCTCATTTTTTGTGCCGCATTTATTTCTCATATAGCCAACCATTTACTCCTTTGCTTACTCTTCTTTTGGTGGTTCTGGATTCTTATAGAAAATGCCTGCATTGACATAAGGAACCACAATAGGAGAAATTACATTTTGGTAAACCACTGTAGCACCATTGGTTGCTGGAACAGCAATGTAAATCAAGAAAAGAGTCTTGAAAAGCCAGTAGAGGGGAATCCAGTAGATGATGGCGCTGCTCCAGAATTCAATGACATTCAAGAAAGCAAAAACTACCCAGTAGGTTAAAAGCTTTGTATCATCATCTTTAGTTGTTGATTCAATGGAAACAATAGAAAAGTAAGCTGGAATAGCAAAGCCAACAATGTTACTTAACAGTTGACCGACTCTGATCTTTGTTAGTATATATCCAATCAAATAAAKTCATCACTTGACTTGAGCTAATAAAGCATTCTGGCGAAAAACATACCCTCCAACATTAAGGAAAAGCAGAAATAAATAAGCAGCAATTATACCACTAACAGCATATGTTTTTGGTATCTCTATATAAATCTTTCGTTAGAACATTTGATTATTACAGCAACTTCAGGCTTATTTAAATCTCCACCTTTCAACTACAATTCACTTACTAGTCTTTGCTTCAATGTTCTGAGCAATGGGGAATTGCTTTAGTTGCTATACAGCTTGTTAGTAATAGTAATAATTTTATCAGCTCATTTAATCGTTCTTCTTTTTCCCAATCAACAAAAGAGAAAAACCTACCTCATCGAATTTCCCAAGATACGAAGCAATTTGATCAGGAATAGCCATTATGTTAATTTAAGTCTCTCTATGTAGAAGTGTATACACTATTAGACTGCAAGCTCAATTGTAGTTCCAATATCTGAATATTACTAAAACATCTGGTTAAACCAATATTTTCTTCAGGTTTTTGCTTGAATGTTTACGCCACAGACAACAAATATTCAATTGGAAAAGTTAATTTATGACAATTAGTCGTTAAGCTGTTGATGCAATGAATCAACAGTAAGGAAGGCAACGTGATCGGATGTCTGAAGGGGTAAAACTTTAAATAAGGTTCATGCAAGATGATGTGAGATTTCAAATCTTACATGAGTATTTGGAATGAGAATAGATGTTTAATGATTATATGACATGTAGTATGAACATGTAGTAGTGGGTTGATAGATTGAAGAGAGTGAAATATGTCAGTTAGCAACAAGTATTTCGAATAATAGTACTGATAATAGGTTTGTTAGTGAAAAGCTTTATGATGTGATTTGTAGATAGTGTTTATTTTGCATATGTTTTGCAGTATAACATTGGTTGTACGAACGGGACAATCTACTGATCTGACTTGAAAAATTTCGTATTCATATGTCAGCTAGAAGTAGCATAGATAGAAAGAGATACAAAGTAGAAGGAATTATCAATGCATTTAGATATGAGTTGATATATTTTCAATAAATAGAATGCTATTGTTTTCATGGTTCTTTAAATATTTATCCTTTTCATTCGTTTTCACAAATAACCACAATGAGTCTGGAATACTAAGATGAAAATCACGAACGGGCTACACTGTTTACATCGATCCATACATTTTATAAAGATACTTATTAGATTAAGGAAAAGCCCTACAACATAACATAGCCTATAATTAATACCAATAAAGCTTTTTATTTATACATTATCATACTGTTATGCAAATGTACTTAGTTTCTGAGGGAAGAAGCTCTTCTCTTCTTGATTTCAGCCTTTTCAGCCTTCTTTTCGTGAAGTCTTTGAGCAACAAGTTGGGCGTATTCAGCAGCAGCATCTCTTTGAGCCTTAGCCTTCTTGACCTTGAGAGCTCTCAATCTTCTCTTGTGTTGGAGAGTTTGAGGGGTAACAAGACGTTGGATCTTAGGAGCCTTGGTGTAGGTCTTGTCACCCTTGGTAACTTCTCTTCTGATGACGAACTTACGAACATCATCTTCCTTGGTCAAACCAAAGAACTTTCTGATGTTGTTAGCTCTCTTGGGTCCTAATCTCTTAGGGATAGAAGTATCGGTAACACCTTCAATGGGGTTTTCACCTTGCTTGACAACAACCAAGGAAAGAACAGCAAGATCAGCACCAACAATGCAACCTCTGACACTCTTTCTCTTTCTTTCACCAGTTCTTCTGGGTCTGTAGCAAGAATGTCCCTTAGACATCAAGAGCTTAACACGGGTAGGATGTAAGACACCTTGCTTCATGGGGAAACCTTGCTTGTCGTTACCACCGGTAATCTTAAAAATATACCCCTTAAATTCATCTCCAACAGAGTCACCTTCAACTTCTTGACCCATTCTCTTTTCGTAGAAGGTTCTCAATCTGTGTTCATCGTCAATTTCGATGCACTTTTGAGTGCCATTGGCAGGGAAGGCAATATTGAGCTAAGATTATGTTAGTATTTTCATATAAATGACAAGTACCATAGTAACCAGTTTGATGATGTGATAGAGTAACATATAATCAAAGTAAACAACATATGATGCAAAAACCTCTTAATGGAATCTCTTTTGATGGGTCTTAGTTGTCTAAGTCATTGCAAATGCTGAAGGCAGTCTTTGTCGTTGTTGAWCACCAATTGTCAGTATCGATTTGCTCTTGCTGATAATCATCGACTCATCAATTAATTCGTTGTTGTTTAACCTGTTGTTGTTGTCAATGAAAGCAATGTATATCATCTTTGAATCCTTTCTTAATCCACTTTTCCATTCTGAATCTCTACGTTACATTGCAATTACCATCATCACCACCATCAATCCTGTTATAACCATTATCCACATACTTTCATCTTGTAAATTGCTTGCTGATGATCTATATACACAAAATGGAAGCGTATTATTGTCCTGTGCTGATGCTATTCAAGCCTAAAAACTCCAAATAAAATCAATGTATCAACATCAAACAGCTAAAAGTTTATAACTATAGATAGATTCAAGTTATTCAGTTCACATTCCCTCAGTGTGTGTGTGTGCCAGGCCTCCATAATTTTCGAGTCAAATCCAATTTTCGAATTGCGTGAGTGAGTTCCCTTCGAAAACTGTTATACTGTTCCAGTTAAAACTTCAAGCGTAAACCTAGGACTTAATGTATATTTCGGTACCGTTGAAAGTCAACAATATTTATCCAGATCACGTGCAAAACAATAGGTTTAATGTAACCCTCCAATTACGTGATCTGAAATTCCGCTCTAGCATCACGTCTCATTGTACCTCCTTCCTATCATTATCTCTGTCTTTCCATCACCAAACCATATATTATCCATACAGAATGCCCAAACATACATATCTACCATACAGTTTATGCTGTCTATCTAAGGAAATAGTGTTAGTATTAATCAAAAATTAACACTCTGACACAATTCTATAATTCACTACTTCCGCAAACATAGCAGCTAGCAATTGAACGATTTCCCCGTGTTTGATGTTGATGCCATCTCGAAGCCTATAGTACTATTCAGACATCGAAATTGCACAATATGGATCTACACAGTATAACCAACGATAATGAGTATTCTCCTATCACGAATGAACCAGAAACTAAACTGAATAATGGAATTGTGAAACAAGAAGAATTGATGCCTCCGAGACAGCCCGGAATTCCTGGCAAGAGACGTAATTATAGGTAAGTACTTATCTCTAGCTGTGGATACACAGAACTATGAGTATGGTTACCAAAGAACGACAATCTGTGTATACTCATGCAATTGGCACACCAGGTAAAGATGCCCATTGCCATGTTACTTGAGTATTACAAAAATTAACTATAAGAACTAGGAAAATCTACGAAAAGCTGATGACTCGATTCGAAGAGAAAGTAGCAAAATCTGAAGAACTATTTCAAGAAGAACAAGCTGTAAGATCATCAGTAGATAAGCTGAATAATGACATAGAGTAAGTATGATTTTGGGTTCGATATCGGGAGTGACTAATCATCCAAGGTACTAACAGTCACTAGAAACGTTCTAGATCTCATAAACCTAGTGAAAGAATCAGATCTACTATCGCCAGATGATCTGAATGCTCTTCAAGACGTTGAAACACGAGAAGAAGAAATGCGTATATCCAAGATTCCTGAAAGGTTTGAAGACTCTAGCGACTATAAACCTTTAGAAATATTAAAGGAACTTGAGGTATTAGATTCAAAAGATGATAACATCAAGCATTTACTGCAGMATTTTGATTTATTCATATCATCACCAAACCTGTTTAATGGCATGCCTGCTATAGAACCAGAAGTCAATCCTCTCACAACTATCCCGTGGTTAAGAAGACATCAAAAGTTTGACCCTCCAGAGGATGACGGTAAAGGAAAAGGTATTTTTGATAAGAATCCTAGTTCTATTTCCTTGAATTGGAAACAAAGTAATGCTCCTGCGATCTATGCATATCCAGCTTACGTTGCAGCTGCGAAAGCGGAATTGATGACAAGTGGCAAGAAAATAATCAAGAGGGTTAAAAAGGAGCTTCCATCAGATGAAGAGGAAGCTAATAGCAAGCCGAAGAAGAAGAGACCCACAACAGTAGGTACTAAACCTAGAACTAAGGGTAACTCTAGGAAACGGAAACCCAATACTGGAACTGATGATGCTGATGTGAACGATTCATCGTCCGAGATTGTTTTTGGTGTGAGTGGGAAAGATGTTCCTCACAGTAAGAAGCAACGGAAAACATCTACATAACATAGAGATGATGCATGCTGTGGATCTAGTTATACGAATTTAGGGAATTATACAAAGAATATACTCCATAATATGTGTATCTAAAGCAAGATACTCATTTGGTATCATTTCTGCTATACGAAAGATATAACAAGCTAAGTTCTTCAATTGGCCATCGATCTTTCAGTGAAACTGTTCATAAGTGAAGCTAGCTAGATAGGAGACCCCAAGTGGTTAGCTCAGCTTTTATGCAGTATGTGAATTATTCAGTTCTAGTGCAGCAGGGAATCCACAGTTTGACTATGCAATGTGTTTTATTATCTTACGACAGCGATATTGTGCTTATACGCTAAGATATGGTTAAAGGTGAGACGCAGATATCATGAACGGACTTGTTGTCTCAGTTCAGAGCCATAACAGTRTTTGTCTGACCGGGGATTTGATTCCATTTCGTTGATTTAACTATCGATATCATTGAATAGGATTAGTAAGAAGATCAATAAAAGCAGTAGGGTCTTAAAAACGTTAAATAATTGATTATGAAATAATTAATGATTTATCATATTACGAATTGTTCGGTATAAAGGTATAATAGCATGGAAACATTGGCCGTCATTAAACAATCAATATAGTCTTAACTTGAACATGATATGATCCATTCATATATACAAAAATAGATCAGAAGCCAATATTTCAAAGGCTGAAATAGTGAATTGACTATTAGAACATTTTAAACAGTGAGTCAATAATTCAGCATAATTCAGCGTAATTATACACGAAGCAGCAGCATAATTAAACAAATTCAGTACCCTCAAAGGTTGAGATTACTACTAACCATAGTATCGCCAGATGTTTATCGGCTTGTTTTCATTTATGATAAGAGCAGTGGTTCTATTTAAGCCGCAGAAACTAGAGTGATTTCATTATCATTTGGTGAAGATACTATTATATCAGATAATATGATATCATGTTAAACACAAATTATCTGATAGCAAAAATCAATAAATCATTGGATTTCAATGCAGCAGAAACTCGTAATCACAATAGGCCCAATTCCTGTCAATCTCCATGATACCGAACACCCCAACAATTGCATCATCTCTTGGAGTAGATTAAATATTCACATGCTATTTAGGCTAATCAACATGCAAAGTAAACATTATAGTCTATTAATGTTTCTACTTCATCTCTTATTTACTTTTTTTTCAGTATAATATGCCTAACCAGCAATCAACCATATATTTCTCGTCTGGCACCAAACAATTTATACTCACGCCAATCATCATATCGTCTCAGTCTTAACACCACGAGGGCAGATCTAGATATTCAATGTTGCTACAATACTCTAGATTATTTCATTCAGGTTCAAAGATTTCTTCGATGCCCAATATCAACTCTTTTCAATTATACTAATGGTATCAGAGGTACAGAATAACAGTCAGGTTGGCCATTGTCTTTTTAGAAACTCAATCAGCTGACTTTAAACTTTAGTTCATTATACTGAATTTCTAATCCCAGAATCAAAACCAACCAGAAAGTACTGATTGTATACTAATTGAATCAAAGATTGGAGGTTTTTCCTTGTTTGGTCAAATAATACAAATAATCATGCTGTTGTTTGTTGGCTGGTTACAACCGACATTCTTGGTGAATTATCAGCTAAAGTAATTCTTGACTAGTTGTATGACCAACAGAAACAGTTTTTATTACACATTTAGATAGATATTCAATCAAATTCATAATAATAATAAGAATGTAATTTTACAATAGTAGTATAAGATATTAATAAGAAATAGTAATAATATAAGACAAGAAGAAGATTACAGTAACAATCTAACTGTGTGTATATGAATACTCTACCTACATACGCAATARTCGGATTGTGATAACATTGCTGAAGATGCGATACAAAATAACTCGGTATTAATTCCTATTCCCTATCTGCTCAAAATTTCTCTCGCTTTCTCTCTACWTTCTCTTCACTTTATCCCTATACAAGAATCGTCATGAATGCCCTTATCAAAATCTGAGAAATAATTAGTACAATAAATGTGGATACTTTGATTTTATCAGATTGAGACCGATAAGAACTATAGACAGCCGCTCATCAGAATTTTGGTGTTTAACTGACTAGCGCTGGAATGGTTTTCTCTGTTAAGTTATCAATGGATGCAAAGAGTTGCCCGAAATCTTTTAACAGCTTTTACTCATTTAATTAGTATATAAATTTTTTATTTATTTATAGCACTGTTGTTTTTTCTCTGAATTTACCTATGCATATTTGGACATTGACTCTTCTTCAGCTCTGAAGTTGAATAACCACTGACAATGTTTTATATTATGAACTGATCTMTTACGGAATGYTGATTAACAACGATTACTACAAACACCGATTGATGTTAACAAGGGAAAAGACTTTAACGTAACATCAAATTGTACATGGTAGGTAAAGATATAGTATATTCTGTTGTTTTATTCATAATGCATCATTTTTGCATATTGATATATCTGAACTTATGCTGTGTACTATAAAATAATACTATTTTCTCTGTAATACTCTCCCGTATTTCCGCCATCATTTCCATTATTCAATAATCCCATTGTTTCCAATTAATGAAATGACACCTTTCGGACATGTCCTCTTTCGAAACCGACTCCTGACCCAGCGGCTTCTCGAATATTCGCTTTATCCCGCTTAATGAGCCGTTCTAGTGCTTTTGTCGATGTGAAAATATCCCATAAAAAAGTACGAACGGTAAACCGGAAACGGAACTGTTCCATCATCTCCATGACTCTTATAAACAGGTCTGGTGATCCGAACTTATCTCGGTACCGAGATTCAAGTCTAGAAATCTCTTTGGCCGCTTCATTTGCTAATATGGGACTACTTAAATTAACGATAGATTTTATTATTTTATCCGTTACCKGGTCGGTTTGTTTTTCGTGCTGGGCTTCTGGAGAAACGGAAGAGATATTAGCGAATTTCGGCAGGTCGAATGTTGGCTTAGTAGGCTGGAAAGGAATACCGGAAGCAGTACCAGAAGTTAGTGAAGGTAATACTATAGCCGAACGAGAAGCCGAAGCGGAACTCGCCCCGGAAACAGGGCCGGCTGATTGTCCCATATTAGGTGCCCCTGAAGTTGGTATCGCTTGAGACACAATGTTATCATCTCCTGTTTCTTCAACTTCATTATTAGTGGAGTCGGTTACCATCTCCGGATCTTTCTCAGATCGGAAATTATCCAGCACATTATCATTGTAAGCATCAAAATAATCTTCTCCGTTTTCATCAGAATAATATCCGTAACTCATACTGCCATTCTTCTCAAAATCACTATAGTTTCCGGTCCCATTGTCATTGCCAAGAAAACTTAACTCATCTTCTTCAGTTATAATCTCCGGTTCGGCTTCTTCTACCGAGAAATAAGCTTCAATGTCATCCGGCAACGCATATCCTAGTGGGATTCCGTTAACATCAAAACAGGAACTCCATCCTAGCTCATCAAGTATTTCAGTACCTTCGATTGTGGAAGCTATAATTCCCAAAACCATAAAACATGTGCCTTTTAGGCTCCATATAGTAGAGTATCGGCATATAGTAACAATTTCCCCGATAATTCCCGACTCGTCCAATAGTGGAATCCCTAATTCCGATGATCCGATATGGCCTACTGCCCATATACACCCTCGGAGAAAGTCTAAATTCTCTTCGGAGAATTGCTCGGAACGCCACCTTCGGATAGAAAGGCACAAATTGATAAAATGTCCGGCTCGATGTAATAATTGACAACCTTCTTCTGTTTTCACTAGTTCTCCGAAAAAGTGCTGAGGAAACCCCGAATATCCGCTTCCGTTCGTGTTTATATTACCTCCATTTCCTTCCGCCATCGTTCCCGATATATTTTCGGCCCGATCCCACCGATCCCGGTTCCACGGCCCAAATTCCATTAATATCAACCGGTCTATTTCTACTACATATGCCGTGTTTTTCCCGTTCATCCATCTGTCCATTTCTGGCTCCACAAAGTTGAGCCGAGATAAATACTCAAATCCTGAAGTCGCAGAGAGAAATCGGAGCACCAACGGAGTTCCTTTAGGCCCCAAATGATGTAATATCGGCCTATTATTAACCACCTCTTCTAATTTATCAGATCCTTGGGCACAGTATTCGTCTAAATACCCGATGGCTTTGATTCCGATTTCTCCCATCGCTTCTGGGTCGTATAGTTGTCGTACCATTAGCCGAACGGCCCATTTCCGGGTCGGACTGTCTTCCGAAGTTACTAGCAACGTCCCTAGTTTTTCCGTGGCAAATAGCTTAAGCTGTTTTGATTCCGACCGGAGTACTTTCATGAATATTATCCGAGCGTGTCCTTCATACTGATAACTCAAAGAGTCAATTATTAGCCGAGCCAAATCTGTCCGATTGGGCAATTCGGTTAAATGGTACAACATGTTAAACATTCTCCACTTTTCCAGCATTTTTATTCCGTTTTTATCTGACGAGATAACACCTAAAAAGGCAAAATACCCCGAGCTCATAGTATTTTCGAGCTGAGTCTGAGAAAATAACGGATCAGTAGCGGAGATTCCCGAGGTTGGGTCAAGCTGTGCCAAACACTCCGATATTTGCCGTAAAAGCTTGTTATCGGTTAAATACGCAACTCCGACGGAGCAACTTAAAAGCGTCCGCATAAGCTCGCACCCAACTCGGGTATATTTAAGATTTCCTCGGGTATTCTTAGCCGCGGAGTACCGAAACTTAAACGGCCGGTAAAAAGACAATAATCGCTTAATAAACTTTGTGTTCCGAATCATTTCATCAAGCCGTCGGGCGTCCCGAAGGGGACCTTGTAACAATTCTTGCAGCAAAGTCCAATTCCATCGTTTGTACACTTTAGTCAACAACACACCCGTGTCTGTAACCAATTGCTTAAAATAACCGTCGTCGATATTTTGGATTAGCTGAGCTTTTAATGCTTGCCGTGCATATGGCGTTATTTCCGATATTCCGTGTGTTTTCCGCATCGCTTTCTCAATTTGGAAAATTCCGGAAAATGCCGGCAGGTTTCCTTCCACCGCGCCTTCAAATAAGGTTCCATAACTGGCCGGAGTTACCCATAATTGCTGGGGCAGAGTTTTAGTTGCCAGAATTGAGAATTCACATAAAAGCAGTACCGACTTTCTAGAGTTCAGCTGGTCTAGACCTTCGTTTATGATATTGATGAGGGCTCCGGGAAGACCCGACTTGATTAGGATTACCAGAACCAGGGCAAAGTATTGCCGGAGAAGTTTTTTTAGGTTCTTGTTATTTCCGGAATTCCCCAGACCCAACCCACCGTTGTTATTATTGCTATTACTATTACTATTATTATTTCCACTATTGCTCCACGGTAGCGCCCGGATTGCTAAAACGTCCAAAAACACATCCATAACTATATCCCGGATCACCGGAGTTTTATAATATAAACATCGGACTAATGTCTTCATTGGGAAAAAGCCTTTCCGAGAAAAACTTAGTAATCCCGTAAAAGATTTAAGAAACCCAGCAAGCAGAAAAGCTCCATTTTGAAGCTTTTCTATGCTTAAATGCTGCCTTGATTGGATCTCAGAAAAGATAGATACTAGGAACCTCATATCTAATCCGTTCTGAAGAAAACGTCTGCCGCTGGGTGTATTAAGTAAATTAAGTACTGCCATACAGCATAATGGGGACATTTCGTAAGGTCCATCTGATATACATTGAAGGAGAGATCGAAGACCATTTGCATCTACTATTATTTCCGGGTTGAACAATAAGATTTCCGCTATAGTTTCCAAGGCTAAATTACGGAAGGGGTCTCCGGGTTGTTCCGCTAGCGCTACTAGAGCCCGGGAAACCCCGATTGAGATTTCGGAAGCTCCGTCGGGGATTTGGAGGAAACTTCGGATAAACTTGAACGCTTGGATTCGTTCCGATTGGAATTTCGGGTCTTTTGCTAAAGCTCGGATAAGGAAAAGGTCAATTCTCAGTCTTCGGAACAATTGAATCGATTCTTTGGAATGCAGGGAATACCGAGCTATTCGGAACCCGCAGGCTACTACTTCCGTTTTACTGTTCAAAAGTAAAGTTTGTGTACTGTGCGAATATGCATGTTAGTGAGAAGGTTCAAATAACGGCAATGATATCAGGATCACAATTAAAAGAACAAAAACACATACCGAAGCCCAAATGCTTCTAAGGCAATATCCTTCCGAATCTCAGGTCGTTGTTTCAATAGAACTACTAAATCATTGGCTTTCTGTACAAGAAACATCGGATCTTTGTCCCGATCACCTAAACTTTGTAACAAATCGCCAATAAGCCACGTCGGACTTTCCACTAGCTCGCCTGGATCGCTACCGGATTCGCCGGTTGTGGCCCTATTCAACCCGAGATTTGCCGAGGTGACGGGTGATTCACCTGCGTAATTGGCTTCATATATAAGTCCCATGTCGTCATACAGTCCAGAGTTTGCCCGGTGAGCAAATATTCCCTCCCGAGGAGTCGGAGATGGCAAATTCTCAAAACTTGCGTTTCCTTGTTGGAAAAACAACGGAGAGAGTTGTTTTCTCGGAGTTTCCACATCCGAATATGTCCTGTTCACTTTCAGTTTATCGATCTTCTGCCGAAGCTCGCTTACGTTCGGCTCTTCCGCTTCCGGGGCATTTGATCCAAGCACTGGCTGTCCTATAACTGTGTCAAATTGCTCTTTTGAAATCTGTTTGGCGTCCAGTTCGCTGACCATGCCAGACAGACGACTGTCGGAATAATCACTGTCGGTGATTGAGTAATGGGACATCAATGTATTTGTCCGTGAGCGGGTAAAATCGGTTCTCGGGCCCACATTGGGTAAAGTTTCGGCCCTTTGCAATTGCTGTGGTTTTGATGGTTCCGATATCTTCTCCGGTTTTTCGTTAGTTGATGGAGTGGTGTTCAGTGAAGTGAAGCCTGAATGTAAGATCACGGGTGTAATAGGGACCGCTAGTGCACTGGAAGATCTGTTTGGGATTGGATTTACCGGTAGGAGATGGTCGGATAATCCCGGCTGAGTTTCGGATGAGTCCAGAGATTTCTGTACGTTTGACATGATGTGTAATGCATTTCCGGTTTTTTAAATTGCAGTAATTCCTATTATAATATCCGATTTTCTCCGTAATTTTCTCCAGTTTCCGACCCGAAGTTTCAATATATACACGGTTGTCAATACAAGCCCAGATTTTTGTATTTGTATCCGTTCTGTTTCCGCTGGCTTCCCTTCCGGTGTCGTTAAATCTTTCGTGCGCGCTAAACACCCACTCTGAATGTGGTTTTTGAAACCAAAGCAATCGCTCTAAGCCGCTTTTTCTGTCAAAGGAAGACTCCGGAACTGCTGCTATGCTGTTCAAATATCTCGGATAAACAATTGATCAGATTCGGGAGCTCAATTTACTTCGAAGTCGAACGGATCAAATGCTATTGTATGCGAAGAAAGGAAAACACATACAAACAAAGTTGAAGTTTGTATGGGGAAATTAGAGGGGTGATTCTGGATACGATAGTAGACTTGATATAGCTGAGATTTCAAGGGTGACGCTTACTATTATTTCCGGAACGTATAATTACGGAGATCAAAGCAGTTTTTGGTAGGACAACAAGGTCAACGTGAATGCATAAGTTTGATATGAATAATCAGTAAATATAAAAATGTGCTTTTACAAGGGAGTTAGTAGTTGTATTTAAAAGGGATTCTGACGCTGAAATAATGGTTTTGAGATTGATTGCTGTTAGTAATTATATATTGTACTAATAGACAGAAAGAACACAACAATAACGGAAATGATGAGCAAGACAAATTATAGAATGGCACGTGATATAATTATTTCCGAAAGTTTTGCACACCACGGAACCTTTACGATAAAATAACGGCAAACTGAGCACAAAACTCGGAATAAACTTGGCATAAATCAATTACAAAAACCAAGATTACCCGAATATCTTGGCTGAAAACTAATCCTCTAAATAATTCAACAGTCATGGCGTTTAGATCTTCTATTAACTATTGTATGTTAACTATTAACTATAATATCTTTCTTGCTATTCTTTCTTTATCAAAGGAAACCAAATCAATTCGATAATAAGAGAGGAATCTATATTTATTTTTTCTATATGAATATTGCAAATTGAGTTGTTTATTGGAAGTTCTCCGTTATGATGAAATTGAGGAACTGAATAGCAAATAAGAAATCATCAATCAGCTGGCAACATACTAACTATAGCATAACAGCAGAAAAAACTCAGACAGTTATTATAGAGCAATAATACTAGTATCTGACCATGCTATTATGCTATAGTAGTAATATTATCATACTATAATTATACTATTCATACAATACCCTTTGAACCATCAGCCTATCATGGCTCATAGAATCCTCCTTCTGATTTCTCGCTTGCTCCTGACTACCCCACAACTGCCCTCAAGTACCATTCATTCAACCTTAATCTTATTACATCTCGTTCTCCAAACCCCCTCTCCAAACTTAAACAGCTCATCTAGAATAATTACAGGAAAACTTATAACCAAAACGGCTTTCCATTCTTGCCAATTCAGCGGTACAACGGAAAACATACCATTGAATATCGGAACATATAATATGATCAAATGTAGTAAGACGGAAAGGATAACCGCATACACTAAGTACTTATTCTTCCATACCGGAAATAATAGCAATGAATCGCTCTCCGATAACGAATTGACGGCATTAAACATCTCAATTATAACCAAAATGGATAGTGAAATGGTTGAGGCTTTTGTAGCATTTCCATTATCAAACATCTCACATCCGATTTCGGGAAATTCGGTTGAACAATGATGGAATCGGGTTAATTGATGATAAGTGATTCTTGGTCCGAGATCAGAGAAGATGAAATACCAAGCGTAGCCGAAAACGGTGGCTATTCCGACATAGCTTCCGACAACACAGTAGCGGAATAAAGTGTATAAACTTACAATTGGTTCGGATTTGTCCCGAGGCTTCCTGGTCATTACCTGTTTATCAGGGGGGTTAAACCCTAATGCGGTAGCAGGTAATCCATCCGTGACAAGATTAACCCATAGTAATTGAACAGGAATTAAGGCTTCGGGCATTCCCATTAATGCCGTAAGGAAAATAGACACAACTTCGCCGATATTTGACGAAATAAGGTACCGGATAAACTGCCGAGTATTGTTGTAAATGGTTCGACCTTCTTCTATGGCCGTTTCAATGGTGGCAAAGTTATCATCGGCTAAGACCAAATCTGCGGCTAATTTCGCTACTTCGGTTCCAGTTCCCATCGCAATTCCGATATCGGCAGCTTTTAGAGCTGCGGCATCGTTCACACCATCTCCGGTCATCGCCACAACGTTTCCGCTCTTCTGGAGGACGTCTACTAGTAAGGTTTTGTGTGCCGGCTCTACACGAGAAAAGAGCCGAGCTTTATTAGCGCAAATTATCTTATCCGGTTCTGACATAGCAGCGAAATCTTTACCAGAAACGCTGTATTCCTTTGTAATCGTTTCCGGTTTATCGGAATCTTCGATATCGGCAAAGATTCCTATTTGGGAAGCGATAGCTTCTGCAGTTGTTTTGCTATCACCCGTAATAACTATAACCTTGATTCCCGCTTGGTGACATTTGGCAATACTAGCGTGAACTTCGGGCCGAGGAGGATCAAACATAACGGCAAAGCCGACGAAGGTTAAATCGGATTCGAGTTTGAGAAAATCTTCGGAAGAAGTTGCCGAATCGAGTAAATTTCTGTCTAAATCTGTGAAATTGTCCCGGTAGGCCAAAGCCAGAACTCTAAAGCCCTTTTTAGCGTATGTTTCTACAGAACCGAGGATTAAAGTTAACTGGGCTTCCGTTATCGGAGATGCCGACACTCCCGATTGGGAAACGCCATGAAGATACTTACTACATCGGGCTAAAATCGACTCGGGAGCTCCCTTAACAAATAATTGACTTTCCTGTTCAGGATTTAAAGTTAGTACCGACATACTTTTCCTGTCTCGGGAGAATTCAAACGTGGCGACTTTCTTCACCGATCGGGAAATTTGTTGATTTACCGGACAAACTTTATCCCCACTAGCAACTTCATCCTCCACTTTACCCTTAAACCCTAATTTCTCCACCATAACTTTCAAAGCTGCTTCCGTTGGTTCTCCGATATGTGAATAAGTTCCGGTTGTTTCATTCCGAGAGATTCCGGCTTCGTTACAAACAGAGGAAATTAAAATAATCTTTTCAATACACTCAGACCGAGAATCACCCAATTCAGCAAGCATCTCGCCCGACTCGGTATAGACTTCTCCTTCAGGATTGAAATCAGTTCCAGATATTTCCAGCTCTGTTAATTCTTCTCCTGATTTGAAATAAACCGCATGACGCACACACATTTTATTAGTAGTCAACGTTCCTGTTTTATCCGAACAGATCACATTTGTGGCCCCTAATGTCTCCACACTCGGAAGAGTCCGCACTATAGCATTCTGGGCCGCCATCTTCTTAGTACCTAATGCCAAACAGGTAGTAATAACCACGGCTAAGCCTTCAGGAATTGCAGCTACCGCTAACGCCACAGCAATCTTAAAATAGTATATGGCTCCTCTCAGCCAAGTTTTATGCACTGGATCATTAAAGTTGCCGATATTGATGAGCCACACAGCCACACATATTACTGTGATAACCTTAGCTAGCATATCGCCGAAATCGTCCAGCTTTTCCTTTAACGGCGTCGGATGTGAAATCTGAGCGGTTATAGATGTATGGATGTTTCCTATAGCAGTATCGAGTCCTGTGGCAGTAACAATTGCTTTCCCCGTGCCAGCAGTTACTACTGTGCCTGAGAATAGGGTGTTAATCTGGTCCTGCTTTACGGCGTCCCGGTCAGCTATAGCCGATATTTCCTTGGATACAGAAACTGATTCACCAGTTAAAATAGATTGGTCTACCCGGAATGATTTTGAGGAGATCTCCGCTAACCGACAGTCTGCGGGGATGGAATCTCCTACTGATAAATGCACAATATCTCCCGGGACTAATAACGCGGGGTTGATTTTAGCCACAGTTCCGTCCCGAAGCACTTTTGCCGCAGAAGTGGCGTAGCTGTTTAAAGCGGCAATTGCACTTTCGGCCGAGGTTTCTTGTTTCACACCTACAACAGCATTTAGTATGAGAATGGTGAGAATAACTATCGGATCCACAAATGAGGAAAATGATAATGACTCGTCGGAATCCAACAAAACAAGTAGGAAAGAAACGACGGCAGATCCGAGAAGAATTAAGGTTAGCTGGTCTTCCAGTTGGTTCAAAATCAGCTTCCAAATCGGGGTTGGCGGGTCGTCTGGTAGACTATTTTCCCCGTGTTCGGCTAACCGAGCCGAAGCAACTTGAGAGGATAAGCCAGTCTTAAGGTCAGTTTCAAGTTTTTGTGCCACTTCGGCTGGCTCAAAAAGGAAATACCTCGTCATTTTACGCCAAATTGAACAATTCTGTGGCTGTTGTGTTCCGATATTGATCCTATATTGATTCGAATTTCGACTATCTTCCGATAACTTCTCACAGCGCTACCACAATAACCATTCAACGGACTGCCAATGGATATTGATTGACTTCTGTACAGATAACCTCAAATCACACAGCTGCTTCCATATAGAAATCAGCAAGTATACTACCGATTTTGCCGAGTATTTCTGTGACTAAAAGTAATATCAGTAKATAGAAAGGATGAAAGAATAAAAGAATAAAAAAGACAGAAGCAGAATGGAAATCTGGCAAAGAATCAGAGAGAAAAAAGGTTTGTAATAGTGTTCAAGAGAGTTGCCGGATTGGGTTTATATGCAGGAAAATGCAAGAAAGTGCAAGAAAATGCAAAGAATAAGCATATGGTTTGACTAATTGGGTAAGAAAGAAGGGAAAATGAACRAATTAGGGAATTATGGGGTGGGTGTTATGAAGATTATATGAAATGAGTAAGACAATGAGGTTTGCTGCACATATGGCGGTAAAAGGAGAGGAAAATTAGTTGTATTTGATGAAGAATTTGTAAAGCTTCTAGTGGTATTAAGTTGCTGATTTTGGTAGAATTGTGGTTACTTTTGAGCGTTTTTGGGTTATTGACAGGTGGTCAATTAGTTGTTACCAAGATGAAAATGTGGGACAATTGTGACAAATAAGTGTTATAAATGTGACATAGAGATAGAATAGTATGGGAGAAGGAAGTTTGTTCAGTAGTAGTAGCAGTTAAATGGAAGCCAAACTAGTTTATTAATCATGATCTGTTGATATAACAAAAGTAATTGCCCACACATTATTTGTTTCCTCTTTTGAGTGTAACAACATATAGTTTCTACTTATCTTATCTTTCAGTCTGAGTAAATCCATGACAAAAGGTATCTATAGCATGTGTCATGAATTCTGATTAACGCAACGTGTACTTGCCACTAGAAGTGTAATTATGACAGTTTTAGTTGCTGAGTGTAGAAATATAAAAGGGCCAAATAAATAGTAACTCCTTTATGCAAAAAAGACCATAAATGGTGTTTCTTGTTCAAAATAATCGCCGAGTGATGAATGGCGAAATGCCCTAGAAAATGAATCATTTTAATTTTTAACTTTTACATGTACTAAAATATACGTATAACTATGCAATGTGCGCATACAACTTCAAATGTTAAACGTGTTTACATGTAGACAATGAACGGTTTAGCATAATCTAATACATTTGCTGTGATTATTCCTTTAACTCAATAAATAAATTGACTTAAAACAGAAAAGGAAATTCATTTTTATGTACAAGTAAGGAAGCCTCAATCTGTTGAATCAAACGACATTTTCTAGTTCCTCATTCTCCCTTCTCAAATCCCCCTTTGCCTATTTCTTCTCCCCAAGGAAAGACTTCAAACTATTTTCCAATTCAGCTGTTTCTGAGTCTACTGGAAGTTTCTGCAATTCTTGCTCTCGGATGTCCCCACCTAGTAGCTCTTTCATTTTTCTACCAAACTCTTTGAAACTGGAAACGTCCCATGTCCAAGCAAGACCAAATACTCCCATAGAGAAAGTAGTGGTAGCCAATAAAGAAGCATAACCAGCAGCTGATATAGCATCTCCATACAAAGAAAAAGGTGGTGGAGCATTATTTGCATGAAACAATTGAGGAATAACTAAAAAAAGATAAACGCGCGTGGTTAGTAAGACAAACTGTTCAAGACACAATCTAGTCTACTCATGGTTTTTCATTATGGGAGCAAATGTACTTACATTTCCTCTGCCTTACAGCTTTAAACGCAAATCTTGAACTAATCAACGTTAAAAGAGCTGATCCATAAAACAAACACATTTGTTTCTGTCGTCTGGCTTTATATTGTTGTAGAAGTTCTTGTTGTTCTGGGGTTAGATCCCCGATTGTGGTAGCTGATGTCAGTGACATTATGGACAGAGATTTACAGATGGTGAGAAGCGATTGAATCAAACGGAAGATTTCAGCAGGATTTGATATACCAAAATAGTTCTAAAGGCTCTTTTGATTATATCTCGAACATTAGCATAATGAAATAATATGGGAAATCAGTCGTCGTTTAGCATAAAGCAGTTGATGTTGAACGAGACAAGAAATGGAAATACTGTCTCAAAACAGGGAAGGCCTATTTAGAATGAGATGTGAAGTGTAAATGGGAAATCATGCTATTAACTCTGGTACACCAGACAATTGCTCTGAATGAATAATTACCTATATACGAACCCGCTTAGATGTTAATTTTATTATTTCTGAAAGAAATGATCTTGGAAGCTGTCTACTGTGTTTTCTTTCTTGTCTTATTTTGCTCAAAGGATTGCATCAAAATAGATATATTAGTTTGTAGGTTGGTACTCAGTGTGGTATAGGTTCTTACATTTGAGTAGGTCACGTGTATCAGCATCAATGATTCTTCTCTTATGATCAACAAGAAGAACCCATAAAAACGGAAGCTAGAAGTTTAATATGACATACTTTGTCTGTCTATTTACCTTAATTTCAACTGCAAATACTATTGAAATTAAGGGAAATGGTATTATATTATACAATCCTGAAAGACAATTCTCTTGGTACCATAGCTGCAGATTCGGTCTGTACTCTGTCATCATTTCTCCAATACATGTCATGACCTTACAACCAAGAGCCAATTGTCCAAGCAATTAAAAGTGTTTTTTTGATCTTGCCTATATGAACATAATCCATTCCTCATATCCACCACCGCACTTGCCATAAGGTTTCTCGGTCGCTTTCTCCGGTGCCAGTAAATATTTCTCCCATAACCGTTATTCTTAGCTCAAATCACGTGACKAACTTTTAGTGCAAACCTTGTTGATTATTCCGAGGATGCTTACCCCTTTAGGGAACTCATCGGAAACCTTATGTCCATTTTTCCACTTCTTCCTTCCGACATTCCTTTTCTAATCTACTCTCCGAGATGAGTAACTTCAGCTATACAATTTTTTTTCTTTCTATAGTAAGCTGGCAGTCATTCATGATGGTATATTTATATTTAACAATTGTACATATACGATAGTTCGTTGTTGAAGACACACGAGTAGTTCATACACAGTGTGATCATATATAATTATAGGGCTAAATAGATATATATCTACATGCTGCTCTCATGAATACAGAGAGAAGAGGGGTGTTTCTTCAACCTTGAAGTTTGAAAGTACATTCCACCGTAGAAATTTGGTTCCTGAAAAGTAAGCCAAAGTATCCCTTTTAACGCATCAGGTTTCAGTTGATCGACACTTTTGTTAGACTTCTATTTCCAGCCTGTTTGTTCTGCAATCAGCCATGGGATCTACACCTAGAAATAGACCTAGAAGTACCCCGAGTTCAATTTCGAACCCCAGCTTGAATTCCCACAGGGCCGAAACATCACGATGCTCTTTCCCGTCAAACTCCCAGGATGAGAAAGCGTTTGAAACCTTTGTAGAAGAAGAAACCGAAAGCTCAATTTTGAGTGACCATCAGAAATTTTCTACGTGGAAAAACACCAAAATAGCCAAAATCCTGTTATGGATTTGCCATTTTGCTCTTGCTCAATGGTTTCTAATTCTGATGGGAGTTTTCATTGCTTTGGCTCATTCGTTCCCTAATTTTGCTAGATCTGGCGGTCTTATCAAAGCTCAATATTCCATCGGCTATTTGGCAGTAGCAATCATTTTCTTTGTTTCTGGGTTGTCTATGCCAAGTAGGAAACTACTGGAAAACTCTCGGTTATGGAGATCTCATATTACTGTGCAGTTCATGTCGTTTCTAGTTACTCCTAGTATTACTTTTGGTCTTGTGATGGCTATCAAGGCAGCCAATAATCCTAAAATTGACAAAAATGTTTTAGCCGGTATGATTGTTACTGCTTG
The DNA here is from genome assembly GCA_001599295.1 of Sporopachydermia quercuum. Lineage (NCBI taxonomy): Eukaryota > Fungi > Ascomycota > Sporopachydermiomycetes > Sporopachydermiales > Sporopachydermiaceae > Sporopachydermia > Sporopachydermia quercuum. Next base: position 1,330,376 of record BCGN01000006.1, read on the forward strand.
TACACCTACTACTATATCTTCTAATGTGGTGATGACTCGTCAAGCAAACGGTAATGATTTGCTGGCTTTGATTGAAGTGTGCATTGGTAATATCTTGGGATGTTTTATTACTCCTGCGTTAGTTCAAATGTATCTGAACGAGTCTACAGGTTTTGAATTTGCCAATCCTGCTACAGATTCAAGCGTTGCTGTAGTTTATCGCAATGTTATGAAACATTTGGGGTTTGCTCTGTTTATTCCTTTATTCATAGGGCAAGTAATGCAGAACGTCTTTCCCAAGCAAGTTAAATGGGCATTAGTGACGTTCAAACTACCAAAAGTCGGTACTTTCTGCTTATCATTACTTCTTTTTTCCAGTTTTTCTACTGCTTTTTACCAAGGAGTATTTGAACAACTTACCACGCAGACCGTGCTTATGCTGGTATTCATGAATATTGGATTATATGTGCTATTCACTGCTATATGTTTCCTGCTTTCTCGACCTAAAATCATGATTGATTTGTTTCCTGTTACTCCTGAAAAGAAATCTGAGCTCTTTTACGCCAAATCGAAGTTCTATCAACTGATTTATAAGGAAGTGTCAAAGTATTATTATAGCAAACGAGACACGATAGCGATTATGCTGTGTGGAGCTGCCAAATCGGCTGCAATTGGAGTTACGCTGATTGCAGCGCAGTATGGAGGCAACCCTGAAATGATGGCATATATGCTTGTGCCGTTGGTGTTGTATCAAGGCGAGCAGATATTTGCTGCTCAATTGATGATTCCGATATTTAGGCGCTGGGTTCATGATGAGATTGAAGCTGAAGCTAAAGCTCAAGCAGAAGCGGAAGCTGAATTGAAAATGGTTGACGAAGACGCAGTTGAGGGGAGTAATGAAGAGAATAGAAGTAATACTGAGAGGGAGTGGGAGATAGGAAGTAGAGTATGAGTGATGGCGTATATGTCACTCACCACTACATCGTGGTTAAAGAGACGAGAAGGGCAATTGGTTATATCATCAAGACGTATGGAAAGACATGAAAAAGCTATAAAAGTATGAAAGGTATTGATAGGACGCATGAAACAACTCCCAATGCTGGCAAACCGTGCCATTAATGATTATGGAAAAGTATGGTTCCGAAGAAATACTGACGGCGGTAACTTCACTGCAAAACCTCCAATAACTCCACTGGCAGAGATGAAGCTCTTCTTGTTATCCTTTTGCAATGAGAACTAATTTAGAGAGAAAAAGTAGCAGCTGACGGAAAATTAGGAGAATAGAATGAGAGAGCAATAATAAATAGAATATGAACTAGAACTGGAGAGAAAAAAGCGGAAAAGGGAAGGAGCAATAGATAGACATAGACATAAACAGAAACTAACCTCAATACTTACACTTACATTTACATTTAGACATGACGATTTATTCCTATTGTATACATTTGCAGCAAATGAACCCTACTAGCAATCAAACTATTATTGACGAATATTCGAACGTTCAACTGYCGTGCGGTAATTCATAGAAGAGGACCAATCAAGCAGAATCTTTATTATGGGCGCTAATAGGACTAATAGAATTGTAAACACACACTTATCACACATTATTTATTAGCAAAACAAGCATTATCTGGCTGAGCTATGGAACGATATTATGGATTATTGATTTGTTTCTTAAATTACTGAAACATTAAAATACTATCAGTTAAACAGTAACATTACACTGTGGATTACTTATTGGTAAATTTGCAACAATGATTCATGCCAAACAAGCCTCAAATACCTTACGAATGCTGTCAACATTTGCGTGCGTTTCAAGTACCTTGACGTACGTCTACTAATAAGCTGCTCCTATTTGAGTTAAATGAGTTTCCAACTAAGTAATTAGAATAAATACAGAGGTATCTGATTAATTAGTTTATGAGATTTCTAACTGTTTATTTAGAGGCAAATATATATTTAACCATCCTTGGGTTTCATTTGACTTGATGGTCAAACATAGTTAAGGACATAGATGGTAAACAATTGAATGCCAACAGTTCTCAGCACAATATCTATTATTTAAATAACGTTTTTTGTCGACATAAAGCTGCAGGTTATCACTCCCAATCAGAAGAAGCTGTAAACTATAACGTTCCATATTTGTAGATTACTCTCAGGTTCTCTCAACACTTGATTAGACTTGGAAAAAATCAGAGAATAATAATTGCTTGTCATTCCCTTTAATTCAGATTCATTGCCTACACCTTTACATGCTAAATTGGAAATTTTAGAAGACAGGTTACACATCTAGTTGGTTCTCGATTAGCAATTYCTTCCTCTTATTCTTATTCTCAGTTTAGTTATTGTCAACATGAAGTGAACTAAGAGTTCCAGGATTATGTTTATTTATTAGCTATCAGAACAATAAGTGCAAAGGTTTCATAATTTGTATATTCTTATGGCCCTGACCGAGTGTTCACAAGTATTGGACGTCAAAGAGTAGTTGACCTTTGATGTTTGACATTCAGTTCAGTTGTTAATGGTTCTTCTGGATGAAGATACAGTTATGTATTCGCATAACAATTCATCCGAAAACTAATGATTACTCATTCAGTAAATACTTGCTGACTATACATTATAGCTGGTTGAATATGATTAGTGAAATAATATACAAGAGACAGAACTTTTGATAGTTCAGATGTTTGTCTGAATTTGACACTCAGGAAGAAAATATTATCCTGAGATGGAAAGGAGTATCGAACTTGCGGTGAATTCTGACGAATGCTCCGAAGCCAGCTCCTAATCTTTTGCTGGTATGCTCTATGCATACTAGTAGATACCGTAGTGTAGGCTAATACTAATAGTAACACTAATACTAATACAATACCAATACAATATAATATAATGTCATTCATTCTCTCTGACTAAAGCTTTGCCCATATTTACTAAACTTATCACACCTGTATATACTAACATTTCATTTTATGATACAACAAATACATTCAACTATCTCAGATATTCCATATCACAGCTGGTCCCATTTCATTGTAATCATTACGACCAACAAACATGTTTTCAATATTACCATTGAATATCTGTTTGGCGCCAATCTGGGCTCCCAAAAACACAGCATCGTCAAAGCCATAACTCTTCCATTCAGGGAAATATTCAGGGACTTTCGCTACCTTGATGGCCGTTGGGGCTTGTCCATGCCCTGCTGGTCCTGCTCCAGAGTTCACGGCCCCGCCGTATAATGGATTCACACTGTTATAATCTCCTGGTTTGGGAGTGTTTTGTCCTGGTGTATTGAACTGTGAGGGTAGTTCGGAAAATGTGGTTTGTCTTGTAATGACGAACTGCTCTTGAAGCTTGAGTAGCAAAGCTTCCTTGAACCCTTTCACTGCCGCGCCTCTGCCAACAATAATCAATCCTTCCCAAGCTTCCTGTCGATAGTTTATGTCGTCAATTTTGCTAATTGCTTTGAAGATGCCCTGGGAAATCTTTTCTAGTAGTTTTTCGCAGCCTTGGAATCTTTCCTTGCCGACTTCTAATTCATTACCCTCTGAATCATTGAATGTGTTTTTTTCCAATTCTGAGTTTTGCTTCACTTCCACAATGGCGTTTTGTTTTTCTCTCTCCTTTTCAGCAATGAAATCCCGTTCTTTACCTGATACAACAATCTGAGCTACATCTACTACACCGTCATCTTTCTCAAGGCTATCTAAGCCACTTTGCCCAAAAAACGAGTTTCTTGCATCGTCTGGAGTAAGCACTTCGTATATTTCGGACCATTTGAGGCCCTCTATTTGATCAGTGTTTAAATTAGGAATCAATCTTCGTAGTTCTTCGTTGATAGTGTTTCCTCCAACGTCTAAAACAATTGTTGCGTGTTCCACAGGGGTGAACTCTACAACAGGCGTGATTGATGTACTTTGGTACCCCACGTCAACAACACAGCTTGTGTGGTTTATTCCATGGGCGAAAGATGCTGCCAAGGCACTGGGTAGAATAGAAAACGCAGCAACCTTTAGTGTTTCAAACACGTAGTGGGTGATCTTCTCAATATTTACACGGGACCATCGGTGACTAGTGACAAGTAGCAAAGGGGTGAAACTGGCCAGATTGTACTTTCTGATAGCAGATTTGACAATCATTTTGATAAGATAATTCAATGCATCCACGTCCTTGATCACACCTTTCTCAATAGGATATACAACATCTTTCTCTTCACCAGATATTGAAAAGAGCTTTCCATGTTGGCCATCTCTTTGTTTATAAACTTTAGTTGGCAATTGGATCCCTGGGGGAGTCAATGATTCAGCCAAGCCTACCTGCGCTAAAGTGGTTCTGCTTCCTGGTTCAATAATCTATAAAATGTTAGTATAGTTGAGCTATCTAGTGAATACGGCGGATGTGAGGACACGCCTTGGAAAGTGCAGACACAATAGAACCCGTTTTCAGCACGACATTACACTTACCAGGAAATGGTCGTCACGGAAAAGCGGCATTTCTAAAAATACAGAAGGATGTTTTATTTTTGATTGGCTGGTGAGAACTGTTCATATAGATAAGTAAAGGAGAATTGTATTGTTGATATTTGCTGGGATTGTATTTGCTATTTGTGTTAGATACAGTTTGACACAGATTTAATTAAGTATTGTGATTTGTATGAGAAACAGGAGAAGCAGGACAAAAACGGAGAATACTATTAAGGAGGTGTACGCGAGACTTGGAAGGGTAACCAAATATGTTTAAGGTTTAAGGTTTGTATATTAACGCATATATATGCGCACTGTATGTAAGGTTTGCCATCTCGGTGTTGGGTTGATCAGGTACAACGGAACGGAAGGAGAGACAGCCGGTGCCGAGAGCTGAGGTTTAGGAGTAAGAACTCCTCAGTCTTGTTGCTTAAATTGTTAATTCGAGGCCTGAGAGCTCAGTTCGTCGGAAGCCTAATCACCGATTGTACTATGTATTCTAGATATGTTCTTTCTACAGAATAGAAGCAGTATATATATACCGTCATTACAGGCTCAAAAATAAGTAGTGAATGATTTATTCTATTGATGCTATTGAATGTCATGTACGATGTGTGGAATCCAGGTATTAATAATTGAATTTAATATTTCATACTATATMTATCATATAGTGTCGAATCGTATGTTTCATGTTGTACGTTTCATCTTTTCACGCTTCTGTTCTAAATCCCACGCTAAATTCATATCCTGTGATAATACAAACGCTGGCTGTGTATATGCTCTGTTATGACGTTTTGTTGGTTGAAGAGTACCTAGCTTTGGTCGTTCCAAATTCTGTACCGATATATTAGAGTCATTTTTTGGTTTTGAGAAGAACTTATTTTCCAGTTCTTTTGTCAAAGGCTGAGTCTTGGCAGGGAATTTGAACGTCAAATTCAACAACGATGTGTCATTCTCTTTATTGCTGTTGTTCACAGGTGCCAAACTGCGTCCCAATGAAGGAGAGCCAAAGCTGCCTTGATTCAAGCTCAGAGTCCTGGAAAGCTTTCTTGAAGTTGAGCTGTTGAGATCAAAGTTAAGGTGGGAAGATGAGCGAATTCTACTAGCAAAGTCATTTGTAGTGTTCTTTTTATCATCTCTGTGACTGGAACTGCTGCTGAAATTACTGAAGCTGCTCGACTTTGATTCCGGTTGTAGAGGACAGCCAAAAGAAATAGATAATGATCTACCATTAAGCTTGAACTCCTTGCGGAACTTATCCATACGTTCTTCACATTGAACAGTATGGTCTTTTGAATCCATTTCAATATATTTCCGAGGGTAGCACCTAGATGAGTAACGTTCAAAGAAGTTCTTATACCCGCCTTCTAACACGACAATGTCTGGATAATGCAAGTAAGGATATCTGGCAGTATTTAACGATCTATCGCAGCGTCTAAGATGTAATGCCATTAAAGGACCTCTATGAGAAGACAATTCGCAGTGAAAGATCACCAGTAATCGTTCAGGGTTGGTTTCGGACTCACCATATTGCTTCAGCAGTTGGTTTCCCAGTTGTTTTTGTGATGAGATATTAACTGCACCGTCAATATGGCCACCTTGGAATTCGTATTCAAAGCGACAGTCTACGACGATATGGCGATCGTATATTGTCTTATACTTATTATCCAGAATGTCGCATAAAGTATCGCGATCTATTCTTCTCAAAGGATCAGCATCAATAGTAAAGGTAGGAATAGGGCAAGAACCATCGTCAAGGAAAGAGTCAACGTTCTGAATCAGAGGTGACTTCAACAATGAACCTGTTGGAACAGGAACCGCCAATGACTGTTTTTCTGCTTCAACGATTTCCTCAGGCTTCTGGAACATAGAATGGGTTCTTCTAAACTTGGTCCTATTGGCTGAATAACGATTATATCCTTTAGGTCTCACAGAGATTGATTGTAATGGAGAGTCTATAACAGACTCTGTTAGGGAATCGTTGCCAATTTCAATCATACTATCGTTACTTGTATCGTTGATATCATCAGGCATTTCAGTCGAGGTTTTATTCTTTTTATTCTCCTCCCCAGAGATTTTCTTTCTAGTTTTATATTCGGGTACTGGTGATGGCACGCAGAATGAATATACATCCTGTGGAAGCGGTGAGTTCTGTTCTTGAATTTTCTGTAATACTGGGTGAGGCTGAGAACGCGTACTGTTAAATGAAGCGGAAGAGCTAAAATTAGGAACAGATGTTGCAACAGAAGATGTGGACGATGACCTTGAAAACGAGTGTTCCGATTGTGCTGTACTAATGGACGCAGACCGTCTTAAGCTAAAAGGAGATTGTTAGTAAATGCAAGCGTGAATGAGTTTAATGTAATAAATAACAATACGATCGTGGTCTGTGGTTTGTGGTTTGTGACTGGCAGTCAGTTTATTATTAGCTTGTTTAGTCATCACAAGAATACAAAACGAACGTTGATACAAAATCCACAGAACACAAAGCATTAAGCAGATGATTGAACAAATAATGAGGAATGCAAGCACATACGAGGGAAACAAACAACTTCCTGAGTCTTCTCGTTGTTTTGTTTGAGGAAAAAAGTTACTGACAGGTTTGAAAGGAAAGGAAAAACCTGATTCTGCTGCTGATAAAGGCTTTGCTGTTGACAAGCTGGAGACGTTTGAGAAAGACCCAGATATTGAAGAGGATGATGATATGGAGGAAGCGGATGATGATGCTGATGAGCTTCGAGCTGAAAATAAAGAACTGGTAGATAAGTTTAGGGAAGGAAAAGATTTCAACGAGCCGTTTGAACAGGAAGTTGTTTCTGATCTTGATACCGCCGTTGGTTCACTATCTTTTTTCATAGACAGGAATCTCGCATCAGTTTGACTTGAATGGCATGGCCTTTTATGGGGCAAGGGAGAAAGTTCAATGTCGTCATTGCTGAATAGACCTTTGCTTTTCGTCAGTGAAGATTCAGTAGAGCTCCTATGGAAAAGGGATCTTCTATAAGTTGGAACAGATTCATGATTGTTTTGTTCGATATGGAAGTTCTGCGATAGATCAGCAGCCAGTGTTGTCGTAGGACTATCTATATCCAAGTCTATATCATTCAAGTCATTTGTTTTCAATTGTGATAGCGATCGTTTGAAACTAAACTTGTTTTTTGTTTTCATAGGTCTACTTTTCCCCTTGCCCTGTCCAATATGTACTGGAAGAAATGATGGCGAATCATTGATTGATGGTGATAAGCCATCTGAAGTTGATAAGGATGACGAAGCAGGCGATTGTGAAGTTCCGTTACATTTGACATCTTGAGTGTTTCTTATCAAACCAGTGGATTTGGTATAGGTTTCTTGTGATGGGAACTTTCTAGTCTCCAATGGTTTTTTGCCTAGTATGGAAGACAAGAAGTTTGGTTTCTGGAACATTTTGGCATTGAATTCAATATCAGAGCTTTCGACCACCATGGTGGGATAGATTTCGATTGATTATGGTGATAATGTTTAGTGATATGTTAATGAAGTATTGATGAAGTTTTGATAGGTCAAACAACGTCCATTACCGTCTTCACCTCTAGTATTTTTCTCTCGCTTTCTGCTATAGTTAAAATATGAGTTAATAGTGCTAGTTGAGTAGTGGAAAGCAGTTGATTGACAATCGTTGATTTGTTGCTGTCATGCTATACTATATCTTCCTTCCCTTGGTGACTAACTCTTCGTTCAACTAGTAATCAATCAGAGCAGAGTAAATTACAGTCATTTAGAAATATCTAAACATATTATTCTACCATCATCAAGTCAATCAATTTGTTCGTTCAATCAATTCATTCTTTCAATTCTTTTCCGGAGCATTTCATTATTTCATCACCCATTCAACTCGATTTCTATATTTTGACTAGCAAATTGAATTCAATTGTGAGGTTTTAAACATGAAATGGAACCTTTTTCTATACGAAACTTAAAGTTTAAATGGAGGTAGTAAAATGAGTGACCAAACAAGGTTTCAAGTGGAGATAAATGTACCCAAGACACAAAGAAGGGGGATCAAAGCGTTGGAAAATAATGATAGTAAGATAAATTCGTATCAGAAATTGTTTTATGAATGAGATTTGAAACGAATGTATTGGACCAGTCCTGAATCATAGATTGGTCTCCTTCAATTGGGAAATTCAACTGAGCTTTCACGAATACGCAAGAATATGAATTGGGTTTGACAATTAATTGATTATTTCCTCTAAAGAGTATTCGTATGCAGAAATCTACATAATAATTTTGAAAGTTTGAATAAATTATCTTCTCCGTTAAAGTTCTTTTTCTTGGTATAACTACAGATGAAACGAAACCTTCAAATTTAAGGTTTCACCTAGGTGAAGCTAAATTTGGTATGAAAATGTAGGCAGGTTATTTACTTCATGACATCCCTATTGAGGATTTCAGATCAAAAATAAACGGAAAGTAAAAGAAGAATTATTGGTTGGAATGCAAACTACAAGATCACAACAGAGATTAGTAATAAGATAACAGTAGATGGGAAATTATTTACCGCTGTGGAAAGCTAATTCAAATTGCTTCTAAGATGTGGTGCATTTTGTTTTTCCCCAACCGTCTCGATTGCTAGTGTAAAATAATTTTTTCAATCAATGAATAATGAAAACCTTTTCTCAATGTTCGTTTTTTTTTATCACTATAATAAAAAGTTTGTCCAGGGTTCACTGTATTGGCTCTAATCGTATAAATAGCCAATTGCTTTCCATGTAACGTCTACGAAACTAGAGAGGTTTTCTGATTTTCCAATTTGAATCAACTATCACTTAATGGAACTTTCCCAACTGAGAGGCTTTTCCAGCTTTAGCTGATTCATTAGTCCTATAATACATTGTAGACTACAAGTATGATAATTGTTAACTTCTACCGTTATATAATGGTTATTTTATATTTATGGGTGTATATAAATACTCATTGTACTCYAATTATAATCAATGCTCGTATTTGTCTTTACTTCTTTCACATTCATGGAAACTGGCCATGCCTAATGTCCAGTGGAACACACGAAGCTTTTTTCTTCATCACTACCATTGTCATATCGAATGTTATTAGAAAGCATTATTTGATTATTATACTCTAATCTTCTACGGAAATTTTGCTGTTTTAAACTCTGTTATAGAAGGAGAGGTGAGGCTAGTGATTGGAATGCAAGATAGAGATTATTTCTAAATCAAATTGTAGGCTCAAGGCTGTAGAGTAGGTTCGGATATAGGAGAATAAGGAAGAAAACAGTTCATTGCTTGAAAAGGTTAATCGAAATATTTCTAAACATATGCAATGATGTTTTCTTCTATTGTTAGTAGCCTGTTTTACGAGTATGAACAGTTAAAGCAAAACCCATCAGTGTTTAAATTGTATAGAATAGTCTTTACCTTACACATCAACGGATACCTAGTTGATCAGAACATAAAGTAACGTGAAAACACTATTTAATCATAAGAGAACAAATTCATCAGCCTTCAATATGCTCAAATGCATTCATAAATCAATGCCATCTTGATAGTGTTTTAAGACAGGATAAGATCAAGCCAATTGTTCTTTGACTTACTATAGTAGGCAAAAAAAGCAGCATGGTCGCCGTAGTCTCTTCTTCAGAACAACCCTTTTTTTTTGGAATCCTGCTAAGTGGAGTTAATGCTGATGATACAACAAATGAAAATTTCAATCAGCTTCAGTCTTCCGACCCTTGAACATTATCTATCTGTACTGATTTATTGATCCAGTACCATTTGATGCTTAAGAAAAAGCCAAACAATCTTAGTCAAATGAGAATTAAGTGAAAAGATTCAACTGTAAATTCACGCGTTTGTTTATGAAATTCCTTAATGGTCAAATTTCTAATCAGATTAGGTGAATATTTGCTTGGAGGTGTAACTGAGTTTAGAGATACGTTTTCCGATATAAGTAATAGACATCCAGTTTAGTGTTCACTAGATGGTTTTCGAGTGAACCCTCCCTAACTATAACAAACTTTATTATATGTATACTTTGGATCAGGCTGTCTAGTCTTGAAAGTGCAAACTTAAGCCTCCACCCTGGTCTCACCAGGAGATCAATTTCATAATAAACGTTCTATAAAATTAGAACAACCTGTTATTCGATGAAATTCTATGGACATAAATATGAATCTAGAGTAAAATAGTATTCAGTGACATATATAGTCTATAATAACTATATGATATGAATTAGATATGACTTCCAAATCCCATATGAACTTTACAGTATGTATCATCAATTGTTCAAGAAATATTCTGTCAACATCATCCTCAACAGAACCTATCAACCTAACAGAACCTAACATTCCATTCCAATGAATTCCTGAGCAATTTCCTATACAATATACTTTTATCGTCTATTTTACCAAAACAAGAAGAAATTCCATTGCAAAATTCATTTGAATTAAACTTTTAAGTATTTTCTGGGATATTCGAAAACAGGGTATAATTTTGGCCCAATTTTGAAATAGCAATCCATTGTAAGTTCCTAACTAATTGTATTAATTTTCCGATTAATCCCATTCCTGAGCATGTAAGACGATCTTGACATCTAGTTCAATACATCGACCAACTACTGAGTCCCATGACAAAAACAACATCCTCTGTTTCAGAATAAGATCACCAATATAACTATACCAGTGGATATACATAGATATATCAATAGCTCTAGCCATTGGACCGAGCTCATCAACAAACTCCTTTTGTTAAGAGAAACCTCTTATAATCCTTTTCTAACCTTTCATAATCAATTTCATGTTGTTGAACGCATATAGATCACCATTGTTGTACTAAACTGAAATAAGATAAACATGAACCTAATGATGTATTGGCTAGTGAATCAAGGTTCCTTCAAACCAGTTTCATCATTTACTCATCCGTCATTCAAAACAATGAAACAACGAATCAGTAAACTTTCAACATTCTTCCTTTCTTTCCGTTTGTTTTGATGCCCACCCTATTGCTACAAATAAGCGTACATTTATACATATTCAGATGAAGGACAATAAAGAGATCAATCAAATAACTCAACTTTGTTTCTAACAAACAAATGAGATGAGGAAAGCTAGAGGCGAAGAAGATATCTTGATTTGGAAGAACATTGAAGTTATTTGGTAGAACTTGATATAAGGAGGTCAGTAATAAATATGCTATATACTTAAAGTGACTTTGATATAATAATCATGCACTTGTTGGTAGTGGTGATCTTGTTGACTGTCGTTATTTGACTATTATTTTATTATTTATTGTTCACTCACAGCTTTACGAACTCATAGCAATGTGCTTTATACTTTTCAATGAAAACAATATATCTTTCGTATAACGATGAAATATCGTATTTATTTAATTGTGTAGTTAGTTAGTCGCGTTTAGATTGTTATTCGGAATATTCAAGTAATGAGGTCACCATCATAATTTGTAAACAAAAGTTATTTCAGTTTCAGAATGATTAAAATGAAATGCTGATTTTACGGTATGGTAAAAGTTCTCAATTGATTACTAAGATGATAAGTGTTAAATGTAAATATGATTGACATCGTAGAACTGACAGGGATAGCAATACAATATATTCTTATTGTAGATTATTTACAATCCATTGTTTACAGATAGCAGATTGATACATGATATGAATAAAACAAGTAATAGAGTGGTAATTCCTATTAAAACCTAATATATAAGATGTTCTGTATTAATAAATGATTTATTCATATGTCGACACAACACTCATTCGCAATGCGATGAATATAGTGGTTAGTAAGAGTGAGAAAGGAGTCGAATCTATATATGGTTTATCAAAATGACAGAGACCGCTACTGTTATTTTGAAATAAACTGTTTGATCTGAATTATTTGATCCTGCTTTATCAACTATCAGCAATTACTGAGAATAAAAGCAAAACTGATAGTCTGAACAATAAGGATATTCATAAAAGAGAGTAGAAAAAGGGCATCATATTGATGATTACTATAATAATTTTATCGTACAATTAATATTCCTTTAAGGATAAAACGACGGCCTATCAAATACCAGCGTTCTTCTTTGTTTTGTACATTCATTGATAATCAACAATGATAAATCGTTCTTATTGGTKAAAATAGGGACAAGACACAAATAAAAATAGGATTGCTCTATGTATGATATCAACAATGAGTTTTTGAAGTGAATCAGTTAGTTAACCATTGAAAGGATGTTAGGCAACTAGACAACACTTGTATAATACAATACTATGATGATAGAAAATATCATATAGATGAATTCCAACAGAGCATTATTCCCATCATAACCAATCTGTTATTATCAGACACAATAAACATGTTACTCCTAAATAATGGTTAGATCTTGCCACATCTTTAAATAAAGTAGATAGTGGATAGATAGAATATTAGCCTTTCCTACCTACGACCAAGTAACTAACTGTCCTTTCATTCTTGGGAAGTCAGCTTTATTTGCCTAGCCACCTCATCGCTTTTGCCTTGCTTTTACCTCTTTGCCTTTCTGCCTAACTTACCTCATTCCTTATCTTAGACCCTACACAAGGGATAACTATTCTCATCCAGTAGACCCTTTTCATTACCCCAATCCAGTAATACATCGTGTGCTAAGTTCATTCATCATCACTTTATTACTCTTTTAATGTCAACATTACCACGTGACTAATTCCCAATCATTCTCGTAACTCTGCATAAYCATACATGATTCATGCATATGACACACAGAAACATCTTTTTCATCGCCATTAGCAAACATTTCTCCTTGTGCATTACTTAATGCTGTCCCTCATTTGCTGCAACATTAACGGAACAAAACACTTTGAATAGTCATTCTAAAGCGGGGTAATTTACCACAATCATCTTTGTGTTGTTGTTGATTTGATATTTTGTTTGTGATTGACACTCTGAAACATACACGCAAGCAGCTTCCCTTCTTGCTTTTTTGCTTCTCATTTGTGATCCAAATTTCGGAGCAGATCGTCCTGTTGAGAAAACTCTCTTCCGCAATTCATCCCGCATTGTGTTACAAAACCATTCAGTATCTAGACCTCTCGATTACCCCGCTTCCCCATGACTTCCAGAGACTCCTATGCCACTTCCCCGTTCTCGGAAGCCAACCATTTGGAGGCCAACGATGAAGCGGAAACTCCGCTTCTGGACCCGATTTCTCGGAATATCAGCGACTCGGCTTCTTCTTTTGAGTCATCTAGGCTTCTTGACCACAGAACAGAACCGTTAGCGGTCACTAACTCTGCGGGAACTGTTACTGGAACCAATAGCAACTTTCCGGGCAAACTTCGGCCCACTTCGGTATCTCATCGGGATCCCCGCGCGGAGAATTACCCATTCGGGGTCGGAAGCTCTTTTGCGCAACCTAATTCATATGCTCAGGGTAAGCTTTTCACCCGGCGGCGGAAAAGCTCGGTGTCTGCCGGGAAATCTAGGAATAGTTTTCTCAGATCATTTGGCGGAAACAACCCCAGTCGCGTTTCCTATGCAGCACCACCTTTTGCATCGATTTCTGGTCCTGGTTTGAATTATGGGAACAATGCCGAAATAGATCCCATTGACGAGACTCATCCACTTTTATCCGGTTCCGACCCCAACCTTAAATATACTGCCGCCTCTACTAACGCCGAGAACCCCAACGCTAGTTACAGCTTTTACCCCGATTTTTACCCCTCCGAGCCTGATTATCCGGATTCAAAGCCCTCTTCCCGAAGAGCTTCCGACACCCCTTCTTTGGACGACGTGTGCTTTCCTGTAGACTCCGCTCGGGATTTGCTCGATAGTACCGGAGAATCTCGGAAAGTCTGGCCCGACATTCAGCTGCTTCAAGATTTTGCCGACGAAGAACGTCGGGAATTGGAAGAGATTCTTCGTGTGGATTCGGAGCATGAGTCTGACCGGAAGGGAGTCACTGGAAGCTATACTTCTGGGTCCTCGGGCGAAAACCGGGAAGTCTCATTCAACAGAACAGCGGCTTCTTTTTCCTTATTGAAAAATACTCGTTTAAATGAAACAGAAATGATGTCCGGAGGGAAACTCAGACCCGAACCGTTCAATCCCTGGGCTCAAAAGACCAGACGTTGGAAGCGGGAACGGGAAAAATCGAATGTCGGCTACTTGGGGAACTCGGGAACATTCGGAACATTTGGTTTGTACGATGATCGGAACCCTTTACAATATCGATTTACTTACTTCCGAGGGGATCTAGACTCTACTATACATTCACAAACGATCTCGGGTCTTTTGCAGCCTGGTCAATCTTTTTCGGAACTATTTCCCCCTTCGGAAACTGGCGGTACAAATGCTGAGGCCCCAAATACGGCAACGGGAAATCCCGGAACACAGAACCACACAAAAAGTCGTTTCCAACAACAACCGCAATCGCAATCGCAGCCACAGTCGCAGCCACAGTCACAACCACAGTCACAACCACAGTCACAACCACAGTCACAACCACAGTCACAACCACAGTCACAACCACAGTCACAGCCACAGTCACATACACAAACCCCATTAGGAACTACAGCCGGAAATTCCCGAGACAGTTCCGTTAGCTCCGATTTCAACAGCAATACGAACGCAAACGCATCCACTTCGGTACCAACAGCACCGACGCCCCTCCGACATGTGTTTCATACCGACGCTTCGGGAACTAAATTTCCTTCCGGGTCATCTCGTTTAGCGGATCAATCAGAAGCCTCGGACTATGGCGGAAGATCCGGCAACGAAACCTTGGAAAATTCACCYTTTTGGCTAGACGTTCTGAACCCAACGGAGGAAGAAATGAAAGTTCTATCAAAAACCTTCGGAGTTCATCCGTTGACTACCGAGGATATATTTCTAGGAGAGAACCGGGAGAAAGTTGAATTATTTCGGCATTATTACTTTGTATGTTTTCGGTCATTTCAGGTAGCAAGCGAGGTGAGCGGGAAGTTCAACGACGAACGCCCAACAAATTCCGCTTTTTCCACCGGAGTGAGTGCCGGAAATAACTCTGAATCAACTACACACTTCGCTTCACCTTCCATTATTTCTCGCTTTTTCCGCCGCAGATGGTCAAACTCCGCTAAAAGTGAATCATCCGGATCTCTACCCCGCAAGAAGAACCGATCCCGTAAAGCTTATTCCAAAGAACTATCTCCGCTTAACATGTACATCATTGTATTCCATGAAGGCGTCCTCACGTTTCATTTCTCTCCAACAACTCATCCCATAAACGTTCGACGCCGAGCTCGAATGCTCCGAGACTATCTTACGGTTACTTCCGATTGGCTCTCATATGCACTTATAGACGATATCACTGATGGTTTTGGCCCGTTAATTGAGTCAATTGAGCAGGAGGTAAATGATATAGAGGACACTATACTTCGGATCAACTCGGATATCAGTGAGAGTGGGGAAAGCGGAGAAAGCGGGGATGAAAAAGAGGGAGACGATTATGGAAGAAACCGGAGTTGGAACCGGGAGTACGACCGGAAATCGGAAAAATCAAGCGGATCCACTCGCACTTCGGAATCCGAACTATCTAGTAACGAGATTGAATGGAAGCAGAAAGGTGATATGCTCCGAAGAATCGGAGAATGTCGGAAACGGGTAATGTCCGTACTCCGGCTTTTAGGCTCAAAGGCTGACGTCATCAAAGGCTTTGCTAAGCGTTATTCTGAGCATTGGGACACTGGGTCTCCGAGATCGGAGATTGTCATGTATTTAGGTGACATTCAAGATCATATAGTGACGATGGTACAGGCACTGAATCATTATGAGAAGTTATTAGCAAGAAGTCATAGTAACTATTTGGCACAAATCAATATTGACATGACAAAGACAAATAATGACATGAATGACATGTTGGGAAAAATATCTATTTTGGTAAGTTAGGCGATTTTAGGCAAAGTTTATCGAGATTTACCGGGATTTGCCGAGGTCTGGTTTGAATTAGTAGAAGAAGTATCCATAAATAGGCTGTTAAGCGAGCTACCATCCGATTTTGGAACAAACACGGCAACAATTGAACCGACTTATTGCTGATTCTATACTAATTTATACTAAAATGGAAAGAGTTACCGAAATCGGACGGAATAGTTGAACTTTGGAAAGCGGAAATAATARCATTAAATATTCCGGTATTTCATCCGCATTCTACCTCCCAACTACTTCCCCTTTAATCCAGCTCCTTCAGCAATCCAGATTGAAAACAAAACCTAATTTTATCTCTTTTTCTCTTTACTCTTTGGAAGACCTTGGAATGTCTCGGAATAGATTTTATGTTTCATCCTGTACTAACCTAACCTTATAGGGTACAATTGTCCTACCGATGAATATAATCACAGGTTTATGGGGTATGAATGTCATAGTCCCGGGACAAGAACATGAAGGATTAATATGGTTTTTTTCTAGTAAGTTGAATTTGTGGAGTTCGGAACGGAAGATATCGGAATACGTTTTGATTCTAACCTTGTGCTATAGTATGCGGGTCACTTTTGTTGTTCGGAGTACTATGTTACTTCTATATGAATAAGTATTACATGTAAACATGTAATAGACGATCCGAAATCTCGGATATTTATAGAACTCAACCCGAAAAGTGCCAAACAGTTTTTTTTGTTGCCGAATTCATTGAATATTCAAGTTTTACATATAATTCTCAAGACATTTGTAAGATGAGACATGATGTTTTACAAAGTTCCGAGTCATATGTTGGGGTAAATGTGACTCAGTGATAAGTGATAATGTCCTTAAAGTCGTGTGTAAATTTCCCCACGTTAGCCATAGCCATGACACAGGCAGTTATGTTAGGCAGAAAACTAGGAATTTCAGTATTAACTATTCGTTTAATACTATGTCAACCATATTCAAACTAATGACTAATTACACATTTAATATATGTGAGCATAAATCTTTCTGCAATTTCAAAAAAAAGTCATATTATAGTGCTTTCTTTCCATATTTCTTAGCACAACAAAGTTACATCGCTTCTCTGACAAACCCTTGTCTCACCACTTCCTAGATAATATTATCATGACACATTTAATCCACCGAGTCTGCTTCCAATGTCACGATGACATTCATTAACTCTCAGCTCAGCACTCAAACATCTTCTATCCATCCATCCACAAATCATATTCCTTTCATTTTACATCTTTCCCCTGTTTCCTTCCTTTTCTCCCTTTTCAGGACTTCTATAACCATATTGAGAAACCTTCCAATCATACTTTTCTACTATTGAAAAAGACTATCGCGCTTCCAGGACCATTTTACCATCACATCCAGCGGGACATACCTACAAAACTACTGCAAAATGTTGAGATCTCAATTGCCCAGAATCCAGACAGCTTTCTCTAGAGCTTTCACTCGCCCAATTGTTCCAGTACTCAACCATAGTAGATTTTACTCTTCTTCTACTGGAAACAACATATTGACCCCTGATTCAACTCCTACAAAGTTGACAGCTGGCCCAATTATTGTGAAGTACACTTCAGAACACGAATGGTTAGCCGTTCACCCTAATAACGAAGCATACATCGGAATCACCAAATACGCTGCTGATGCATTAGGTGATGCCACCTATGTTGAATTACCAGAAGTCGGTAATGAATTCGAAGTCAGTGACTCAATTGGTGGTGTTGAATCGGTTAAATCTGCTTCGGAGATTTATACCCCAGTTTCTGGTGAAGTCTTAGAAGTCAATAGTGAACTAGAAGCATCACCAGGCGTTATTAATTCTGATCCTATGGGTGAAGGATGGATTGCAAGAATTAAGCTTGCCAATGTTGAAGAACTAGGTTCTGGTGATTTATTAGACGAAGCAGCTTATGAAGCAAGTCTGAAAGAGTAAAGTGGAATGACGGAGTAGAAAGAAGGAAATGAAGTAGCTCTGGTGGAACAATAATCATGAGAATTATGATCTATTTTGCAGTTGTTTTGAACATCGATGAATAAACCAGCAAAAAAGCAAACAAACAACAGATAACAAATAACAACTTGTTATCTCAATCGTAAAGGGTGAAAACAACAGGTGTTAAGAAAGGCTAACACAACACCACTATTTATATCGCCTTTTTCTATTCATTGAAATATAAATTTTAATAATATGTTTGATGATATCAACGTGAGAACTCCTACTATAAACTGACATCTTTTATAACAGGCTTGTTATCCCCACGGTATTTTTCAATAGAATGAATTGAACTCTTAACCACTCAACTAGTAAAATGATGGGTTGATGAATTATTCTGTTGATACTAAGTGGAGATCAGCAATAATCTACCATTTCAAACAACAGAGACGAAGCTCTAAAACTCGATGATTTCAATCTTGATGTACTATTGATGAAATAGAACTCTTTCCTACCCAAATCTTGTTCACTAGACATACAATTCAGGGCAATTTCCTGACTTTCGTATCAGCTTTTGCTGAAACTTTACCCAATTAGCTATCACAACTATTGTGCCAATAAACTAACCCAGATGACCACCGTAAGATAAATAGTAATCCATCTCCTAAGTTTCGTCTTCATGAATGGATCTCAAGGGAAGTTGTATCCATCTCCATATACAAGTGCTATGGAATAACCAACCAAGTAACTCCAAACTCCTGCAGCACTTGTCAACTTATCGAATACGAAATACTAAGTAACAAACAACTAAGTATCAGATAGCCAATTGGTGGTTAGAGAAACGTAGCAGCTGTTTCAATGCCATTAGAGATCCGTTGAAACTTTCCTTTACGACGTGGAACAACCGAAAGAGTCACCTGAATGTTTTCCGGTAAATGCACAAGAGATAAAAATTAAGTACTTGATCAAGTCGACAAACCTCAAAACAACATATTAACATTATTATGAGATCAGAAGAAACTAACAATAACAATAAAATATAATATTTTTACACAGTAACTTACCTTGTCTATGTACATTTAGTAAGTAAGAGCCATTCATAACACATATTTTCACCTTTATCACTCTTATCATTCTACCATCAAACAACATAGTATTTCCTTATCATTATTTGGATAGTGATCACCATATTATTTGTCTTGTTCCTTTTAAATAATTGCCAAATTTGAGCTCACCTTTGCATCTTCATCAACTGTGCGGGTTTTTAATTGTAATCCATGAATACCATTTTCCATCTCCAACTCATTCTTCAACAAACCATACACCATTCGATGTCTAGCAGGCTGCGGTTTGCCTTTGAAAGCATCAGATACTATCAATAGTCTGAAATGTGATTCTTTGATATTATTGGCACCTGCCATTCCTCTATGATGAACATGTTTATGAGAATCGTTGTTGATTTCAAACTTCACCGGCTTAAGAGCTTCCGTGATCTTAGTTTTCACTAGCTTAGTGATAGGCCCTTCTTCTTGAGCTTCAGTGACCATTTTTCTGGTTATGTAACTGTTTTCTTGTACTGCCTGAATTGATCTCAGTACAGGTCTTGGTCTCAATATACTCTTTGATCTCCACATATCCTTCACTTATATAAGTTTAGTATAAACAGTATACCAAACTAATGGAAATTCATAATATTTAATAGATACATTAAGATGKTGATGAGACGTCTTCACAAACGCGATACAACGGATGATTGGTTATCGAAGAATGAGGTTTTTGTACAATATAACTAAGCACAATTTGTGGTTTGTAACTTCAGAGATACCCTGTTGTGGGCTGGACTCCAGCAAATTGTACAAACAGCATTTGATATCTGGTTTCTGCTTTGTTTTTGATTAGCTCATCATCAAATAATCCAGTTTCTGCTGTAAGGGAAGATCAGGAATAGCGAAAATGATAGTGAAAGTAACCAAAATTACATTTATCTGTCAATCTCTCCTCTCTTTCACCAATTGAACAGGACTAAAGAATAACTGATCGATATTATTTGAGATCAATTAATATTTTTACTTGTATTTATAGGCTGGTTTACCTAATTTAGTTGAAACGCTGAAATCAATCTGCGCCATTCAATTATCAWTCGTTATTCCAACGCCTATTTGCCATCGACCATGTTATCACGATGATAGGGGGAAATAAACCATTAGATGTTAGAAAATATTTGGAACAGCAAGGAAGAATAAAACCTGCTGAAAATAATAAAACACGTGSAAAGAAGGAGTCTAATTTACCAAATGTAGATGAGTTCAGACTAGGGAGTCTACTCAGTTATGCTGATAATGAAGGTATGTGGTCAGGGAAATCATCATGCATGTGATGTGATTGCAGTAATAAAATTTTTAAAGTACTATAAATATGAGATACTTAGCTGATAGCGAGACAGCTACTTTTTATCACTATACTACTATATTCATATATATATATGGTACTAAATTATATTCAATTGTTTCCAATACCAGTACTATTACTGTCGCTATCTGCATGTGCTACTACAGCTTAACTCTTTTCATTCATACTAACATAACATCTAATCATTAGTTCAAAGGACTTCAAATGCGTTAATCGCATCCATAAATACTTATAGAAAAGACCTTTCTGATGAATTGGACGAAATTCAAGCATCTCAGAATAATCTAGGCAATTATATTGCAACAATTGATTCCATGGCTAGGAGAACATTGGAAATAACGTATCAACGTACCGCTAAAGTGTCTTCTGATTTATCTCAGATTCGTCATGGTAAGTTATATATCACTCTGACCATAGTGATGATGATGGTGATAATTTAATGGATAATGATAATAATACTGTGGGATTTCATTGTAGGAGTAGTTGAATAACTGTCACTCTTGAGAGATTGAGATCAGGCGAGATAAAGTGATACCTGGTACTCATTCTTCGATTTACTCTTATTGAAAGTTCTACTTAAAGGCAGGCTAATTTGTTGAATAGTGAGAACAATGAGCTTTAATAATCGGTTATGCTGCGATACGGATATAATGCAACTTAAACGCATAATCTTATCTATTTTATGGTGTATTGTGCTATGATTGATCTATCAGTATTGGTGATAGTATATTGCATATGAACTACTATGAGCTGTAATTATTGACTACCATAGTTCACTCTTTTCACTATGATTCTAATCAACATGACCAACGCTAACACCAAGGGTTTATTGTCATTGTTCTATTCTACCTTTCAACAAATGGTTGATAATCCCATATATTATCGTTTCCGAAATTTATTACCGACCGGAAAAAAGGATGAGAATGATTTCCTAACGTGCTCTACCTTCTCCGATATGTTTTCAATATGGGAGAAAACTTCCACTTCGTTTCCGCTATGCTTCCTGTCTACTACTAACATTTCCCCTTTAGTGTCCTCATTAGCCATTGAAACAGAGAAAACGTACAACATAATGCAATCAATACTTGTTTATATTAGAGAGTTAGACCAGAAATTACCACCTCAAGAAAGGCTGTGTCGGAAAGAAAGCCTTCACAGAGAGCATTATCCTAAACTGCACTCATTCCTCGGTGAGAAGTTTCCTCATAGTTTTGACGATGAAGATGACGATGACAAGCATAACGGAGAACATGGCGAAACTGACAAACAGAACGGAAATGATAACGGATATTTTGAAACCGCTTTAACCGATTTTCCCTCCGAATTCCCTTCTAGCAACTTCAACCAGCAGGACATAGTCAATGACTACAATCATCGAACAACAAATTCGGAAATTCCTCAAGAACGAAAGGAAAACAAAAAGAAAAAGAATAAACAAGAGGAAGCACTGCAAATTAAACCTTCGTCTTCCTCTTCGTTAACTCCATCTATTTTCGACAAATCTATCTTTCCAATATCCATTTCCGCATCTCCAGCTGTTACTGCTGCTCCTGAACCTTCCAATGTCAACATTCTATCACCAAGCATATCTTCTAAAGGAGTTTACCCCAATGGACTAGTTGGAGCATCAATAGAATCGTTGCCATCAGCTATCGGAGCATCAACAGAAGCGTCAGAGACATCAACAAGCCAGGCTGATCATTTGAGGAGTGTATTGAAGAAAAGAGGATCTAGCATTTATGAATACCCACTTGATGAACGTCGTAGAAGCAGTGTTGCCACAGCAGTTGAGATAGGCTGCAATATTTCAATTGGACCTTCTGAGCAAGGGTTGAGAACAATGGAATTTGAGATAAGCAAGAGCGGAAATAGCGATAATACAAGAACATCAGAAGCAAGGCGAACGTTACAGAAGATATACGAGAAGGATGCTCGGCACAGGGATGGAGAAGATGGACAGTAATAAATGGGTTTGATAATTATAATCACAGTAGTAATATTGATCGAAATTAGTGTAATATAATAATAGTATGACCAGAAAAGTTGAGATAGCAATAATAGTCGTGATAGTGGTAATAAGGATCATAGAATTTATGCAAATGATAAGGAAATGATAATAATTGGATTATTTAGTTGGAATTAATAAAGGAGTAAAAACGGAAGTTATGGCGTTGGGAAATGTTAAGTGGTTGGTGGGTGGAAGTGCACATTGATAGGATTTGGAGATAATGATGAATTTACTGTCAGTTTCGATAATAGTGGAAACATGATCAAGAAGCAGACGATTGACAAAAACAGAACATTAGCAGAAGTAACAGCAGAGACAACGACATAATGGCAGAAACAGCGCAGGTACGGAGATATCAAATTATAAGCATCTATATTACAAATTGCTATATAGCAATCATGTACTATATAAATCGTATGAACTAACTGCCAGCAGTGCCGTATTGAAACTTGAATTTTTGTTTGAAATCAACTAGTTTGGCTATAATTTTCTCTTTTCTATTGTCTCTCTCTCTTACTGATTGTATATGATTAATAAGAATTATCTAATAGTTTTAGTGATGAGAATTTATTCTATACTATACTACTATACAATAGTATGCTACAACATAGCGTACTACACTAACAATGATATGTATCTCATGTAGTATATTTTCCTTTGTTATACAGGAATGCAGAGACATAAGATTCTATAATTACTATATACAAATAATCAAGATATTCATACTATACAAATACATCATCTCATTGTATCCTTGAAGGAATATTCATTTCCAGCACCTTTTCAACTAAAGGTTGAAAAACATTGAATAAATTAGATTCCGCATAAATATCTACTAAGGATTCTAATTTCGGCGATACATTATTGTTAGTATTCGAAGAACTATTAGAAGAGATAGTGGAAGAAACAGTAGAACTCTCATCAATCGAATTGCTGGTCTCTTTTAATGGACTTTCAAGTTGATTCTTAGTAGAACCGAGTTTAGTATTATCACTATTGTTGGAACTTTCATTGCTACTTCCATCCTTATGATCTTTATTATGTTCATCAGAGTTTAGACGAGCTTTTCTAATACTGCCAACTAGTTGATTGATAACTTCTTTATCATTTTGTTTCTCTATCATCAAGACAAATTGAGGATCAATAGGAACTTTTCCAAGGAATGGAATATTATATTCCTGTGATAATTTCTTTCCTCCTCCTGATGAGAAGAGATCGGTTACATCCTAGAAACTGTTAGTATTATGTTGAGAGAATAGAATAGGATAAAACAAAAATTGGGAGCAACAAGCAAAGAAAGCGTTTCTTTTACTTCAGACTGTTTTGAAATGCTTTTATAACTGAAAATTAATTCGCGCCATTTGATCTCAGATAAGCTATTAGTTAAAGTCTTGTTGAAGCTGATAATGTCAAATCAATCATTTCATTCGTCGTTACACGATTGAGAGTGATCTGATATTCTTATCAAGCACTGTTTCTTGATTGACAATTGACAATCTGTTATTGGTTTTATTGAATTCATCAAATAAACAGTTTAGAGATAATGAAATATCCGAAAGAACCATCCACAGTTCTTATCTTTCCCTATTCTCTCCAATTTCTCCTTTCTTCTTCCATTTTACTTACCCCACAATGCACACACACATATCCACTCATATTCTCCACGATCCCAAGCTGTCGGAAACCTACTTTAGTACAGAAGTTGATCTCCCGCTTCACATCCGCTACCGAAACATTCTGGGGCGTAGTCACTAGTACAGCACCATCAGGATTGGCATACCGTAACTCTTCCGCTATCACTATATGCTCATCCGAAGTTCCAGGTGGGGTATCAATCAAGAGGTAGTCTAGGCGGCCCCAATCAACGTCTTTAATAAATTGGCGGATCATCGCCGTTTTCTTAGGACCCCTCCAAACTACGCTGTCCCCTCTATCTGGAAGCAGAAATCCTAAGGATATTACGTGTAAACGACCTTTGGCATCAACTTGCACGGGAACCCAGCCTCGGCTAGATTGGTGGATCTGCTTGTCTTCTACTCCGAACATGCGGGGTAATGAGGGACCAGTAAGATCTATATCCAGAACGCCCACTTTGAAGCCCTTGTGAGCGAGCGATAGAGCGAATTGCGTTGTCACGGATGACTTGCCCACTCCTCCTTTTCCCGACAGAATCAGAATGATGTGTTTGACGTTAGCTAGAGAAGGAGGGGGTTCAACATTCATTACTGATTGAGATTTGTCGTTAAGATGTTTAATACGTTTGTATTTTGCACTTTGCACTTTGTGGTTGTGAAGCTGTTTAGTGTTCAGAATACTGATAC
This sequence comes from Sporopachydermia quercuum, assembly GCA_001599295.1. Taxonomy (NCBI): domain Eukaryota; kingdom Fungi; phylum Ascomycota; class Sporopachydermiomycetes; order Sporopachydermiales; family Sporopachydermiaceae; genus Sporopachydermia; species Sporopachydermia quercuum. Next base: position 1,355,421 of record BCGN01000006.1, read on the forward strand.
TGGAAGAATACTGTATTGTCGAGAGGTGTCTTGTACTTGATATAGGACAAAGGATGATTATTAACACAAGTACACCTGGTATATATAGTACAAAATAGAATAATGCTCCAAAAGAATCCTTGAAGGTTCTGCTACGCTAGTTTATGCCTTTATCGTTAGATTACCATTGATAACGATAATTTGATACTGTCAGAATAAAGATGTAAACCGAATTAATGCTTAGTAATACAAAAATAAAAGTCGCTCGGAGATAATAGTTAAATTTATTTCACATAAATTTCCGTATTTGATCATCTTCTCCTTAATTGCCTGACTCCAAATCTGACGCCAAACACCAACTTTTGTACAAAATTCTAATAATTTGTGTAATATTTCAATATAAACGTGGTACTCTTTTCATTTGAATGCTTGTGGCAGGAAACGTTTGTGAATTGTGATCTGTGCCATCCTGTATCAAAACTAAAATATCTCCGAACGCAACGTAACAACACATCTTTACTTCCTGTATATACAAACTTTGCACTCTACTTCCTATTTAACACGTCCATCAATATACACCATTTGAAGGACCACACAAGTCACTATCACAACCTCCAAAATGAATGGATCACGGTATGTTTTAAATATCGTGCTCTCAGCTACAAATACTGTATGTTTCTTATACTAACGTATTTCTTTTCAGGTACACCACTCAGCCTCATCAAAGGGATCTGAGAACTCAGCTTTTTGACTCAGAGTACGAGTCCACCGCGTATAACAGATCATCACATATGAGTAACTCGTCTTCTCCATTTGCAGGGAATGTTGCATCTGATCAGCGCCAAAACCAGGATTTTGGCGGGACAGGTATATCCAGTAATCCCTATGCTGGTAATGTGGGATCCAATAGTATGTCATCTGATTCTATGCTTTCTAAGCTTGAATCACAGAACGATGATGAGATCAAGACTTTGTCAGAGAAGGTGAGGATACTGAAAGGTGTTACTATGCAGATCGGAGATGAGATTCGGGACTCGTCTAAGTTGTTCACGCAGATGGTAAGTATGAGCTGATAAAAGAAGTGGGAGAATGTAAGAAAGCATAGAAGACAGCCGAGAAAGAGCATAAGAAAGAGGATTGAGTAGCAGATAACATAGTTAAACAATTAAACATCAAACGAGTTTCACATAGTGTTATTAATCATTCATCATTGATCGCAGTCAGTTATAATTCAAACAAAACCTTTCACAATTTTGGTTTTTTTCACTTTTCAGAGCTTTTATAACCTCTTCACGAGAGATTCACTGAATAATCTATAGCATGAAGATCAAAAGACTAGGTTTTAAATGAATGAATCAATCTGCAGCAGATGGCAAATTAAAGTGCATATGAATGTTGAATAATAAGAAATACCCAGATATCACACTGAAAACAACATTAGGCCCATTATTACACGAATCGTTTGCAACAATCGGCTCAATTGCTCAATTTCGCTATGGTGGATATGTACCGTATATTTTCCGGAACTATCTGAATAAGACATTRTTTTTGAACTATCACAACAATCAAAACATTCTGCTGTAAAAAACAATAAAGGAAGATTACTAGATAGAAGACTTTTTTTATCAAAATGTAATGAGTTCATGAAATTGCAGATTGTCAAAGGTGGAAGATTACAGCGACATATAAGATATCTTATTGCGATTAACTCTCAGCATGATTAACTCTCAGCATCTCAACTGAATCTCTTGCAATACAATACTGAAATAAATGACTAAGAACTAAGAACAAGAGAATGCTGCTACAAACATTATACGGCTGATGTGTTCAGTAGAATTGCCGTGTAGAAAGAAGCTTTGTTAATAATCAGTTGATGCAGTTCATCTTAATATCTATCAATACATTGTTTTCAGTCAATAGGTAAAGCTGACCTGAACATTGAACTTTTCAGCACGGTGACTGATGGCTTGCTATGAACTTATGATTCTTTCGAAGCTTATTCCTAGATTTAAACATTCCTTCCCCATTTATTGCTAACTTCAAACATATTAACAAACTAACAGGAAGACAATTTTGAAACAGCAAGGACCAAACTGAAAAGCACATACAGTAGAATGATGATTGTGAGCAAGAAAGCTGGAGTTGGTTGGCGAACTTGGTTACTAGTTTTTGGATTGGTGTTTTTCTGTTTCTTCTATGTGTGGATTTTCTAAGAGAAACATAAAGAAAGAAAGAAAGAAAGAAAAAGAAAAAAGAATGGAAGGAAAGAAAGAAACTTAATACCATTAAACTGTTGTTTAAGAATAATCATAATGGACTGTCCACTATTTGATATATGATAATATTACCAGTTCTCAACACGCTAATTCATTGGCATAATTTCAATCAAAAAATTCAGCACTATGTATAATACTCTGACATACAAGCAAGGTTTTGTATGAGATGATGAAGTAAAGTTAAATCAAAACAACAACTAGTCAATTATGTTATAATAATTGCGTTCGGTCAACCTAGCTAACTTAATCACTAGAAAGCGAAGGGCAAAAACAATCATAAGTATTTGAATATGATTTTAGTGGAAACAGGTATATTTCAGGACCTGGTCGAATTGTTTAGGCCAATTGATCTTTGAAAGAAAAATAATTTTGAGCTTTCGGCAGGAAGGAAAGGACTGTCAGATATTTGGTTGATGCCAGTTGCAATGTTTAAGTTGCAGGGGAAATAATTCTTGCTAATCTGATACTATTATATGGATCCAGTTGCACCAATTAATAACAATAATGGGACCGCTTTGATTTGATAGTATAAGCTATTAGCCGCGTGATGATGTATGAGAATAATTATCAAGATATTATGTCTGTAGTTAATGAGAAAAAGAGAGGGAAAGAACGGAAAGAAATAGACAATAAGAAAACTGTTAGTCAAAAAGCTGTGATGTCCTAATGGAAGTTTTCGTGACTCTAGCAATAAAATTATATACATTGCAGATTGAATATGAAGCAACCATCGAAATATGATAAATAAGGAAAAAGTTTCAGGAATATAATATTAACACCAGCATTGATATAGGAAGATTGGCTTGTAACATTTAAACGATTTACTTGATGATAGTTAGAGTGGACAAAGTATAAATAGTATTACTACTAGCCATATTACTATTTGACAAATTAATGATACTTTGATTGATTAGACTTAGGAATACTAAGGTAGTTTGCTAACGTAGGAAGGTGGAATTGAAATTTGATTGATTGATATTATAAAAAGCTCAACTGACACTTGGCGGAATAAACTGATTTGATAGAAGGAATAACTGTAATTGCAGAAAGTATACCAGTTAAAAGCACAACTATCATACAAATAACAATAACTGCTACTTTCTTGTTAGGAATTATGTTAGATCAATTTTAATTCCATCAGCTTGTATGTTTACTCTTTTCGTTTTATCTAAGGACTGATAACACAAAAATGCTACTAGCTGACGCAATTGCTGGATTATCTCCGGCTGTGTTTTCTCAATGAATCAACTGTTGGTCCATGAATGAATACGAACCTACAATGTGAAGTATTAATTCTCATTAAACAATTATGGAATCTTAGCACATATGAATAATGGAAGTCATATAATGTCTTCTATTGGTACTTCGCACTTTTTTTTTGCAGAGATACTTCATGTTCTTTGTATTAGATCACGTGATAAAATGTACTCTGTTTTATCTCATACAGAGACCAAAAGTTGGCAAACAAATCAACATAGTTCTGTCTGTATGAGGAGGCTGTTGTGCCAACACTAATTCCTGTAGGACTCATTTTTCCTCCGGTACAGGAATTTCTAATACTCCAAGATGATTACTATTTGAATCGGATCATACAAATTATAAGCTATACATATATCAATAATATAAACTATATATTAGCAAAATTTATTATCCTACTTACACCTTTTTCTTTTTGTTTTTGTTTTTCTTTCACAACATTTTATATACCACCAGCAACTTCAGCAGCTTTGCTACCGTTCTCGATCTCAAACTGTTGAACTGGTAATCCAGTACTCTTAACTCCATCAAAACTCTTCATTGGCTTTAACCCCCATTTTGCCAACATTGCCTTATCTTCATCCCATCCACTGCACATAGTTGTAAGCATCTTCTTACCTGTGAATATAGCATTGGATCCAGCCAGGAAACATAAGAATTGCTCATACTCTTTCATTGTATATCTTCCTGCTGCTAATCTAATAACAGACTTTGGCATAATTAATCTAGCTGTTGCGATTGTTCTTATAATTTCATCAAATGTCAGCTTCTTCTCGGTTCCTTCTAATGGGGTTCCTTTAATAGGAATAAGCTTATTAATAGGAAGACTCTCTGGATGTTGTGACATATTACTTAAGGTATAAAGAAAGCCAATATGATCTTCCTCGGTCTCTCCTAAACCGAGAATTCCACCAGTGCAAACTTTTAATCCGGATTCTCTAACGTTTTCAATGGTCTGCAATCTATCGTCATAACTCCTTGAAGTAATGACCTTTGGATAATGCTCTCTAGATGTATCAATGTTATGATTGTAAGCAGTCAAACCAGCTTCCTTCAAAGTATTTGCTTGATCTTTATTAACCATACCCAACGTGACGCAAGATTCTAATCCTAGCTCGTTCACAGCCTTTACCATTGCAGCAATTTTTTTAAGTCCGCTTTTCCTGCCATGCATGTCTCTCCAAGCAGCACCCAGACAGAATCGAGTACTACCGTTTGATTTTGCTTCTTTAGCAGCAGTGATCACCTCTTCAATAGGAATCAGCTTGCTGGCTTTCAAACCTGTATCATAACGTGACGATTGAGCGCAGTATTTACAGTCTTCGGTACAGCCACCTGTCTTAATACTTAGAAGAGTGCATAGCTGAACTTTGTTTGGATCGTTGAACTTCCTGTGCTGCATTTGAGCAGAATAAACAAGCTCTAGAAGAGGTGTATTATAGATCTCTCTAATTTGGTCTTTGGACCAGCTATGAGAAGGACTAGCTTGGCTGAGAGCATGTTTAAGAGCTGATGGTGCTCCGCTGGAGTCAGTAGGGGAGACAGGAGGGAAGTTCAAGTTGTTATAGGTCGAGCTTGGTATTTCGTCAGTAACTGTTGAAAAGCTCCTAATGCATGAAAATCTTGTTGAGAAAATATTGAGAGCTTTAAAGGCTCTGGTAGGTTTTAATTGGATCATTGCGAGGCAGGAATAGCTGTAGATGTATTTGATGGTAGGTCCGTTGAATTGTATGAACAATATCATTGAGCAAGAGAAAGAATAAGTACATTTTAAGATCAATCCATGAAGCGAGTAACAGGATATCCACTTTTATTTATAGTTGTATCCGACATATGTGAAATTCCTGTAATATAACTAATGTAAATCCTATCATGCTGCGAATCATAATTTACTTAACGTAAAGTTAATATAATATGTAGAAAAATGGAAAAGTCAATTATACGGAAATGGGAATCGTTGCCGCCAGGAATTTAACATTAAAGTAAGAGAACTGAAACTATGTATTAGCTTTACTGGTCTAGCAATGGAATAGGAACTTGGGTTCTATCCTCATCGAATAATATGTTACAACTGGTAGGTAGGAAGGTCATTTGATGGAGGAAGTAAGGAAATTATAACCATAATTATATCATTATATGACTCTGGAAAAACCTGAAAAACCAAGTGGATGTAAAACAAGGGTTCTGATAAGTATTTTGAGTGGTCTTATAGTAGTGAGTGATGATAATTACAGCTAATTGTTGTTTTTATTAATAGATAAGTTGAGTAGTCGGGATTTCCAACAAAAGGGTTTGATGGTGAGCATTCATGAAATTTGCTCCAACTTTAATTTTAACCTTATTCATATGACTCAAATAATTCCCAAGTTGGGAAGGTAGTCATTGAAAATTGACTACAGTATTAAGGTTTTGGCCAATTGTGTTTTTTCATTTGGTCTTATCAACTCATATGAAAAAGTTTAATTTAAAAAGTATTACTTAACAGGGTAATTAAGTAAGTCATATGAGCCATGTGACTAGCATGATTATTTAAGAGTATTTCCTTAACTAATCATATGAGTCAAGAGATTGCTATAAACGATAGTTGTACCTGAGTCATGACTATTGGTGATTCATACCGAACGTGTTCGAACTACTAATCGTAAAGCATTTCATATCTTCTCTAAACCAGCGCAGAACAAGAATTTGTAGATGAGAAAGTAATTTAAATACATACTAATATAAATGGATATGTACGTGTATAAATTTAACGAGATGTAATTAAACCTACTTGGAAAATAGATGTAGGTTAAATAAATTAAGGTTCTTTTAAAAGTTCGAAATATCTTTCATGTCCTTCAGTGGTACATCAGAAGTAACAGTGATAGGAATGGAATGTTCTGATTTTGTTTCTGAAGTAGTTGGAAAGTTATAGGTGCTTTCCTTTACAGATCCTGTTTCAAAGGAGATCGAAGGTCCATTTGATTCTTCATCTTTAGGGGCAGAAATTAGTTCTTGTTTAGGTAGAATAAGAGTATCATTTGTTGATTGTTCCTTTTCAAGTTGTTCACCGATACTAGAATTTTCATTTTTAGCATTACTACTGCTTTCACCGTTGACTTCCTTCTTCTTTTCCAACTCTTCTTCTTTCACCTTCTCATCCAAATGATCTTTTTCTTCTTCCTTATTTTCATTACCATGCCCATTAGGAGCATGTTCTTCTTTGGTAGTAGAGCAATTATTACATTTAAATAAGTAGCTGGGGTCCTTCACTATCTGAACTTTCTCCTCAGGAGATTGGCATTCTAAATGTTGCCATTTCGAGCAAACAGCACAACAAATACTATCTTTACCGTCATTAAAATTAACACCTTGAACACCACATTTGCAATCAAACATCCAATTACCTTTACTGTCATATCCATCAACCAATGGCCCTTCGATTTCGGTTCCTGCTCCTTCCAAAAGTTCCTTCTCCTCTATCACACCTTCCATTCCATCTACTTGTTCTCCCAACCTCTCCAATCTTGCAAGTTCTCTTTCTTTTCTCTTCAGTCGTTGAATTTCAGCTGCATCAGTTATACCTTCATTTTCCAACTCATCTATATCTTCAACACTCAAAGTTACATCTGCTCTGCCTCCCCTTAGCCTAGCAAACTTTTTACGTCTAGCTTCTGCTTTTCTTTGTTCCTCTTCCTCCTCCAGCCTTCTTAATCTTTGTTCCTCTAATTCCCTATACCTTTGTTTAGCTTCAATTCTAGCACTTCTTTTCCTAGGCAAAAGAGTCAATTCTCTCAAACGTTCCTTTTCTCTTGAAGCTGCAGCTTTCCTTCTTTTTATCTCAGCTTGCTCTATCTCTAGTAAAACGTCATTTATAATAAAGGTATGTAATAGCTTATCGGAGTCGGATGCTTTTTTCGTATTTAATGATTTGGTAAAATCAATCCATTCATACAAGGAAGAGCATACGCATTTCCATTTTGAATCTATGAAGTCAATGAAGTCGTTTTTAGTTAATTGTTCAGTAGGAATTTGAGAGATTCGCCAAGAGTTTTCCTCGGTTGCATTTCCAGAATTGGGATTTTCTTCTGTCTCACCGTTTTCAGCCTCGGTTTCATTGTCAGTTTTGACTTGAGCAGCTCCGTTTGACTTCTTAGCCCGTTTCTTCCTGCTTGGTCCTATCCACTTCTTTCTTTTTCTTGTTGGTTTGCTTGCTGCTTCTTTCAACTGTTTTTCGACTTCTCTTCGGTTAATTTCTTCTTCGAACGAAGTGAAATAATCAATCTTATAATAAAGACGATTATCATCGAGAAGATAATATGATCCTCCTTCATCTGACCAGCCTACCGGGTCTATTCTCTATAGTATACGTTAGAACAGGAATTACTAATAATCGTGGGTAGCAGTTCAGTAATAGCACTTGAACACATACAAATTCTAAAGGATCATTTGGTTGTTTGTCGATGTATTCACGGAATTTCTCTTCATTTTGCATTACTAAAGTGACAAAAAAGTGCAATAAACGGATCTAAATGATTGTTAGTAAGATGAAATATTAAGTAAGCAACAAGTAGCAAGAATGAACACCGTTGAATGAATACATACTTTTTCCACTATCGAAATCTCAGCAAATGTTTTGGGCTCAAATTCTGATCCTAAAAGCTGTGGTGCATTTGGAATTGAGCTTAAAAAGCTTCTTGCTCTCTCATCAAATGTATCAATACTAGAGATAGTATTAAGTTAGTTAGGCAATTCGTAATGGCTAGATTTATAGCTTGACAGAAATACGCCTGCAATATACTGAGAAACAATTCAACATACGTAATATCCTTATTACGAGGAACAACACTGTTAATCAACCCAAGTTGAATTTTTGTTAATAGGCTAGTACCGGAGATGCCAAGCAACTCTTCTTCCAAGATCTATAATAATAAAAAGAACCCTGTTAGCATAAGCAAATAAGAGGGAAAATTGTAACACAATTCTACAATTCTAATTTCTTAGTCTTGAAATAGCCAACATTTTAACATTACTCACATCGGAATCAATGCTATCAGCACCCAATTTTACCATTCCTTTGAAGAAACTCAACCATTGCATCAACACAGCATATTCCCAAGTGTTCTGGACTGACTTCAATTTATCTCTATACTCCTCTTTTTCACTTGGTATATACTCCGGTAGTTTTGCTAAAGCAATTTTTGTCTCTTCGCTTATATATGGTAAGCCAGCTATACGAGCAGGAATCTCCACTGGTTTTACTACAGTTGTTTTCGGTTCAACTGATTTCCTTTTCGCTCTATGGTGTCTGGCCATTTTTACTATATGTGGAAAATACCAAAACTTGAATTCTAGCCAAAATCGCTCAAAATATGGGAAAATTAGCATTTCCTACAAAGGTTCATTAGAAAAATTTGCTCTACTATAGACAATGAACAGCTGAATAGTGTGCAGAAGATGTTGAGAAGAAGGAAGTGTTTTTTCGTGTTTGTGGGAATTTTCACTTTAGAGTATCAGGAGTTTATGATTATGTGATACTGTGATTCAGGAAGATACTTGAATAGATAATATGAATAGGCAGCAAAAAAAATATGCATACTGATATGAATGTACTGCATATAAAGAAAGGTAAAATTTTCATTAACCGGAAATATAATAAACTGATTCAGGGGGTTTAATTTCCAATTCTCTAAGAACAGCACATTTATTAGTTTCCTTACATAATATCATGATGAGGCAGAAAGAATGGAAAATTTCGGAGATAAATTTATCACGTGCTGTTTATTTCCGTTTTTGGGTAACTTATAATATCTGAAATAGCATACAACAGAAGGAACGGGGCTGAAGGACTACTTGGCCGAGCTTTCTTCCGAACTTTTGCGTGAAACATACAAACCTTCCGCTAGATGCTTATATTATCTACATATAAAGAACCTTAATAAATAATAAAGTTTCAACTGTTAGCTTAGCAACCACGAAACACCTTCAACCAACGAAACCCTACAGGTTCTATGCTGTCAGAATTGAATGCTAACGAATCTCATTAAGTACTACTCAAAAGTATGAATAAAACCCCCCAAAATGCTAATCAAAACGTAATTAATTAATCGAGTTAATCCTTCAAAATTCTCAAATCAATTGGCTCGGAAATGGTTGTAATTTCGTCATAAAGCAAAGTAGTTAAGAACCCGCTGAAACTCTTCCCTGTGATATCATTTTCAAAATACTTAGCAGCCAGTTTGAACTTATTATCAGGGCTAGCTTTAGCAACTAATTTCTCCACCTCTTCATTTAGAATTCTCAAATTCAATTCAGGTGTGACTGTTACGTTAGTATCAGCTGTTTTCACACCATGAGTAACCCATTGGTATAACTGACATCTGCTAACTTCAGCAGTAGCAGCATCTTCCATTAAGGAATTGATAGGTACACATCCAAAACCTCTTAACCAAGCTTCCATATAGCATAGACCAATATATAAATTCAATCTGATGCCATTTTCTGTAATTTTTCCACCAGGAATCTTAGTATCGATCAAATCCTGCTCAGTGACATGAACATATCCTTCTTCAGTATCAGGCCGGTAGAAAATTTGATTAGGGGTTGGCATGTGTTCGTCAAAAATATCAGTAGCATATTTAGCCAACGCTGGATGAGCAACCCATGTACCATCATGACCAGCTGTAACTTCTCTAAGTTTGTCTTTCTTCACATTGTTCATTGCCTTTTCATTGGCCTCAGGATCATTCTTGATAGGAATTTGGGCTGCCATACCACCCATAGCATGGACACCTCTTTTATGACAAACAGCAATCAACCGTTTAACATAAGAAGCCATAAATGTAACAGTCATAGTAACATCTCCCCTGTCAGGAAGAATAAACTCCTTATGGTTTCTCAAATTCTTGATAGTAGAAAAGATATAATCCCATCTTCCGCAATTCAATCCTGCTGAATGTTGTCTTAACTCGAATATAATCTCTTCCATTTGAAAAGCTGCTGGCAATGTCTCAAGTAATGCTGTAGCTCTAATAGTTCCTCTTGGAATGGCAAGCATATCTTGTGCAACGTTAAATACATCATTCCAAAGTCTTGCCTCTAAATAGCTTTCCATCTTGGGGAGATAGAAATAAGGACCAGCACCGTTTTCAATGAGTTGCTTTGCATTATGGTAGAAATACAACCCAAAATCAAATAACGAGCCGGACATTGGCTTTCCATCAACAAGTATGTGTTTTTCTTCCAAATGCCATCCACGGGGTCTGACAAGAATTGTTGGAATATGCCTGGAGCCATCATAGTTAATTTTATACTCTTTTCCAGTAGCAGCGAGTGTGAAATCTACTTGTTTTCTAACTGCATCGTATAAATTCACTTGGCCATCAACCATGTTTTGCCATGTAGGAGCAGCAGAATCTTCGAAATCTGACATATAAGTATAAACTGAAGAGTTGAGGGCGTTAACAATCATCTTTCTCTCTGGTGGACCAGTAATTTCAGCTCTTCTATCAATTAAGCCAGGAGCCAAAGTTGGACCTTGCCATGAAGGATCTTCTCGTATTGATCTTGTTTCTTCAAGAAAAGTTGGAAATTCTCCTTGGGCAATTTTCGCTTCAACGATTTTTCTTCTTTCTAGCAGTTCCAACCTTCTAGCATTGAAGGTTCTTTGAAGAATAGTTATGAACTTGATTGCTGATTTTGTGAGAATGTCTTTTTGGCTTGTTGGACCAAATTCTCCTTTATCGGCAATTGGTGCCAATATTTGAATTCCTTCTAATGACATTATAGATATGAATTATGAACTTTTTGTTATACGGAATATGTGACCTCTGATAAGTTCGTGGATAACAAAAGCAGAACCAGTGATGACTTGATAGACAGTAGAACACCACTAGAAATCAGTCAAGATATACATCAAATAATGAAATGTTCTCTAGAAATGATTAGAATAGTGGAATTGTTGATAGTAAGAGAATACACGAGAAATTCCTACATATTTATAGTCTTAATTTAATCCAGCAGTAACTGCACATTATTCCTTTGTACTATCTATCTAATACCCCATATTCCTAATTGATAAATTCATATCCGGGATCAGAGATAAAGTTTGCTTAGGCAGACTCCGGATATACGGAGAAAATATTGGCGTGAGACGTGATGTTTAGTAGTTGGAAGACAAACATAACATAATCATGAAATAAAGAAGAAAGATTTGAAAGGATATGGCATGGCTTAATGGCTTACTACAAGTAATATCTTATGTTTTGGTTATTCTAAAAAGCCATAATAGTACGGGTTCGTTGTTGATCATTGGTTGCTGATTCCTTATATCCAACGATTCAGATAAACTACTAGATGTTTGTATATTTCAATACAGCTTGTTTACCCCTATAATGAGACAACTGAGATCCCCTGTCAGTCCCTTTTCGCTCTTTTCCATCGTTCCTCATGGAAGGACAATAAGGAACGATGGAAAGCAACAATTCAGCCTTTCGTTGCCCCCGATTTTCTGTGCAAGTGTGATTTATTTTGTGATTTATGGGGAAAGAATGTAAAGATTCATTTTTGAGGTTGATGGGATGAGTCCGCCATACGGATTGAGAACAGCTGTTAATACTCTACAATAACCTCTATTTTCAACAAGAGGCTGTTTACACTACACACGAGAGAAGTGTTATTATTTCCTACTACTGACTTTCTTATCAGTATAACAGGCCAATAACGGGTGAGACAGTAGAAAACATTGGCTTTTATCAATCGATCAGTCACCCAGATTTGAAGTGTTGTTAGTTAAGGTTTGAAGGGACTTCTAACACGGAACCCATGGCTCACTCTATGATGATACCTTATATCGGATGGCAATGTGGAACTGACAAAGGAGTTAGGTACATATTAAAAGTCAATTCAGTACTATTGGCAATTGGCAATCTAATAGGTAATGTGAATACTCCAGAATTTTTTTTACTAAAATAGAAGTCTATGTTATCAATTCTAACTAATCCAGATCTAGTATTTGTTTCAACCTTTATCCCTTCCCATTACCTATCGTTACCTCAATGCTCGAACTTCCAAATACTAGGAATATATATATTCTTTGATAATTTTCAATCGTTCAAATCAACTTCGCTCCGGCAATTCTCTTTCCATCAGGCCCGAAATGCTTTTCTGTTACAATTGTATGCTATCTTCTAAGCGATGTATGATGGAGATCTGACTCGGGATTGTAAGCATAAATCGCGTAAAACTTTATCCTCCGTATATAATAATCGCATTTTCTCTTCAGTACATGAAGACTTCAACGGTTTTACATTATCACTTTCATGATGAGCTACATATATACTGAATTCTTCACGATTAGTTCTTACGGAAAGGAATGTCAAAGGTAAGCAAAAGTAAGTGTTTATATTCCAGTGGTTGTCAGACAGTTGGAAGTTAAAAGAACCTATGGGATTGGAAATCATTGAAGACTGTTTAGGTTGTTGAGAGAAGATCTCTGTTGTAATTGGACAATAGAGATCTTGCCTGACTGATGATCATGAATGAGTTTGATTTTCCAGAGTCTTACTTGGTTGGGTCTTGTCGTGTTTACTTCTGTAGAATTATCATTATGAAACTTGAGAGCCGTGAAATAAGATAGCAATTCTATTTAAGCAAAATCTACCAATACATCAGTGATTTCTCTATCCATGCTTGTCAAAGTCCGTAAACCCATAATCATGTTTGTCTGATGGAAGAATACAGGTCCCTTCAATACAGTATTCATCACCTTACAACTGACCTTCCCAGTTTCTTTCAACGCGGTTGTCATACACATCATAAAGACTTTCATTTTCGTTCCCATATCCCCAGCTAAAAGTCGATGAACAAATATCACGGTCCGGAGATAAACCCTCACGAAAATCAAGAGACACTTTTGATTTCAAGTTAGGATAATAATTGACTTGTGACACTTTATTTAGATTCAAACCCAGCAATTTCTGACAATCGAGCTTATAATTTAGATTAAGAGGTGATATAGATACCTGTTTGTCCATACTTTCTGTTGCGAAAGCGAAATCAGCATCGCAATGTCTAGAGTTTGTATTACTGATGTCTTGTGTTTTGTTTGAGAGAGAATGATCAGTTCTCTTTATGATTTTATCATTTCCGTTGCTTATTATTGCATGTTCCTGAGCCTCTTCTATTTGATCTGTACCCTTATCTTCATTCTCATATTCATTATCATTCCCTTCCTTTTCTACTTGCTCAAAGAAGAACCCACCACATGAACCATTGGAATCTGAATCACCTGTCAACTCCAAACAACAAGATTTATTATCTTCTTCCTGAATATCTGGAATCTGTTCAACATTGTCATAATTCTCCTCATCCTCCGACAAGGTTAATTCAAGTTTATCTGAGTGCCAACCAAACTTCTCACATGCAGCTCTAGCTGCACTTACAGATAATGAGTTAGGAATATGAGGATCTTCAAATTTATTCTGTTCCACAAGTTGTTGTGACCGCTCACAAGCCAGACAATTACAACTTTCAGATTTTCTATTTTTCTCGTTTATCTCGCCCAATCTCTCCGTTTTCATTTTCAGACCAAAATTGCCTCTTCGCTGCTTGGATGATCTAAATCGAGGTCTGAAAGAAGAAGAAACCTCAGAAAACTCTGCTGAAGAATAACCGAATGGTGCTTTGACAGCTCTATGTTGCTTCATGTTGGATAATGTAGCTATCAGACCAGGCATATAGAACAATAAAGAATCTCTTTTCTTGTGACTTAACTCTTCATGCTCTTCCAAAAGTTGATTCATTTCTGGTATGGCGCATTGCTCTTTCAAGGAAGTTCCCAAGCTTTCACCACAGCTATTTTTGTTGCCTTGCTTTGCTTCTATTTGTTGCGACTTTTCTTGTGTGGCTTCTTCGTGTTTCGCATCTTGCTCTTCTATTTCGTCTCTATCTTCTGGTTCCTGCACCAATACTGCTTGATTTGCAGAGAGTCCTACAAGGTCTAAGCACTTCCTACATCTAATAACAACCACTCCTGCACCATACCAATGCTCTTGRTCACCATATACTGTGTCTGTCCCATCATCAAACATAAAGCTCAGTTTTGCACATTTTGTACATACAAACTCTGTCTTTGGACCTGATTCCAATACCTCGCAACCATGACATAAATGCCATACTTCTCTTTCTTCAGCTGGAACAATTCCTTCTTGGCTACCATCTCCTCCACTACTAAAGTTCTCAAATTCTTTCTGTGCATCATCTAAATCTGCAACTACATGAGGAAAAGCACGTAGTGTTCGCAAAGGCTTTTGAGACTCTTTCCCATCTACAATCCTAGAGTTTCTATGAAACTGGTTTCTTTTTCTCCTTATAAGAAGTTGTAGTTTTTTGAATGACGGATACATTTTGTCAGCATGAGTTGGGTTACAAAATAAATCTGTACAAAATCATATATAAGATCTCAATGATTAATATACAATATCGGTCAGTACATATTTTTCTTTAAAATGGATAGCGAGCCACTATTAGAACAGTGATTAGAGATAAATAAAAGATAACAAGCTACAAACAAATATAGAAATAAACATAAACGTAAACATCACAAATAAAAAGTTCACGGCATAATTACAATGATTACAGACCTTAATTTGTTTGTGGATCAACAGATCAAACTATCGCTAAATGGACACAAACGAATTAACCATAACTTAATCAATCCCCTTAAATTTGAAGAGAGCTATTAATCTCAAATCAAGATAGTCTATTTATTTCGATATTTTCCACTTGCTTACAAGTCAATCAATATATTATTTGGTTTACTGATAATCTAGTAAGCTATCTAAGCAAATCGCGGACGGCATTTTCAATACAATCTTTGATTTCTTTATACGTAACTATCAAACAATTTTTCTGATCGCGAGATACTAAAAGAATCTTCTCATCTACTCCAGCGTCAAGTTTGTTCAAACACCTAAGAATATGTCCCAGATCCACCACAGGTTTTCCGTTCTCATCTACCTGATGAAATAAATGATCACGAAAAAGTTTCACTAAGTATCTATCACCAGTTTCTGACCATAAAGGATCGTAATCAAATTCAGGGCGCTCATTTACTATTCCTAATTTACACATAAGTCTCACAATTCTGGAATTCTCAAGCTCTGTCATTAATAGCGATTCCAGGTGATCGCTTGCTGTCTCTACTAGATTGAATTGACCTATAATCTGTGTAGCAATAATCTTGTTGAATTCGGTCATTGTCTTTGGCTCATTGGATTTGTTGTCGATGACTAAGAGATACGAAAGAATTTCCTTCACCATGGGCGGGAAACTGGCAGTTATCAAATAGTTGGCGACAGTGTTGGAATCAGCTTTCAGAAGATTGGCTCTATCTTTTCCACAGTTGAGCAGTTGTAAAACAATCAGTCCAAAATCACAGAAATCTTTCTGTTGCAACTCAGCAATAGAGAGTTTATTTGTGTCGTTGGTACTTGAGTCATCCATAGACCAACCTTTCGTTCTGTCTACTAATCCCACCACAGCTTCCTCTTGATCAAATTTCAAAACATCAAATATCCCACAAGAAGAAAGCTTAATCTTATTGTTAGAAGTTGAAATAATCTTTGAAAGTTCCAAACAACGAGCAGCTAGCTTGCTAGCATGGATTCCAGTGAGTGCTCCCGCAATTTGAACGATAATGCTCCAAAATAAGTGGTCTGGAACTAGAAATTGTGAATTTAAACCTGGTCTCACCTTTGTAAGGTCTAGTTTCTGTTGTAAAGTTACTGATAATGCGTAATAATCGTAAACAAAGATCAATGAGTTATCACCAAACGCTCTCGTGGTAAATGCTTCATAGAGTTTCACTACATTACTATTGTTTACACTTGCCCACGCTTTAACTGCATGAATTGCTATCTCATCTTTCAAATGAACGTTTTCAATCCTTCGAAGACAATACGGCCGGCCGTCTTTCACTGAAAATGCTTTATATACTGAAGAACAGTAACCGAAATACGTGTTTGACTTACTGAGTGTCGTATCAAGGGGAACCAGATCAGTGTACATATGAATCAATTCTGGTAACTTTGAACCAGGAATTGTTTGTAATGTTGCTTCTGATTTTCTTCTCAAAGATTCACCTATATCTTCAGGAAGAAACAATTGTGCTATTGATCTTTCGTATGGCTCTAGTTTGTCCAAATACGGAGGTTTAGGTGCGTACAAATGATGGTTCAGCAATATCTGAGGTTCATGTCCATAGAATTCACTACCATGATGACTCATTGGTATAGGCATAATATGGTTCTGTTGTGGTGAGGTCCTAATGAAATCTTCTGAATAGGAAGGGGTCATTGATTGTGTTGAAGCAGACGGTCCCATGTAGCTGGACATATCTGTCATACTTTGAGCCGGTGTAAATGATGGACTATCAAAATTAAATTTTTTGCTATTACTGTTTTCATTTGCCACAGTGTTGACTGTTAGGTTGGATTTACTACTAGGAATAAATGATGGAATATTAGCTAGATTGGGGGACATTTTAGACTGTCTGACAGCTAATGAAGGTCCTGGTGATGATGGAGGAGCAAATGCTGGTGCGGAACCATTTAATCTCATCTTAGGTCTCTCTGCCGTATTGATAGAAGCGGAATTCATTCCTCTACCAAATCCAGAATTGCCGGAAGCTCCTGAGCTTCCGATTGACGCTCCTGAACCTACTCCTGTACTTGAAGAGCCCCCAGAGGCTAATGTAGATGAAGAAGTTCCAGGTCTTTTCATATGATCGTGGTTATAAATACAACCTTCGTCAGCGTACTTGCAGTACCCGTATATTTGAATGTTCCGACATGGTATATCCCCCGGTGATACCTGAGGTTTGGTTCCTAGTAAAGCCAAAGTTAGTATTCGTCCTGCAGCACTATTCCTTCGATTTCAAATACAAAATCTCGTTTCGCATTACAATAGTAAACATACTAAAACTACCAGTTGACGTCAGAGAGCCGGAATTCGTGTTTGAACCCATTTTATAATCTCTAAATCAATCTGATAACAAACATCCACAAGGACACATGACGTGATATTCAATGTCTCCAGTTGTATCGAGGGCAACAACTATACGGCGATTCAAAGACCCAATCGTTTCTTCATCAATCAAGTAAGATGATTAAGTGATGGATCACTAAAAATAGTCACCGAACTTGAACAATACTTGTTACTATAAAAACAACGCAATGATGGAGTACCAATCAGAATAGGTGGGGTTTGAATGGTATTCAATACCAAGACAGCGGGGTGCAACACTGTTTCACCAAATTAAAGTTCTCCAGATTGAAGTATTCGTGTTTCTTATGATGCTGTTCTTTGCTTTAAGATGTATAATGAGAGCAGATTTTATTATATTGTTCCACATCCTCTTGTTTATTTAATCTCCCTGTTAACGAGAAGACAATGTACGATTTCTACAATCAAATTAGGCAGGATTAAGGGTTACGTGATCTTTAATTATTTAGGAGTAAGACAACACCCGTTACCCTTCTACACTTACGAGTTTGTCTGAGGGCGTTTAGGGGCCTGTTGTAGGGGATAGGAACAAAAGAGATATCGATGGTGAGAAATAATTTTTATGTAGAAATTTGACATAAAAATTGTAATGAGAGGCTATATCTTAAACTGAACTTTTATTCGCAAATTTATATGATTGGAATATTGGACCTTTCATCAACAATCCAATTTGTGGAATAGGCAAACAAAAGACTCTCAGTATATACTTAGCATGTGACAGTTAAAGATGCGTTCGTTGTTCAGACCCACAAAAACACTAAAAAAAAAGAATGCTATCAACTTGGAATAACATCAACATAGAGCTACTTTGTAGATATTTTTCAAAAATATACGTAACTTATAAAATCTAGASCTCTCCACACATTCAACTCCCGACAAATTTAACACTTTGACAGCTCATTCTATCCCGCAAATCAACCCATATATTTTCCCCAATGTTCCACTCTCCAGACTTCCCCATAATTATCTCTTCTATTCATCTCCATTTTGAGAGAGGGTAACTCTGATGATAACCTCTCACTCCAGTTTTGTCATATGTCTAGAATGGCACTTACAATAAATAAACAGAAATATTCACCTGTTCATCACTTCAATATATACAGATCAATTGCTAAGAGTAGACTCATTTCTCGTTCATATTTCCTGAGCTTTATCACCAAAGAGAAAAGTAGCTGACTAGGAGGAGGAGACACAATAGTTTCAGAGAAAATATCCCAGCTGTCTATAAACAGTTCGCCTTAAATACCCGGCATTGTCACTTACTACCAATCCTACAAACACACAAATTATAAATAAATTCATACACTCAGAATCAGGCATATTATAAACAATCGTTGTATTTGTCTCAGCAATTGAAAAGCCACACTGCATAGCAGAATCGTGTTACATTATATCGACATTGCCTAAGAAACGTTGACAGAGAGCTCCGGTGCCAATCCAACTTTTAATCAGTCAGTTCTCGGGCACTACAGGAACAGGAAGTATGGCAGCTGTTTTTTCACAAGCACTATCGTCACCAGCATTATCATAACGACAAATATCAAAACTCGAGCAAGCAGAAATTTGTACCAACAAACTCAATAAAGCCCTTCCTTTCTAAAACCACCTTTCTATAAGACCAGAATTCTGTTTATATACTTATTCCTACTGAAAGATTTCGTCAGATGCCTCATAGCTCAACTCCAGATATTCCAGGCACCAAAGTGGTGATTCCGGATTATCTTGAGTTTTTACAAGCAAAAGTTCGCGCTTTGCTTCATACGAAAAATCCAAATTCTTTTCCTGGTAAGTATTTCTTTAGCAATAAGAAAAGCATCAGAAATGACTGCTATATGAAGGATGAAAAAGAAAAAAAAAAAATTGAGTAAGAAGAAAGGTACCAGAAAAGAAGAAACAGAAGAAGCATATCAGGAATATTTCGTGTTAGAGTTAATTGAATTACAAGATAAATTCAATCCTGAGCTGTATTAGAATAGTAGAATTYATTCTTCTAGCGCTACAGTTCATATTTTTAGATTCATTCACAACATAATACTAACCGATTTCATAGGCTCACAACCAATTTCGTTCGAAAGGAAACATCTAACTGGAAATCTAATGAAACATGAGTAAGTGTAATTGTGGAAGAACAATATACGGTGAATGAGAAGTAGTATTGGCAATACAATCCCTAAGCTGAAAGCATTAAGACAAAATGCATTGCTGTACTGTGATTTATTGTGTTGTCCTTTGATGTTTTTTATCATCTCCATTTCACTACTAACATAATACTCTCTAGCTACTTTGTATGCGAAAAGTCCGATGGGCTCCGGTGTCTCCTTTACCTTGCAGTTATTGATGGGGAGGAAAAATGTTTTTTTGTAAGTATTGAATTATGGTTAGTACCTTTGATATCTACACTATTCTAACACCTTGCATTAGATAACTAGAACGAACGAGTACTATGAAGTAACCGGAATGCATTTCCCAGAACCTGACGACCGAACCTCACCTCATGACGGAACGATTTTAGATGGGGAGCTTGTATATGATCGTATAGACAACAATGATATAATGCAAGACCTTCGGTTTCTCATATTTGACTGTTTGTCTCATAAAAGGAAGCCTATCATTACCAAAAACATCTTCGGAAGACTTGGATACGCCAAAGAATTTGTATACAAGCCTTATGCTAAATTATGCCATGAGTTCCCTGAAGATACGGAATTGTTTCCTTTCAAGCTCGTACTGAAAGAAATGCAGTTTTCTTATAAGCTGGATCACGTTTTCTCGGATATTTTACCGAACCTGCGGCACGGAAGTGATGGGTTGATTTTCACATGTTGTGAAACTCCGTATGTCTTCGGAACGGATGAGACTTTGTTGAAATGGAAACCAGCTGAGGAAAACTCTATTGATTTCAAGATGCAATTGAACTTCGAACAAGTTCCGGTTGATTTCGACAGTGAGACCAATTCCGATCCGGAATCGGAAGAGAACTCTAAGAAATCTGGGAAACAGGAAAAGATAAGTAGAAGTGGAAGGTATTATTTGGACTATGACAGTAAACCAGAATTCATACTGCTGGAGAACATGGGTCAAGGAGAATATGAACCGTTTGGTGAAATGTATGTAACTGAAGAAGAATGGGAGAAATTCAAGCAGTTAGGAGAACCTTTACAGCATAGAATCATTGAGGTGTACCGTAGCAAAGAGCATCAGTGGAGGTTTCTTCGATTTCGGGATGATAAGGAAGATGGTAATTATGTTGATGTAGTTCGTAAGGTTCTACGCAGTATTGATGATAGTGTCAGTCGTGAAGAGTTGATTGGAATGGTACCGAGAATTCAGGAAGAATGGAAACGAAGGGCCGCACGAGGGTCAAGTGGAGCCAGTGGGGTGAAACCGGGAGTTCAAGGAGCTCGGCACGAAGAGGAATCTCGGAAACGGAAGCCCAGTTTAAGCAGCGGCAGAGGAATCAACAGCGGAACCGGAAATACTGATAGATCTCTTCCTAAAAAGGGAACAAACCCAGAACAGGAAGCTAAAAGACAGAAAATAGACAATGCTGAACAGACAGAAGAATCTTCGGAACAGTCCGGAGCAAAGAGTGCTACTAAGCCAGCACGAAGAGTATTTGATTCAAGAGCTGATGATGATTATAATACTAGTAGTAACAATAAGTATAATGACGAAGATTATGATGAGGATGAACAGCCGGAATATTCCAGACCTGTTGATGAAGACTATGATGATGAAGCCTAATAGATAGACAACACTGTAACAACTTTTCAAGATGGAATGGATCTTTTAATTAATGTATAAATGTTTATATACATTGTATTATTTGTATTATAAAAAATGATTTAGCATATGGTATATTATGTATTGGATTTATCACAAGGATAAACTATTAAATATGATCATGTTTCGACTCTTACTATGATTTTCCCAACATATGACATAAGAGTATACTGGCATAACCATGAGGTGACGGGTTTAATTGATAATACAATAGGAGATGTATAAACAGCAATTGTTCTTCAAATTCAAAAAAAGAAGCATGTGTTAAGGAAGCCTACCTTGCTCTTTGGTCACCTAGGTAATTTCAGTTACTATTATAATATTATGATGTTAGTATATAAAAATTCATGAATTGACCGTTAAATACTTGTATGTTAGTTCATTCTTGGAGATAAATAATTTTAGAGTACCCACAAAACTTGAAAGATCCAAAAAATAGRCAGCTATTATTCCAAGAGAATTACCTCTTAGAACCTACCAGGCATCATTACCGCCGGGCAACTCTGCTGAAAGAAGACAGACTTTTCCATCAACAAAAAGTCTATACTATGATTTGTCTTCAGTAAWTGGAATTGGTGTTTAAAGCATACGGAGTGTTATGTAACTCAGCAGATCTCCTTATTTAAAAGATTCAAACCGGTAGGTTGAGGATATTATATTCGAATTAAGAGACTTTATATGCTAAGGTGTTTGCAGTGATCTGAGAAATGTGAGTGAACCTATCCTTGATTCATGACAGTTCGTTTGTCTCCACGTTAGTTTGTCTCCACGTTACAATAGAAATGTCATAAGATCCACAGGTGATTTTCCTTGCACTTAATAGGATGGACCGTCTGGAGAAAGCTTTTACTATGAAGTATTTCTCTCATTCGCCTTTCATTCAGTGGCGAGTCAGAGCAATTTTGAAAAAAAATCTCTCTATTGGGTCTCACTAATTCCAAGTACACTCACAACACATGAAGCTGTCATAATAATCATATCATACCCTTCAATTGAATTATGAAAACAATTCTATAGCTTAAAAGAGAATTTATAATGGCTCAATGGATATGTACTTTTCAAATAACTTCGTTACAATAATAGTTTTCTCTGTTCTTCTTCATTCCTACATAGGATATTTTCACTTTAACCTCGAAACCTTTAAAAATAATTAAGCTATTATGTAATCATAAATCTAATTAAGACTTCAGCTCCTCCTCCCATTTTGAGACAAATGAAAAATAATTCAATGGTCACCCTACTGTCAATTGTGACGGGTCAAAATGGCAGGTAATTTGTTTCCTATTAATGGATGATCCGAATCGAATGTGAACCATACATAATCTTTCATTATAACCTAACAGAAACATCTCATCAATTGATCAAACTTTACAACTTAAGGGAGTTTGAATAGAACCGTGGACAATCCAATTGGCCCTCAAACGGTGATTAATTTAACTAGATTACCCGAATTTGCCTCAGGTAGTATCACAATGTCTGATTTTCAATCGGGATCCAAAAGAAGAAGAAGAGGTAAGTCGCCAGATGGAATACGATGGCATCAATTAGCAATGACGCTGGAGGAATTCCAAAGGGTCATAACAGAATTTAAAGTAACTAACAATGTATTCAGATAGTGATGAAGGTGACTATAAACGTCCTCGGTTACCGCAGATAGTGGAAATAACCAAACGGTTGAGCAAAGATATCTGCGAGATTGGCGAGAGAGCCAATTTGAACCAAGTGATTGATTCAATTGAAGATGCAAGCAAACCGCTTGCTATTGAACTTGAAAACGAGGCAGGATTTCGACATAAAATTCTTCATTCAATTTTTGCAGTTGTATGTGAACAACCACATAAAATTCATTATCTTGCAGCATTAGTTTTTGTTGCTCATGCAAGGAACCCTGTTGTTGGTAAGTACGTGATTGAGTTTCTTCACTCTCGACTTCAGGAGTTGCTGGATGCTGAAATAGCCACAATTTCGACAGAAAAGAATGTAAATGAAGAGTTAAGGGATAGTTTAAAAGGTACAGGGTTAAGCAATGGAGTACCAGACGAGCCAGGTATTTGGAACAGGATAAAAGCAACGCTCAGATTTTTTTCAGTATTAAGGCCTCTTATACAAGAGAAATGCTTGAGCAATATTTATCGACAATTATTTGAGTTGGCACTTAATCTTCAAGAATTACCCTATTTTGCAAACGAGCGCTGTGCTTTAGCTGAACTACTCTTCTATTCACTTGTTGTGGATCTGCCATATTTGGTAGTAGGAGCCAATGGTTCGGAAGCAGCAGCCAAAGTAGAAGCAAATGAACTCTGGGAACTTGCTAGGAAGTTTCGGTTAGAAGACAGTAAAGGAGCCGAATTACTACAAAGTTTTCCGGGATCGGAAGACGAAGTTCCATATAAGAACGAGAGTATACTCTCATTAGCATTCAACGCTGTTGAGCGATTCGTCAATAATGAATGGGAAGGCTTGGAGTTTATTCCTACGTACAATGAAGAATTAAAGCCCATTATTACCGAAATTCTATCCCGAAATGAGTCGGAATGTCAACCAGAAGAAGCAGGAATATTGTTTGGCCTTAAAACAGTCCATTTACCCATTTTTGCTCTTCCTTCAGCAGAATCGCTTGTAGAATACGCAACATTAACCCGCGCCACAGGCAGTGCCGACAGTTTATGGAAAACGCCCAGGTTCAATTTCCGGGTTTATCTCCCTCTTGAAATTGAAACTGTTCCTGCCCCACAGACTTATGAATCAGTGATATTTCATGATGTATGTGTAGACATAATAGTTTCTCTWGAATTCAACCGGAAAGAAGCTGCAAGACAATTAATGACACTTGATTTGTTCTTTTCACCTGGAGTTTTCGCAGCTCCAGGTATTTCCATTGACAAGCTAAAGGAACTTGTTACTCGATCAGAAGAAGCAGAAATGAATTTAGATCCTGAGGATGGTGACGAAAACTCCAGCTTATCGAACAGACCTAAAAGAAAGGTCCCCACATGGAAAATTGAAGATTTGGCCGTTGAATCTGTATTAGGATTACTATTTAATCTACCTCATCAGGCACATCCTCCTGTGTATTATATTGCATTATTGATCGAATGCTGCGAAAAGGCATCACAAGCCATTGCGCCTGTGTTTGGCCGAGCAATCAGATTTTTCTATGCTAATCTTCCAGCTATGGACTTTGAATCGTCGTATAGGTTTCTTGATTGGTTCTCACTGCAATTATGCAACTTTGGTTTTACCTGGAAATGGAAAGAATGGGTTGATGAGTTAGACGAATTACTTAATGAGGACAATGATTTGCCTGAATGGGAAAAAGTGAATAACAAGTTCAATCCAAAAGCAGTATTTGCCCGAGAATTAATTTGTAAGGAAATTGCTCTTAGTTCCGAGGATGAAATCCGAGTGTCTTTACAATTGGTGCCACAGTTGTTTAGCCTGTTGGATGTTTCATTACTTGATTCAGGATCAGTAGGGGCTTATGATGTTGAAGTTTATGGAATAAAAGCTTTCGAAGAAGCAAGAGTTGCGCAGGACAGTCTAGAAAACGATACTAAGTCTGAAAACGAGGTTGATGATACGCCTGAAAACGACTCTAAGAAAGAAACCCAGATCTTAAGCGTTAGAGCATTGTCAGCGTCAAGTATCCTCTCCGAAAAATCTACCGAGATTCTCCAATTATTCCAATCACAAGCAAACAAAGAAAAAATTCAGGAGACTCTTAAATCAGTTAAGTTGACTTGGGGTTCGACCGATGAACTCGCTGGCTTACAAATTAACAGAGTTATTCTTGATGTCTTCACTCAAATCATATGTTATTCTGGTAGTAGATCTTTATCACATGTTGATCATCTAATCAATAAACACAGGGAGGTTCTATTGACATTAATCAAAGACTGTGAGGAGACGTCAGGTTCACAGTACATAATTTCTGCTGTATTGAGATTTTGGAATAATAAACCATTTGTTGGGGTTGCTATTGCTCAAATGTTGGTTAATTATGAGATTATCAGCATTGGGTCATTTGCCAAATGGTTGATTGATCATGAGAATCATTTAGTAGTTTCAACGGGATATGGATATGATTATTTGTTAAGATGTCTAGATGATTTAGCTGAGAGTTCTTTTGAGCATGAAACCGTGATAGTAAAACCAAAAGCACAAGGAGAAGGTGAAGCTGATGGAGAAGGTGAAGGTGAAGTGGAGGTTGATGGAACAAATGGAACAAATGGAACAAACGGAACAAACGGAACGAAGGGAACGAAGGGAAACTCTGAGAAAGCAGGCGTTGTCATGGCTGATATTGTTAAACAGCTTATTACTAAGTTGCAAGAAACAAAAAGATCATGGGATGTTTTACCTGTAGGTGAAAAAGATATTGTTAACTGGATCTCTTGGAGATATACTCGATTGATTAGGTCATTACTAAGAAGATATGCGCCGGTGTTCGATTCCGAAGAGTCAATTACTAGTTTAGATTCTTTTATGCAAGAAGAAATCCTTGAAGAAGGAGTGAGACTAATTATTCAAGAAGATTTGACTTTACTCAAAGGAATGAATAGTTATTGAGAGTATTAAAAGGCTTTGAGAAGTTAGAGAATCAATAATAGCTACTGTAGATAACAGATGAAAAATGGTTGATTGTATTATGTACTAATAATTAATAATAATTATAGAAATAAAAAGATGATATTGAGTCCAAGACTATTTGGAGTAGAACCAGTAGATGGATTTATGGAGTCCAAGTTTACGCTATGATCATTATATCTAGGCGATTCATTGTCTGACATCAAATAATTCATCATACGAACATAATGAATAGCTGAATCGTCAATGCAGTTCTTATTATTTGTTCTTATCTCTTGTTTTTTTTCTTTTGTCTTTAGATATATAGTTAACTTATTACTCGCTAAAAGGGATTTTCCGTGCTATTCACAATAAAATGGCTCCGTTACTTACCTTCTGACTTAATTTGATGTTTGAGAGGAAAGCCTAAAGCGTCTCAGTAAGTCCAAACGCAAATTCGAAGCCTTTCCCAAAATCATGGTGAATATTTCTTCCCAGAATTATCTGCATCTGCATAATTATATAGCTGAGCAGACACCAGCGCTTCTTATCGTAAAAGATGAGTCATTCAAATTTCCCAATACACGAATTCTGGCTAATTAACTAGAACTGTTTCTTAATACTTCTTTCCGTATTTCTGACATTTCCATTTTCCCATTTCCCATTTGTTTACCAACCTAACCCCAAGTAGTATCCCAAGCACCATCTTCAAATGAAGCAATCAAATTAAATGCAGAATCTAAATTAAAGTCAACATCAAATATAACTTTTTCATTATCAATATTGATAGTTAAATCCAAATCGTTAAATACTCCTTTCATTCTATCTCTATCCTTATCCAAATTTTGCCCATTATCATCTTTATTATTTCCATATGCGCTTTCTTTACTGTTGTTTTCTTCAGCTACACTGCCCACTCTTTCTATAACAGCCTCACTTAGCTTCCTCATTATTCCACAGCAAATTTTGACGATTTTGCTGAACTCTTCGCTTTGCTGTAGTATATTTATGCAGGTGTTACATTTCTCTTGTATATCATCAACAGACGCCTTCCTAGCTAGAAATTCACATTTAAATATCGAGTAGTTGTTCAATATAGAAGTAATAAATAACGTACTGATACTTAGGATTCTATATGTTAGTTTCTTTTGCTGGGCCAATTGATTAAAAATATCAATGATTGTACCAGTTGAGTTATATAGGATGATGTAATCATCAACACTTGGTGTGCAAAACCAAACATTCGGTTTGTGGAGCAATGTAAGCGCTTGATAATAAAGTAACGATAAATATAGCTCACAAAAATTTGAACGGTTGCTAATTTTGCTGTGAAATACCAAAGCTTCGTTGTTGATGGCGTCAAGTTTTTGTTTCATCCGCTCTCTGCATTGTAGAATGAGAGATTTAAGTGATGAAGAATGAGATTGGGAAGAGGAAGAGGATAGGTTATTTGAGCTTGACGTAACTTTAGAAGTAGAATTAATTATGGAAGCCGTAGGTGATGTTGGAGAGGTTGTAGGAGAAATGAGATTATTAATATTTAATCTGGATCCAGCGTTTCTATCAAAGCGTATGTCAGATGTGTGATGGCTATAATTAGTACCTTGCAAAGATCCTCGATATTGAGAATAAGGCTGGGAATGAGTTGGTGGGTTTAATATTGATTCATCTAAAGTGCCTATCATTCCTGGATCAGTGGGTATGCCTTGCAGTGGCAAATCCGCGCTTGCATCTTGCTTCTCTTTCAACTCACCAACTATCTTCATTAACTCGGTGTCACTGACCGTATTAGAAAACAATAACTGCTTGATCTCAGAAACCACCCGACAGAACTTAATGTACAATAGAGAGTACTCCTTTGTGTACACTGTTATTTCTGCCAGCCGCAAGTTATATCCGTCAGGAATGTTGCCAACAAATGCTTTTGAAACTGTGAAGTAACGTGTGGATATTGAATTCTCATCAATTAAATGCGGTCTTCCTATACATAAACAGATATACCTATCAAGCAAGTAACTGGCCCAAAAGATCCTTCTTCTAACATCAATTTCCATCTGATCATCAGAAGCTGTGATTTTCTTCTCATCATAATATTTCAGCTTTATAACCATTGAACACAGAATACTTGTGATGTTCCATAGACCAGGGAAGCATGGTCTACATAATGCTATTTGACCTAACAATATCAAACTTTGCAATTGATAAGTTAAATCCATTTTATTGAAAAACTTTCTGTTCATTTCTTCGGCAATGTTCAAATAATGATCACGTTTGGTACCTAACAGTTTTCCATCGTGCGATTCTAAGTTACTGCATGTCAGCGCTAATACTAAGAATATAGAATAAAGCTCTTGGAAATCTTGTCGGCGATACTCAGTATCTATATTAGACGACCTTAATGTGTAAACATTGTGCAATCTGATGATGAATTCTTTATAGTCAAGTATGGGAAAGATTGGATATTCTAACTCAAAATAGATATCAACCAGTTGAACAGCCTGAGATTTTTCAGGTAATTGACGAAGATAATATCCAAGGAATTCTATTGGGATCATTGAGTGATCTGTATTGTTTGTCTCATTGCTACTACTAGCATCATCTACTTCTGTTATTTCTTTTTCAAGAGACTTGTACACAGAAGCACCATAACTAGCTATGTTTTCTAATGAGTTGTCAACATCTGCAGCATCTGCTATGGAACCGTCGCGATTACTGGCCCTTTCCATACTGGACGTCACTCTTTGCAGATACTGAAATTCTGATTCAACCTCACGAAGCAATTTTCTCGATGGATTCTTTTGTTTACGTGAAGAGGTTTTGACATTATTTAACGCTACATCATTCACGCAATCAACGGTATCAAACGCATTATCAATCAGTTCTTCATGGTTTGAGGAGTCTGCTGTAGTGGGAATCAGCTTATACATATTCTCCAAAACTGTTTTCTGTTTGGTGATAATATCTCGTAATTCTGCATTTTCATCTTCCAGCTGAATTACATAATCTCTAGGCAATTCACGGCCAAAAAGTATGTTATCTTGAAGACAGGAAGCATTAGTACTTTCACAGAGCGAACATCGTGGAAAGTTAGCATCGCATTTTCGTTTCCTTCTCTTGCATCTTGTGCAAGCAGCAATTCCTTTGTTCATGATATAGTTAGTAAGAACAAATGAAGCCGCTTATCTTATGGTAGATTTGTCATAGGTAAACGTTAGATAATCACCCGTAAATCCTGGTATATCATAGTTGATCATAGTTCTTTCTTATATCATAACAGTATCAACCTTAATAATTTAGCGGTATCTTCCTTATTGGATAATTCAGTGCGCCAAATCAGAACTTGTTGCTACTATGATAGGTATTCGGTTCCTCTCTGTAGATGATGTGAAGCAACTTTATCAACTCAACAAACTATTGCTGCACTTTATGCATAGATGGGCGACATGTGCAATAGGCTTATCATAGCTTACTCAATTACAATCGGATCATGATTGTTTACTGGTTGTCGAATGGTTAGCTATAAATCAATAACCAATTTGGAAGTATTTTGCTTAGTATCATCCTCAATCAGTGATTTCTACTGTCAATCATTTGTTATCAGAAAGACTACAGGCGGGAATTCCCGCGATCTTCGATAGATAACGTTAGACTGTTGTAAGGTGGGTCCTTCCTCTAACAATCGTAGTAAGCTGACCCTGTAATCGGACAACCATTACAATCATTTAAATCGGAAAGCAATGGAGAAGGGTCTTAAGAGTATAAGGTTAACACAAAATGAAATAATTCAAAGGGCTCTAACTATGAATAAGTTCAATCCAAATCTTAAATTAAAAATGATATGAGAAAAGATACCCAATCAACATCAACAATATGATAGGAAGAATGAAATATAATAATGCTAGTAACGATGTAGAATATCATTAGTGTCTACTATTGAAGGCTTATTGATCACATATTATCTATGAAAGTTCTATTGCTATTCTATTAAGTAAAAGAAGAAAGATTGTACAAGCATACATCAAATTAATGATGGTTATTTATGTAAATATTTCAATTCGAAGTATCGTAATACAGGATAGGTAATACCAGAAAAACCAAAACTCAAAAAGACACCTAAATCACCACCATATTCTCCGATTTTCAAAGCAATTGGACCAATGTAGTAAACTTGACACATTCCAACCACTGCTCCAGCAACTCCGCAACAGAACGCAAGAGTTGCTGCATATCCATCTGTTAATCCTTTCTTATCATTCCATGATGACCATTCATATTCACGAGTTCTTCTAAAGATTAAGGTTTCCTCAACTAGAATTGTACAGAAAATCATAGTCCAATATCCAATCATTGGCAAAAAGTTGTTCAAGTAGTTTGATAGTTCGTTTCTACCACCAAGACTACAGCCCAATGAAATTAGGAATCCAATAACTGTCACAAACCATCTTGGTACTTTTGAAAAGAATGAAGTTCCTGCTTGAACAGCTAATGGTACTGAATAGAAGTTAAGCACATTGTTTGATATCAACGAAAGGAATAAGATAACTAATATGAATTTTCCTCCTCCATTCCATCTAGATAATGCTTGATTGAGCAAGCCGCCATTACCAGCATCTGCATAGGCATCTTGGAATRCGGTGTTATTAAGATAAGCAGAAGAAATACAACAAGCTAAAGCACCCACGAAACAAGAAGGTAGACAAATACCAATAAATGTCAATCCAAATGTTTTAATTTTTGGTGTGTTTTCTGGGAAGTAAATATAATAATCACTAGCGATTGCTGCCCAACCAGCATTAATACCAAATGCAACTCCAAAGAATGATAGCGCATTACCTGCAATTGTTACAGAGTCACCAGAAGAAGGAGTAGTGTTATCAAAATACTTTCCAGAGCAAATAAATGTCAATAAAAAGAATATTATTGTAGGTAAACACATAACTTTTTCATAGAAATGAACCAGTTTGATACCAACGATAGCGACAACAACAGAAACAATAGCAACAATGACAATTCCAACTTCTATAGGAACTTTACCGTTAGAGATTGATTTCAATACTTGTCCACCGAAAACCAAGTTAATAATACTAAAACCTTCAACTGATATGAAATTGAAGATACAAAGAATTTTAGATGGGAACCAGCCAAATGTAATTCTTGAACCTACCATTTGTCTCAAACCAGACATTGGTCCATAAATTGAACAATAGGCAGCAACCAATGCACCAGCGACTGCACCAAACATACTCGACACTAATGAGTCTCGTAATGAAAGACCAAACAATGGTGACCCAAGGAAAAATCCTGAAGCAGAAGTAAGTGAACCAGCACCAGAGCACCAGAGATAAATCATATTTAATTTTGAAAAGTGTTCATCTCTTTCATTTGCTTCTACTCTTTCAATACCTCTTGCTTCAGCTCCAAGACTATCTAACTTATCTGAGATGACTTTGAAGTGCTTGAAAATTCCAACGGGAGCTTCCTTTTCCTCGACCGAGATGGAACCAATATCACTTTCCTCGTAGATCTTTGGTTGGGAATGTTTTTCTAATGATGATGACTCCATTGTATTTAACATTTCGTTGAATTGTTAGAACGAACTGGAGAATAGAAGGACTAATACTAATTTGTTATGAAAGTATTATTGTATCTCTAATGTCATGTATATTATTCATATCAACCTTTCAAAATCTAAGCGGCTTCGATGCAATATTTATATAACTTAACCTTTGCATAGTCAAATGCTGATTTAAGAAAGAACTGCTGATATCTTATGTTGTTCATTATATGTTCAACTGGAAACATTCATCCCCTATTCTTTTTATTGTAAACCTTTCGATATTTATATTTCTTTATCTGAAAAGAAGTAATAAAAAAATTAATTAGTCAAAATATAGAAAGAAATGAACAAAGAGAGAAAAGTAAGAAAGAAGTAGACGCATTTAAGACGTTGATAAGAAGAAAGGCGGAATTTTCCACCTTATCAGAATAAATCATTCCTTTAAATGGATACCTTGTGAAACTTACGAAGAGGAGATTTCCGTTCCTGTATATGTCAAATAAATGGCAATTTTTATGAAGATAAAATAGAAAAAATCATAAAGAATCGAACAATTTCAATTTAAACTTGATTATTATTATTATTGCTGATTTATTGGTCGGTTTGGTATCGTGTGAATCTCATATAACCTGACTAACGGATAAGACTAGATTGATACTCCATTAATATGCCACATAGGTTTCCAGACATTCGAAAGTCTAAAGGGGGCCATGATTTTTGATCATTGCAACGTGACGACTTGAACAATAGGCTTATAATCTAGATGAGTAACTCGCCGTTTGTTAGCCTTGTTTATTTCTGTTACATATCTGTTCAAGCAAGCAATAATTATTTGAGTTTAACAATGGTCTACTCATCGCCTGGGAAGTAAGAAGGTCTTCATTTTTTTCAGCTATCAGTCACGTGCTGTAATTGAAGCTAGCTTAAGCGTAAGAAAAAAAGGTTTGTTCTAAATAGCTAAGACTCCGAAAGGGAAGAAAGTCTCGTTAGAGAATACGATGCAACAAGTGAATAGGAAATAACTGATAAGAAGTGAAATTACAGCTCAAAAGAGAGAAGTTAAGAATTTTATGCATYTAAATTTTAGTTATTAGATCATTCATTTAAACGAGAATCAAACTTTTGTATTTAATGAGTTTAGTGAGTCATTATCAATAGGAGGCTCGGGAGTAGTGTGATTTAAGCTTCAACGCTTTTCTCTAAGCTACCTGCCTGATATGGAAAATAGTTTGAACCTTAAGCGGAACTTTCCGCTGAGGATATCCTCTGATTGTCGAAGCAGAAATATTTCTCATCTATCATTGGTTTGATAACGAAATAGAACAATAAATAAAAGTTACCTAAATATATAAAAGGTCGTTAGCAGTATAGCGGCAATAGAATAACTATGGTTTGGTTTATGTTGCGGAGTTGTGGGTATCATCTTGTTCTTTATCGATTATCATCATTACTCAAGTAAACCAGGTTCTTCAGATAGCTGAATAAACTGAAAACCTGCGATTATGACCCGACTCATATTGAAAGGAGGAAAAATCCTCACTTTAGATGAGAAAGATACATTGCTTTCATCCGAATATGTTGTAGTTATCAACAAAAAAACTGGAATCATTGAGCAAATTACAGAAAGTTACGAGGAAGAAAGTGATGATGAAGTGTTAGACTGCACTGATCAGGTCATTATGCCAGGATTGGTTGACATGCATTTTCACAGTGCAGTTGCTAGAGGTTGGAATGATCATATGCCTTTGAAAGAATATCTAGAAGAGTGCTGGTATCCTTCTATTAGAGCTTTGGATGAAGAGTCTACCTATTGGGTGGGGCTAGCTTCTTATTTGGAAGCTATCAAATCAGGGACCACTCATGTTAATGACATGTACAGATTTTTGGGCGGATTAGCAAAAGCTGCCGATAAAATAGGAATCCGAGCTGTTTTGTCTAACGATATTGCTCTAGACAAATATAATCTCGATACTCTAGCCGACGCCAAAGAAGCATTCTATAAATACCATAATAGTGCTAATGGAAGAGTAAAAGTAAGAATAGGTATCGAATGGTTGCCATTAGCCAACAAAGAATTATTACTCAATGCCCGAGCACTAGCTGATGAATTAAAAACGGGAATTCATTTACATTTGAATGAAAGTCCAACAGAAGTTGAAATAGTGAAAGGCTATACAGGTGGTAAGGGACCTACAGAATTGGCATACGAGTGTGGTATTCTAGGTCCTGATTGTGTTGCAGCACATTGTGTTCATTTAAGTGACAACGAGATTAATCTTATGAAACAAACAAACACTTTTATCTCACACAATCCTTCATCTAACGCAAAACTAGGTAATGGTATTGCGAGACTTTGTGAATGGCAAAAGAAGGGTATAGTTGTTGGATTGGGCCACGATGCTGCGGAATGCAATAATTCAAGAGACGTTTTCGAAGTCATGAAGTTCTGCTCTTTGATCCATAGAGCCAAATTTCAAGATCCAACACTTTTACAGCCAAATACTATTCTCAAGATGTGTTGTGTTAATGGCAACCTTGGTTTGAACTATGACAAATACTCTCAGCCAATCAAAGCAGGTATGGTAAAAGTTGGCTATAAAGCTGATTTAATTACATTAGATTTGAAGAACATCAAAATGGTCCCAGTATCAAAGAACGATGTCCTTCAATACTACAGTAATATAGTGTTCTCTTGTAATGGTAGTGTGGTCATGTCATCAGTTATTGATGGTGCCGTTGTAATGAAGAATAAAAAGTTTGTTAATGTCGACGAGGAAGAAGTCATTAACAAAGCCAACGAAATCTTCAATAGGATCAAAGATCAAATTCACGCTTAAGGATGCAACAAGACTGATGGATTATATAAGGAAATATAGGCTAATAGATAGAGGTACTTATTTTATAGCAATTAATTATAATCATTATTTGGTATAATAAAATGKGTAAACAGAAAGAGAAGATTGAAAATGGTAGGATTCTTCCCGAGATTGTCTTATTGGTTCTGCTTATCTTGGGACATTTATATTGATGTAGATTTAATTGTTTCCGTTATTTGATAAATACTATAATGAGGTTATAATCGGGACTTAGCATGTGTACTGCTTGGGATTAGTAGTTAAGTCTGTTACAGATATCTATTGTTGCTCCCRTGGTGCAAACGTATGTATCTTCGTTGCAAGAGATTAATTTTATTATTGATTACTTCATCACTTATTATAATGGCAAATCACCACAACTATCAGCCATTATCAGAAGGTGACTCGGTGTAAAAGGAAAGGTTTCAGAACATATATTTATATAWTATTCTATAATATTATTCTTAATGAAACTAGCTTATGTCAGCTCGTTATTTCATATTGAATTGCTAAGATGAAATCTAACATGCTTACACAAGCAGRTCATCTTCTGACTCTCCCATGATCACTTTCAACTGATCTTCTGAACACCCCGTAGAATTTGTATGAGCTTCCACACACCAAAATAAAGACAGCTCATGTATCAATCTCTCACTGTGTGGCAATAGGAAATGTCCGATCAACAACTCTATATCTATCGCAGTTAATCAATTGTCACACTTTTCTTTCTCCGGTGAGTCTCATTGAATGATCTTTTACTTGAGGTTATAAAAACTACGTTCAATTGACATTTCAATGTTTTCACTCAGAGAGAATTTGTTTACTAATACCGTTCAAGCAAATCAATAGTTAAATTGATAGAAGTTTCATTCAATCCATTAGGAAGAAATAAAGGTTCATAGGTTAGAATAAAGAAAGATCAGTATGGATGCTATTACTGTTGATATTAATCATCTAAAGAAAGGTGAAGTAAAGTAAGTGTTTGAACGTTTTTATAGCGAAACTATGTTTTACTGGTAGTTACAATTGAGTAGATTTTTTTACTAACTATTTCTTTCTAGCTTGGGTACTTCTATGTATGTTGCATTTTTGTGAGCGTTTTCGGAATATAAAAATGCAACCTTAAGAATGATATGTTATTCGATTGAGGTACTAATAATGTCATGATAATAGTATGGCAGTTAAGTTCGATGGCGGCGTTATACTAGGAGCAGACAGTAGAACTACTACAGGGAGTTACATTGCAAACAGGTATGTGCTGATGGCGTTGATATTTTGTTTCCAGATCTTAGAATATTAATCAACATATTTTTTAGGGTAACTGATAAGTTGACGCAAGTTCATGAAAAGATTTGGTGTTGTCGGTAAGTATTGATTAAGAAGTGTTCTGGAAAATGAGTTTTCGATTATGGAAGAAATGTTAACTAACTGTTACATTATTTTAGGTCTGGATCCGCTGCTGATACGCAAGCCGTTGCTGATGTTGTTCATAGAACACTACAATCCTACGTGTATGTTTAATGGATAAAGTTCTCAATATACTGATTTATATGAAAATGTATGAGCTTACTAACAAGTTTTATTCAGGACACGATATGGGAAACAGCCATCGCCAAAAATCGCTGCTTCTATATTTGGAGAAATCTGTTATTCAAACAAAGATAATTTAACCGCCGGAATCATTGTAGCTGGATATAATGCTAAGAGTAAGAGCGGTGAAGTGTTTAGTATCCCCTTAGGTGGGTCAATTCACCCTCAAGAATTTGCTATTGCAGGAAGTGGCTCGTCATATATATACGGTTTTTGCGATAAGAACTTCAAATCCAATATGACAAAGGAAGAAACAATAGATTTCATGAGACAGGCATTAGGAGAAGCTATCAAATGGGATGGTTCATCCGGTGGTGT
This sequence comes from Sporopachydermia quercuum, assembly GCA_001599295.1. Lineage (NCBI taxonomy): Eukaryota > Fungi > Ascomycota > Sporopachydermiomycetes > Sporopachydermiales > Sporopachydermiaceae > Sporopachydermia > Sporopachydermia quercuum. Next base: position 1,391,645 of record BCGN01000006.1, read on the forward strand.
CATTCGTATGGTTATCTTAACAGAAGATGATATCGAAAGGCTGATATTTTTCCCTGATGAGTATGAAAGTAAATAGAAGTGGTTTGAGTCAAGGTAGCAATAATATGATAATTCATCGATAAAAAAAATGATATGTTTCAAGATGGGGTACTGTAGAAAGGAGAGAAAGAGTGCTCGTAGCCCTGAATAACTACACTATGTTTCCAAAGAAGACAGTCTTTTGAACTACCTTTAGCTCGTGAATTCTCTCCTGTTAAATCTGAAGAGCCATAGAAATTGTTGAAAATTCAGATCCATGATCGAGTACCAAATTTGTTCATAGATTTCGTAGACTGAAGTTTGATACTCAATGTATGTTCACTTCAGCTGAAAGTRAAAAAAACTAGAATTGATACTTGTGTTTGCTAGTACTAATCCGTACATAATCCGATGGTAAATTTTCTTGACAATATTTATTTCAAACTAACTCTTATTATAATCTTATAATAATACCATGCTGGCACTTCTTCATTCAATGAACGAGATAGAGGACGAAATATTGTCAGTTCGAAGAATAAACAGAATATTGGGTAAATATAAGGTTAGCAGAAGCAATGTCCAACTGAAACTCCGTGAAAAACTGATAGACTGTGCTTTGTTTACTCTCAGCACCTTAGAACCCTTTCAAAGAACACACTTTGTGGATACTAACAAGACAATACCTCACACTACTTGAATTTCCCTTTTGCTGAGCATCATGTTTTCCTTTAAAGCGCTTACAATCACTCCACAGGCATTACATTATTCCTAGTTATTTAACTTTGCATCAAACCATGCATCACGTCTCATCTTGCCAACCTTGTCAGCTTATACTTTTCAAAATTCTCCTTCAGTGTTACGTGTTTTGCTACACAGAAGACTTCTCTAACTTTGTATCTCATTTTTGCACGACTGATAATTCAACTCCCAGTACTGAATGATCTGCTAGATATAGGGTCGAAAGGGTGTGCGGTTTAGATTCTTTGTGTCAGACAGATATAAACGCGTTCAGGTAGACAGCTTCTGGTCCTTTTGTATAAATGAATAGTTGTTTATCACTATAATTCATAGCAGCAAAGAGGTAAAACTACTATTCTGCTTATTATAAATTTCAACCACATCATCACTTAAGGAAAATCCAGATCATAGAATATGCACGCTGGGTTACCAAAGCGAGATCACTTCCGCCCAAAGGGCAAACAGGGCAATGGAGCGTTTGTCGCCGGGTTTGCATTGGTTCGGCGGTTCGAAAGACTGGTTGAATCGCCAAAAAGAAGGAAACAGGTCCTATATATTATGTTGGGAATATTCACGTTTATATGGTTTTTCTTTGCTACATCATCATTTGGTAGTGGTTATACTCTCGACTCATCAGGCTCTGTTGATGCTGCTAAAGACAAATCGCTAAGCTTATACAGCAAAAATTCAATATATGCCAATATCAAAGTAATGGTTCCAACATTGGAAGATCTACCTTATCTTGGTCAAAAGAAACCTAAGAAACCAGATGTACTGAGTTTAAAATCCATAGATGAGGTTATTGATTTCCGTACTGGCAAGCCTATCTATACCAAGAAACAATTGGCAGAGGTTCAAAAGAAATCCAAAAAGACGTACGAAGAGGAACTGGAAAAGTTCAACCAATCTCCAGCAGGTAAAGCATTTCGGAATTCAGAAGTTCTCGATTTGATGGTGTTCTCACCTGATGGAAAACCTATCACCGACCAACAACGTCAAACTACTTATAATTTCAATAATGGCTATTCGAAGTCTATGGGAATTCCTCCTGTTGTCATCGTTACAGGACTTGATCGCGAGAGATATAACACAGATCATTTGAAAAGGGTTTTGGAGAACAGAATGGAGTATGCTGGTAATCTAAAGTATGGTTTGTATACTAGATATCTGCAAGACTATGTCTCTGATCCTTCCTACGAGATTAGTCCTGAAAATGATAAAGCATGGGCTAAAGTTGAACTTTTGCGCAATGCTATGCATGCATTCCCTACCAGTAAATATTTCTGGTTTATTGATGAAGACGCTTTGATAATGGATATTTCATTTGATGTGGTAAAAAATGTTATTGACCCAAAAGCATTAGATAATCTAATGATCAAAGATGAGCCTTTAACAGAACAATCATCAACTATCAAAAGTTACAAGCATATTCTCCCAGAAGATGTGAATTTCATTATAACTAAAGGTGAGATACATCCCGACACATCGTCCTTCATTATTACTAATAATGATTATGGAAGATCATTCCTCGAGTTTTGGAATGAACCTTTATTCAAGAAGTACAATGGTTTTCATCTCAAAGAACAGTCTGCTTTATCACATATCTTACAGTGGCATCCTGTGTTGCTTTCTAAGTTTGCTTTCGTTCCTGCAAAAAGCATAGCCAGTAAATATGGTGTTGCTAGTTTAAATGAGAAGACTGTCGTTGATGTAAACGACGTTCATTATTCTTCAGGTGATCCCATTGTAGTTCTGAAGGATTGTGAACTAGCTGGTAATTGTTTAGAAGAGTTCCAGAAGTATTGGAGTAGGCTAAAAACTGGTACTAATGAGGGATCTAAGATAGATAAAGCTGATCTCAAACCAAAGAAAAAAGATGATGCTAAAGCACAAGAAGTAAAGAAGGAAGAAGCTAAGAAAGGAGGAGGAAAAGAAGAACTCCAGAAAGGCGTGGAAGCGGAAAAATCAAAAAAAATCAAAGAGTCATCCGGTGATGCAGGTCTACCAGAGAAGAAGAACGCTGCTAATGCTTAGATTCTTGAAAACGTTTAATCTCCCCTATATACCATACATTTCTATTCATAGTCAGTGAGTACTTATTTGATTATATTCTACATTTTGTTCTGAAGTTGACTGAATAGATAGCTCCATGGACCAGATCATTGATTGCTGGTTTGTCAATGTAGTAATTTGTAAATTCAAAGACGTTTTTGGAAGGTTTTTTTTTATATTTTTTTTATATTTTTTTTTTTGATGAGAATCTGTTCAAACATTTTGTATTAATGTACATAGTTAAACTGTGTCGCTTTCTAAMYTTTAATGTGATGTTACATCGCTCTCATATTATAATATTTCTTAGAGTTCTGCTATCAACCATACTTGATTTCAAATCAAGGATGGTAGTCCTTTTCGAATGCTCTTAAGTTGAAGCATTCTTCTTATATCTACAAGGCTATGAAAGCTCAAATTGTAGAATAGCATTTCTTATTGAGAAGTTCTAAATTAAAAACAAAATACATCTCCCGTAGAATTTTCCATATGATATTGTGTTATTAAYTATGGTTTAGAAGCTTCAGTATTGTGGGCTGGATCGTCAGGTTGAACAGCTATAACACCAATATTTAGATTCTTGGCTTCATCAACAGCCATTCTTTCCTCTAACACTCTTAAAGCAACAGCGCGTCTTCTTTCTGCAGCGTTCAAGTTAGAGTTGCCTGCTCTCTGTTGAGAATTAATTCTTGCTGATGCCCTCAGGTTGCCTTCGACAATATCTGTTTGTTCGAATGGCTCTATAATACCAATTATCACCGAAAGCTTGTAGCATTGGTCGAAGAATGGTTGCAAAACAGGTACAATGAAGTTCGGAAAAAAGCTAACTAAAGCAAAGGTGTCTGAAGCATCACCACGAACAGTTACTGAGCCTGCAGATCCTGCATTAGCTCCAAGAACAGGTGCTGTTTGGGAAGTTTGGAAAAACCTAAGATAAACCCAAGAGGAAAAGAATCCTGAGACAGCTAAAGCTATGATCTGTAATTTACCTAGTAAGATAGATAATACTAGATAATATACAAGGAACCCAACCACTAGTCTCTTTAGTCTGAATTTAATTAGTCCTTTGAACAGCTTTAAATTATGTTCTGCTAGTAATTGTTTTAGTACTACAAACAGTGCAAGATGGATACCAAAACCCCCGTTGATAGGACTTGTAATCCAGTAGTACTTTCGAAATAGAACACCTGTCAATAGGACTACAAAGAGAGCACCTAAATTCGATGCAATTGTTACTATGATTAGAAATTTGGTCACCTCTTGCGAACCCCAGGCGTGTTCACAATATTTCACACCATAGAAGTATATTAAACCAGTGAAAAGAAGGCCAGGAAGAGTTGTTTCAACGTATGACGTTGTTAGCAGCACCCAAGGATGTGTGAAAAAAGAGTTAGGAACAAGCCTCAGCCAAGGCATTACAATGCTACTGAAATCAATTTTGCTGGCGTCATCAGATCCTTCCTGAACTGTTTTATTGTATGTTGATAGTCTGGCAAATGCTGAAAATGTTGATAGTGTCAGCAATGTCATCAGCACTGTTCTTGTGACTGGCGGAACATTGATTCTGGTTGGAAGGTTTAAAAAAGCCATTTTTGATATTTATATATGATTTCTCTAGGTATAATGTCTCTGTCTATGATATATGATGAGCAAACTATACAACTGATGATAGAACAATGAGAGTTGATGAGAACAACAAATCGATCTTATAGATAGTCATGAAAATACCATTCACACCTAGAAACAAATATTATGAAAATCAATCCAATTGTTCATTTCTTGAAGGAAATTCTACTTTTTCTCCATCCGTTCAAGCGGAAAAGGATTTCATTGATTGTTTATAGTAGAATAATTTGTTCGTAATAGTTGGTAGGAGAAGTTGATATTTGGCATCTCAATGATCCTGTTATGAATTGGGTTAAGTTCTGGATGTAGAATTCATGCAAGCTTCATGCAGGATGTGTCAGAGGATGATGGTAATGAAGATGAAAGTGAAAAGAAACAAGCAATGTAAATAGTGTTTAACCGGCAAGAAAAATCCTAGGTAAAAGAATATGAATAGAAACTAGGGATATTATGGAATTATTTTACGTTCTATTACAATCTCGCAAGTGACGTATAAGCATGCATAACATTATATGTAATATAGAAAAAAAAGATGTTTAGTAATGTGTAAGAATAAGCACAATCCTATTAAAGTTTGATTTCTGGTAAGGATCAGAAATACGGATATTACGTAACTTCATTGCGGAGAGAATAGTTGATAATCGGAAATAATAGAAAAGTATTAAAATGTACTGCATGCATAAAAATTGAACTTTAAACCGTTGTGTGAAGAAATCAAATAGCGGATAGGAATTTGATTATAAGCCATTCATTCCTTTACTTGAATTGAATGTTCTTTTTGAAACCATTATTCCTATTGAATGGTTTCAAATTATGTTACTATTAAGTTCTAGAAAACTAATTATGAAAGCTTTTGAAGGAGCTAAAAGTCAACAAACATAATTCTAGCTTACGTATGTAGTTGAAAATCAAGAAAAGCTGGGAAAATACACTTCCCATTTCATATGGTGAACATAGCTATGAAGCATAGATCATATATATACAAAAGTTGTACTAAATAATATTTTAAGAAGCATATGAATTTATCACCTCAGCTTGAAACCGTTGATCTGATGAACAGTCAATGCATCAAATTCAAAGAATAGTTAATGTTCCTAATCACTGAACCAATCTCTACAAATACTTCCTGAAGAGTTCAATTATATCTTCGGTTAATCATTTTACTCCAATTGAAATCTTTTTTTTTGAAAACCTACGTCTTTGATCTCATTTCTTTCCATTAACAATTCAACTGACCCACTCGTAATAATCTGTCCATAGACTAACTGGTTTGGCATACAGTTCATTTTATACTTTAACTTTATGTTTTTATTCAGACGTTAAGGTTTTTCTGACCAATTTCAAACCGAAATTGTGCAATAGCTCACATGAAAGGGAGGTGGTGATTGAACGACTCTTTGAGAAAACCGTTAATCATATATAAAAGGAACACTACTATTGTTTAATACTAATTGACTGCTTACTTGACAATACGTAGATATCATAATCTGTTTTGTTCATATATCTACTTGTGATTTCTGCAAGCGATACTCCGAAATTGTTGGAAGAAGGTAGTATTGCCCTGTCCCATAGATAATGATAGATTATATCGATTATACCTTATATTTGATATGATCTCTTGATAGACATTCAAATCGTTTAATTCATGCATATCTGAGAGGCAAAATGTTTAAAACAATTCAAAAAAGAGTATTGAGTGGGCGACTTGTAAACAGTATTAAACGTCCTGCTACTTCACCAGCCAATAATGGCAGAGTCAACTACTTTTTTTTCCGTCCTGAATCCGTTCAAGAGTACTCATCAAAAAAAGAATCTTCTTCAAGCTCCAAAAGCAATCTATTACCATTAGTTTTTGCCTCAGCCTTTGGTGCTGGGACTGCTAGTGCTATTATTTACTTTAGTCAAACTGAGCCTATCGATGTAAACAAGCCAACACTACCAGTGGAAGATCTACCTGGTATAAAGCATGCAAGTAATGAAGAATTGCTCAAAGCTTTTGATGAAATAAAGCTAGTTGTTGGCCCTGACAACGTCTCCGAGGATCCAAACGATATCGAAAGTCATTCTGATACTGAATGGAGCATTGAACATCCAGAACCTCATCAAAGACCTAAGCGAGTTGTCCATGTCAATACCACTGAAGAAGTCTCCAAGRTCTTAAAGATTTGCTATAAGTACCGTGTACCTGTTGTTCCTTTTTCTGGGGGAACTTCATTAGAAGGACAGTTTATAGCAACGAGACAAGGAATCAGCCTTGATCTGAGTGGCATGGATAATATCTTAGAATTTCATAAGGATGATTTAGATATTGTTGTTGAACCGGGGGTTGGCTGGCAAGGGCTAGAAGAGTATTTGAAACCTCATGGACTTTTATTTGGACCTGATCCTGGCCCTGGGGCTCAGATTGGTGGAATGGTTGCAACATCATGCTCCGGTACTAACGCTGCTCGTTACGGTACTATGAAAGACAATGTGCTTTCATTGGAAGTTGTTTTGAGTGATGGTACAATTATTAACACCAGACGAAGACCAAGAAAATCTGCGGCTGGTTATAACCTCACTAACTTATTTATTGGTTCCGAGGGTACCCTTGGAGTTATTACCAAAGCAACGCTAAAATTGAATCATCGCCCTGAAAGTGAAAGAGTTGCTGTTGTTACCTTTAATAATATAAAGGAGGCAAGCGACACCGTTACTGATATCCTTAGCAAAGGTATTCAATTGGGAGCACTTGAATTATTAGATGATGTCCTAATGAAATGTATCAATGAAGTTGGTGGAACTAAAAGCAAATGGACCGAGAAACATAGCTTATTTTTGAAGTTTCAGGGCTCACCAGACCATGTCAAACAAACTATTTCCAAAGTTGAAAGCTTAGCGAAAAAGAATAAATGTGACTCTTTCAGATTTGCCAATAATGAAGAAGAATCCGTTGAACTATGGAGCGCACGTAAAACTGGATTATGGTCAACAATTGAATTTGGTAAAAAGAAAAATGCAAACGCAAAAGTTTGGTCAACTGATGTTGCAGTGCCCATTACATCCTTATCTAAGCTTATTGAGCAATGCAGAGAACAATTTGACAAATCAGGTCTTGTTGTAACAATTATGGGTCATGTAGGCGATGGTAACTTTCATGGCTGTATGATATATAACAATGAAGAAGAAAAGAAGGTAGCTGAGGGTTTAGCTGAAGATATGGTCAAACGTGCTCTTAAGTTGGGCGGAACTTGTACTGGAGAACATGGCGTTGGTTTGGGAAAGAGAGACTTCTTGATCGAGGAAGTAGGAATCAATGCTGTTGATACAATGAGAAGGTTGAAATATGCGCTAGATCCCAAGTTGATCTTAAACCTAGATAAGATCTTTTACATGGACGTAGACGAAGCAAATCAACATTTGCATGCCAATCATCCAACTGGCATTTCATGCTGTTGAGAATGAGAGCAAAAAGCAAATTATAGATTATAGATTTATAATGTAAATAAAAATAAAAACAAGATAGAAAAACGATGCATACTCTCTGTAGAAGTTCGATAGACCTTTAACTCGATTGTAATTCAATTCAATTTATATTTAACTCGTCAATTTGATGGAAATTGTTGCGGCGAAGAGATCGGCTTAAGCTTTTATTAGCACCGATAGGACTTAAGAATGAACATTCCATCTTATATTGTATGCTATGCTACGTTATGCTACGTTATGCTACTATTCTTCATATATTTACTCATAAACACTTCCCAGTTACATTCTTATTCTTATTTTCAAGCAGAATTTGGAGTGTGGATTTGGATTTGCTGGGCCGTTTTATCACTATTACCACTTTCTTTCAGATGAAGTCAATCACTTCGACACCTGTCGGAATCTTGAGGTATTAACCAAAATGATAATCCGCATTTGCAATAAGATTTAGCCCAACCACTGCCAACAGTTACAAGAGACTTGGTATAAAAGATTACCTAAGCGTAGAGAGCTTCCAGCTTTCGAAATGTTCGCTTCAGTGGATTGTTTACCTACAATGGACCCTATAAGCAAAGTCCATAACTGCTCTATGGGGAGCTGGATGACCTACAACGATGCTAATTTAACTGCTCTACTGGGGGAACTGAAACCAAAATTAGACCAAAAAAAAGCCAATGRCAACAAAACTGAGCTATCAATAGGCTATAATCGTAAGTCTGTCTTTTATTTGAATTGATCAGGTGAGCTTCAACGAAGAACAATCGATAATCTATATATTGCTTGATACTAATTGATGTAAAGTGATAACAGTATACCTCAAATATCTAGGTGTCCTTTAAGACCTAAACCCGAAAGGTAATTGGTAAACCAATAGTAAACTAATGAAGCATAATGCATAAAGTTTGAGGCTTCGATATAAATCAATTGTTTCCTTTTCAGATAGAAAATTTCGATTTGCTATTTACAGTCACCAATTTCTTTTGTTAAACTACTTCCATGATTTTAGTGAAGGCAAGCAAACAATTTTGGTTCCTTAATGAAAACAAGTCTTTAAATTGGAGATTGCCAAGAATTCAACAGGGAAAAAAACTTTGGTACCTGAATTAGTTTCCAGGAGAAGAAAAATGTATGAACAAGCGATGCAATGTAGTAAAACACTGCATGATGATAACGAAACAATGGAGTTTCATAGAGAAATGTCTCTCAAATTTTGTTTCTAGCTTTTGGTACTACTAAATACTTCAAAATTATTATTTGCCTTGTTTATTGTTGCCGGGCAATTGATCTTAGATRCAATTCTCTTTCGGATAATAGTAAAATATTTTAATTCTTTATTTCATTTTGCAAAAGTGGGAGATTATTAGGCTATCTCATTATAAGAGGAAGTTGTCATTACTAGGGAGATTCAAGTCCTCAATCAATTCTTCATTCACAAATATTTCTTTAACAGTTATACCAGACAAATGATGGGTTAACTGAAGAATGAAGCTAATTTTCAACTTTAAATAAAGACCTTAAACTTAACTTTTTTATTTTCTTCATTTAGTTGAGCTAAGTTTACTTCGTTTTGAGTAGATTCAAAACTTTATTCTTCTTTTGGATGTTCAGTTTTTTTTCAAACGATAAGGCTCTCACTTAGGAAGTCATATAGATGAATATACTATTATGAAAGTTTTTACTAATTGTACTATAGAAACTTTTGGGCTCAAGAAACACCCTACCTACTTCTTCAAGTCAGTAAATTGAACGTTTGGAAAGTCACTAGCTGTGTGACAAAAGGCTTCCCTGAAGATGAAGCTCTTACTTAAGTGATAATAAATGGTGATAATAAATGGATAGATAACTTACTAATATTTAGTGGATTTATAAATATTATCAATTTCCTTTATAGAAAAATACGTATACTTGACAATCTAATTCAAACCAGGGCATCTATAATCTAGTATATCTTCTTAATTTGTTTAAACGGTTTGAGCTTGAACATCAACAACAGGCGATTCATCCCATAACTTTCCAAGGTTTCCCCAAGCGTTTTCTAAGGCAGTGGACTCCTTCAATCCAATTACTGGGAACGGTCTTCCGGTAGAATTTAGTGGTTCAGGTCCTCCTCCCAAAGTCGTGAGCTCATTCAAGTATTTAACTGCAGCCTTAACACCAATAGTATGATATGGTCTTGAAGAACCAAAATTTAAGTACCTTTCATCTATCCACTTCTGCTGTTCTTCTCTATTTGGTAATGTTATTTTTCCTGAAAAAACTCGTGAAACTAATACTGCTTGATATTCGAATACTCTAAAACTTAGGCCATCAATTGGGACACCTACCAATGCCAATGTAGGATCGTCGATATAAAATGTATGCTGGAAAACTTTTGGCAAAATCACTCCATCAGTGAAACCAGGTACTGATTTTCGAAGAAAGGGAAATGAGAAATGGTATCCAGTACCATAAATTACCTTATCCACATCCCTCTCAATGGTATTATCTGAAAACTTAACATCAAGCTTATTAGTATCTGGATTAATTGAATATTTCACAATTGATGGTTTTACTTCAATTTCTTCAACACCAAAGACAGGAATTAATACGGAGTTTGGGTTTCTCTTAGATAAAATAACCTTGCTAGCAAACTTTCTTATGCAGCTTGAAATATCAGCACCTGAAGCTCTTGAACCCACAACAATTACTTTCTGATCTTTATAATCAGAAGGTTCACGATACAGCTTGGCATGCTCAATTGCATTTGGAACCTTTTGTAAAACCTCATTTATTCCATCAACGTCTGGAAGGTAAGGTACATGGTAATGCCCAGTAGCAATTACAACGGCATCGTATTTCTTTTGTCTCCATTTGAAAAGCTGTTTTCCGTCATTATCAACTACTACTTCTTTCAAAGATAAAACCCATTTATCATCCGATTTAGTTACAGATTCAACAGTGGTGTTATAATTGATATGACTTGGATGTCTATTTAAATATTCACTAATATACTGTTGAACAAAGTTAGCTGATGTGTAGTGTTCATCATCTGACTTATCCTTTGCAGGCCATTGAGGTTGATCTGAATATGTCATTATTAACTCAGGAATATTAGTTCTCATTCCTTTGTAAGATGGAGTATGGACATATCTATTATGATCAGAACTAGCTGGTTCATAAACGATTTCATCATCTTTCAGAGAAGGTGGCTCTATTGGTGGATCAATGCTTTCGTCAAACTTTCCAGGCTTTAGCCTTATTGGATCAGGCTTCGGATCGAGCACCCAAATTCCTCCTGGAACATCTCTTCTTTCAAATAAATCAATAGTATCAAATGCCTTTTCTTGAATCAATGAGTCAAGTGCAATTGCTCCTGACGCACCACCACCTATTATGGCCACTGATGATGCTTTAAATGGTTTTGAAACGGTTGAAGTTGGCATTGCGATGATCTTAGCAAAGTCTAACCTTTTTCACTTAGAATTAATTGAATTCCAGAAAAAAGTAGAAATAGTTGTTCAAACTAAGCAAAAGTTTTTGATATACTGTCAAACTACACAGCAACTTCAAAATATTTATAGAGATACATTAGAACTTGTAAAACACATATCTATTCAATAGATGTTGTAATCCAACAAGAAGAAGAACTCATAATGGAACGACTTTTTTTTTCCTTTCTCTTTTCTCAATCTACTCATTTGTGAGAATCACGTTAAAGATTCACCAAATGAGTAATGTCTACCTTGAACATAATGTGAGAATTGTAGCTAAGAGTTGCTAAGGCATATTCATGTTTCTTTTTGCTATGTAGAAACAAAATAACTTTAGACTTTCGAGATATGCGTAATCTCAGAGAATTTGACGCAATATCTGAATGATATTTAAAAGAGATAGCAGAACCTTAAATTGAATGATTACAGTGTATTATCGAATCTAGAATTATAGTTTTATTATTGCTAAAGCATTTCGGACACTTCACTCTTTTGAGTACAATAAGATCCACTTATTCAAAATGTTTGAACTCTAATGGGATTCAGATTAGAGTTTCTGAGCTGATTTGAGTTAATTTGCTTAGTTGATGAAGATTTCACTCTACATAAACCAAACATGTTTATCCTTCGAAACCGAAATAATTCAGTCACTTCAAAGTTCTTAAGTACAAGTAAGTGAAAGCTTCAATGTAAGAATAACTGAAGGTTTCCACTGTTCCACATAGAGAAACGGGATAACGATTATTACTTATTTGAATTTGGTCTCACTGAAATACTGAGGATGGAGTGTTAGTTTTGTCTGCATTTCATGATCTTTCACATCCCTTAGTTTATTAAGGAGTTGCTATCAAGCAAGAATTGAAGAGATTGGAAGTCAGATAGTCTATATAATGTTAGAAGTATCATTGTTATTTCTCTAATCGAATTCTAGTATATGAATTATATTTTATTCTTTTGTTCATTCTCAGGAAAAGTGCAAGATATTACTTTCTCTCAATATTTGTCCACCTTCAAAAGCTTTCCAGTCTCACTAGCAAAAAATGGCACCTACAGTTATTTCTGTTCAGGATATCATTGATACTGATGAAAAGTTTCAGAAGTTAGTAATTGATCCCACAACTAAGGTACCTCTGGGAAAGAATGCTTCGTTTGTAGAACACATACCGGAAAATACCAGAATTAGATTTGAGAAGCATGGTATTGATTTGAGTAAGGGCTACCCTAGCAGATTTGAAGTTATTCCGATCTATCTGGATGAAGCTGAGAAGATTAGAAGTGAGGACTGGCCCTACATTGAACGAGGAAAGAACGCTGATCCTGAGAAGAAGGCTCTTTTTGGTGCTGCTAAAGAAGTAATTGATTTGACTCCTCATATTGGTACTGAAATTGTCGGTCTTCAGTTAGCAGATTTGACTGATCAACAAAAAGATGAACTTGCTCTTTTGATTGCGGAAAGAACTGTCGTGTTTTTCAGGGAYCAAGACTTGTCACCTCAAAAGCAATTGGAACTTGGACATTACTTTGGTAAAGTAGAGGTACATCCTATCTCACCCCATATTCCAGAATTACCTGGTACAACTATTGTATGGCCGGATTATGCCAGACTCAAAGAGGGTCACCACTATAATCATAAGAAGCCATTTGCCACGGCCTTGTGGCATGCTGATTTATCTCATGAACATCAACCAGGTGGAATTACGCATTTACATCTTGATCAAATTCCTAAAATTGGTGGTGACACATTGTGGGCATCTGGTTATGCGGCTTACGATAAGTTATCGCCAGCTTTAAAAGAATTCTTAGATGGAAAGTATGCAGTTTACAGATCTTTTAACGGTTATATAGACAGGAATGATCCATTGAGTGGACCAAAGTTCTTAGAACGAGAGCATCCTCTTATTAGAACTCACCCTGCAACTGGTTGGAAGGCTTTATCAATCAATAGAAACTATACTACTAGAATAGTTGGATTAGAACCTGCGGAGAGTGACATGTTACTAGAATATTTATTAAGTGTTTTTGAAAAAAATCTCGATATACAAGTAAGATTTAAATGGACAGCTTCTGATAAGCCAGGATATGGAACTTCTGCTATTTGGGATAACAGAATCTCTCAACATTATGCTGTATATGATTATGAAGGTAACGAACCTCGTCATGGAGTAAGAGTAACATCACTAGCTGAAAGACCTTACTTTGATCCTAACTCCAAATCAAGAAGGGAAGCCCTTGGCTTGCAGTTGTAAAAAAATATTGTATACAGTTAAATATTAATATACTTTCAGTATTTTCCCTTATTAAGGAGAGATAATAGGCAGAGAAGAACGTTCTATTCGTCAAATTCTAACCGAAAAATAGTACGACTATATTACAGATAGTTGATTACGTTATAGACTACATAGAATATAAATGTAGAGTATATTTGAAAATACTTACAAAACGTAGTTGCATCCAAATACAAATCAAAGTTTCTTTCTTGCCACTAGAAGAACGAACAATACACACCATTTCCATCTCATACTCCTATGTTAATTATATTGTGTGGAATATTTATCTCAATTGAGCTTCCAAACGAGAAGTCATTGCACATTTGGCTGCTGGAAATACTAATATTTCAGTAATATCGTGCAATTTCACATTGTCCCTAGTTGTTAAACTTAAATCTGGTTAAAGTTTAAGATAGGGTTTGACTCTAAATAAGGTTAACGCTTATGTTTCATGTTTCAAATGCTAATTGCTTAAAACCTTAAAGTGATTAGTAAGGTTGTTATGAAAGTAGACTTCAACTGAACCATATGATCCCTGAACTATACTGATGATCTGATTAGTAAAACATAACTGATCAACGTGATCTTGCGCTATAGAATGTGGAGATTGCTCTTCAGCTTTCAAATTCAAAAGTTTGTTATATATTAATTGATAAAGAGGGCTTTCCCAAAAGCTCAGGCATTAATGGATGGAGTTTAGGATAATAGAAGAACTTGTAACTCAGTAAATTACTTCGTAGTTAAAAGTACCGAATAAGCTTAAGAAGTGATTGTTCAACAAATATCTTTTATTTAAACAATGGCCCCTAGTACTACAACCGTTGAGGAGACTCAAACAAAATTTGAGAATCTTGTTGTTTCAACCAAACCAAAGGTTGCATTGGGAAAAGAAGCTTCCTATATTGAAAAGCTTCCACCAAATACGAAGATCAGATTCGAGAAACATGGAATTGATTTAAGTAACGGTTATCCTTCAAGAACTGAAGATATTCCAATCTACGTTGACGAGGCATTCGCTATCAGAAATGAAGACTACCCATATATTGAACGAGGAAAGAACGCTGACCCTGAAAAGAAGGCTCTTTTTGGTGCTGCTAAAGAAGTAATTGATTTGACTCCTCATATTGGTACTGAAATTGTCGGTCTTCAGTTAGCAGATTTGACTGATCAACAAAAAGATGAACTTGCTCTTTTGATTGCGGAAAGAACTGTCGTGTTTTTCAGGGACCAAGACTTGTCACCTCAAAAGCAATTGGAACTTGGACATTACTATGGTCAAGTTGAAGTACATCCTCAAGTTCCATTTGTTCCTGGATTACAAGGCACCTCAATTATTTGGCCCGATTATGCCAGTGGAAAGGAAAAAATTCCAACAAACTATAGACGACAAGGTGGAACTGCTGTTTGGCACACTGACTTAGTCCACGAACATCAACCTGCAGGTATTACACATTTACATCTTGATCAAATTCCTAAAGTTGGTGGTGAYACAGTCTGGGCATCTGGCTATGCTGCATACGATAAGYTATCTCCTGCCTTGCAAGAATTTTTAGAGGACAAAACTGCCATTTWYAYTTCYRCTCACMARTATATTGACAGGGATGACCCTTTGTCTGGTCCCAAGTTTGTTGAACGGGAACATAGAATTGTTCGCACTCATCCAGCAACTGGTTGGAAATCATTGTATGTTAATCGCAAGATGACCACACGTATTGTCGGACTTGAGCCAGGAGAGAGTGATGCAATTCTCAATTATCTTTATAACGTATTCGAAGATAATCTTGACATCCAAGTGAGATTCAATTGGCAACCTTCAGATAAAGCAGGATATGGAACTTCTGCTATTTGGGATAACAGAATCTCTCAGCATTTTGCCGTCTACGATTACGAAGGAAATGAACCTCGACATGGCACTAGAGTCACTTCGTTAGCCGAGAAGCCATTCTTGGATCCTAACTCAAAATCAAGAAGAGAAGCATTAGGCTTATCTGTTTAAGTTATGTAGTTTCTACAAACATTTTATAATTTTCTTGTATATTGGTTGTTTAATTCTTAGAATATTTGTAGGCATTTTTAACACTTCAAATCCATCTTCTATTTATTTCCTAAATTTGTTATCTTAAATATATACAATTTTGGGTTCGTGTTAGATCAAAATCTCTTATACTTAAGATTTGCTATCAGGATGTCTTTCAGGACATGTTATTTGAATATACAAAATCTAAAGTCAAAGTGCATTGATTGATGTAACAAAAAAAAAATCAAATAAATCCAATGTCTATTTAAATAGAATTACTTCACTAAATAAAGATAAAACTGGAACAAGACTCAGTTGATAGAGATTTCCTCGGAGCTTTGAAGTTTCTCACTTTCTTTCAATTCTTCAACTTCTTCAGCGTTTGCAGGAGGTATACTTCTCCAAAATCCTGATCCAATTTTCTTGCTTTGAATGAACATTATTATAGCAGCAACAGCAGCAATAAGAAGAGTGAATACTGTAACGACAATGTTTCCTTTAGTGACAAAAGGTTGATGATGGGTGGGGAACATCACGATAGGTGTCCATGCCAAGAAGGAGTAAGCAACCGAGTTCATGATTGTGGACACGAACGCTCTCTTGATAGGTTCACCTAACATCGATTCATTAACCCATGTCCATACTAAAGCAGCAGTACCACCTTGGAAGCCAAACAAATAGTAAAGAGCCCATCTACCTGCTTTATTGGCAGGGTGAACGGGCACCAAAACAATAGCTAGCAGCACAAAAAATTGGAAGATCCAAACAGCGACGACTACAGGACCTCTTTTTCCTTTAAGCCAATCATCTGATATGTAACAGTATATGACAGTAGAAACAATTTGAATAGCTTGTGTGCCAGTAGGATAAACGTTGATCTGATATACAGAAAACTCTTGTTGTTCTGCTGTATTGTATGATTTGAACCAGAAGGGCATTTGTTGACCAACTTGACTTGAAATACATAGCAAACTGAACAGCAGTGGGAAGAAAAAAATCTGCCAGGTTTGGAACCAAGTAATGACATCTTTCCAGGCATACTTAACATGAAGTTTTGCTTCTATTGGAACACGTTTTCTCGCTAATTTCAATTCTTTCTCGGAAAACTTCCAGTTGGGCTTTTGCATTCTAGGAACATCGGGTAAAAAGAAGAAGGCTGCTAGTGCTAATGGTAATGAAATAATTCCATCAACAATAAACAGCCATCTCCATCCAGATCGACCAGCGACACCATTAAGACCATTGTAGGCGGCAGCTTGAAGATAACCACTGAACATAGGACCAACAGCAGTACAGAACTGAATGATACCTGCACGCTTAGCAACTTCAGATTTAGTGTACCAAGAAGCTGTTATATAAATAATGCCAGGGAAATGTCCACTTTCAATGAAACCAAGCAAAAATCGAATTCCATATAATGTAGGCATATCATTGACAACAGCTGTACAGAAAGTTAAGACTGACCAGGTTACTTCTAAAAATGGTAACCAGTAGTGAGGCTTAACCTTCGTTAGGATTAAATTTGATGGAATTTGACCGAGAACATAACCAACACTCCATAACATATTAGCATAATTCAACTCATTGCCGTACATGCTAAGTTCTTCCTTCATACCAGAAACAAAGGCATTGTTAATATTAGCTTGATCCAAGTATCTGAGAAAGACACCTACACAACCAGTGAATAGTAGTGTGGCATCAAGCTTCAACAGAAACCATCTTTCATCTTTTGGTTTATCAAGAGTATCCCAAATATGACCTCTCCATGTCTTTGGAGGTTCAACATAAAGGGATTCTTCATCTGAATCAGTACGAAGTTCTGATTCAGAACTCTTAATAGAAGTTACTGTTTCGTTTTCTTTTCGAGCCATGATTGAAACCATGCAAATCACAATCAAGAGAACAATCAGTACTTATGAAGTTCTTACTTGTCATAAAGAGAACAGAGAAGTACCAGGATAGATTCGATCATGATTTATTTGGATCTAATGAAGTAAGGAATGAGCTGTATTTATAATGAATTCATCAAGGTTCTAATTTTCACTTTTTATTCAGGTCTCTAAATGAAAATAGATTCTTGTAACATAAAAGCAAGTATACTTGCTTCGGAGAGACATAGTTCACATAGTAACTAAAAAATCTTACGTTAAACCAATCGCCGGTACCAACTTTTTTACTTATTCAAGTAATAGCTGATAAAAACCGATTACAACATACATGGCTCGAATTATGAAAAATTGCAGAATATTTCAACTTCACAGGTTCCATAGTTTTCAAAGATACTAATGAAAGAATGAATTCAGCTCTGATTGCTTGATTATAAAGTTTGGGTACTTAAATCCCAAGTAATTCCATATTATTATCTCATTGAAGGTTTGCCAAGTAGATTAATTTCTTGGGGAAAATTGGCAACTGTGACTAAGTTGATCAATACAGTTATAGTTGAAAAGTCTGATTATAGATTATAGATTATAGGCTCACAAGGAAACATACAAGAGGAGATACTGAAACTAAAAGAAAAATAGTAGAAAAACAGGCAATCCATGGGTCAGGCTTGAGGAAAGTAGTCAGATCAGATAACTGACTTTGAACCTTTAGGATTACAATTTATATTTCTTAAATGAGAAAGAATGGAAAAAAGCATATTAAGCAAAATAAGCAGGGTTTGCTGTAAGGGTTCTGAACCTTATTTCTGAAGATGTAACTTACAAACTTTTTGATGAGCATTTGACGATACATAACATAGATACATAATCAAATAAATTTAGTAAAAAGAATAGCTTACAATAAAAGTAAGTAAATTTTTAGTATGTTATAGAAGCTGGAATGGTGATACCCAAGAAGTGCAAGCCATGAGTTGAATTCTTGACTCATTTCTTCCTTTGCAATATTTRTATCAATTAAGGTTTAGTCTTCGAGACTGCTTTATTCTTTTTTGCCTTTCTATGACTTTAATGAAGTTTTCTATTTTTCTATTGAAGCACAACACAAGAGAGAAAGAAAAATTATGAGCAAGGGAAACCGATAGAGAGAAGAAGTCAGCTCCTGACAACCATGTTTTATTTATTCTCTAYGAAAATGTTAAAACTCATAAGAATTCTACTAATTAGATTTCGGCTAGCTCTCGCTAAAGTGAAAAGAAGAAGAGGTTTACAATCAATTAGAGTTTAACGAAGGGTTAAACGCTAAATAAAACCGACTAGACAGTAAGTTGAAACACTGAGAGTGTTTGTCTATAGGTACGTAGATAATCCTGACATTAGAACAATACAAAATATGAATATACAACGAGAGTTATAAGTTTAATAGTCTTGATTTTCAGTGAAATTTCATTAATACCGAATAAAAGAAAAGAAAATGAATGGAACATAATAGCAGAGCACGGAGTAGATCGTACTATCCTGCCGTCTTTCTTTTATTATTTATTTTATTCTCCTGCATTTCCTCAGTATAACAGGAATTGCGATCTAAACCCCACATACATTTTTTGATGTCTCTGAACATATAGTTTTAGCACATTACATACATCATACACTCTCTGTACAGCTCTAGAGATTTCTCGTATTGCATAAGGTCAAAAGAACAATTCTAACATCTTTCTACTTCTGATATTTCCATTCTCTTGTTGCAAGGCTCAGTTAGAAGCACATTCATGTAGACAATTTGATCTTTTTGTATTGAATAAACATTTTTAGATCAGTGACAGCAAAAATGTGAAAGAAACAGTACCCGACAACCATATTTCCTTGGTGACAGAAGATTATTTTTTTAGCAACAGAAAGTGGACAAAAGGCTTCTGAGGTTACGGAATAGTAGAAAGAAATGTTCATCAACATTTAACAACCACAGTTTTCAAGATCTATCCCCAAAACTGTTTACTTCTGTTTAATAAATGATAGGAACTATGAAGCCAACCACTGAACACAGAGCTAACAATAGACAGAATTGAATGATTTCCGAACGCTTTGCAGTGTTACATTGCTACTTTCAGTGCCTGTCTATGAATGAGTTCAGGTACTAGAATTTTTATGAAACAACACTCGTAGCTCACTCATTGTCGAGAATTAAAGAAGTTAACTTTTCAATGGAATCATTACAATTATAATAATTGGAAATATATTGGAATAGCATCTGTTTAAATGAAAAATGGTTATGTAAATTTCCTTTTCTTTCTTGATCATACCTTAGCTCTAGAACATGGCAATAACCTACTTTGTCTTATTTGGGTTGTACTGATATTCTAATAAAGACTTCTCAAGAAGATTGTTGTATTTTTATTTTCAAAAGCTCCATAAATCGTTACTACGTGTTTAAATAATGCACAAAAATGATAGACCGGAGGTCATCCACAAAACTTTCACAAGCTTACTTCTAGCAGTCTGTTTCCATTAGTATTTACCAATTCTAAAATCTGGGTACACTATTCAAAAATAGAAAGTCGACCATAATCTGAGTAGTAGAAAAGTGATATAAACATATAAATAGCACGGTGCAAGTCACTATATCATTCAATATAATAATTCTTACAATAAAATAACAAAAAACAACATACAAATCGCAAATGACAACTCCAGGTTTCACCGCATAATTAAAAATACTACCAAAATCAGTCTGGAAAACAATATTTAAAAAAATAATAGTTCACTTCGACCATTTCTCGTCTTCCTTAATTTTTCCTGTATGTTATGTTATTCTTTATCCTGATCATCACAGACTCATCACAATCGCAAACTGATAAATCAATTTGGTTCCAACTTGTTTACCGCATTAAGTAACTGAATTAACTGAATTAACTGAATTGTAAAAAAAACCATAAATCGGTGCATAGTACTTCTGAAATAATGTTCTACTTATGATTTCTCTTCTTAAATCTCAATCTCTCGGATAACAATCCGCCAGGGCAAGAATTCTCTTCTATTTTGAGGAAAATATGTCAACCAAGTTTGTCTCCACTGTTAAGCAATATGTTCTTAGGATTCGTACGAGGGACCTCTCAAACCGATCGAGACTATAATAGACTTTACATCACACAAGACTGAATTGAGTTATCATTATTTTATGTCTGTTAAACTTCACAATCAAAGTGTCCACCGCTCATTTGAATAGACCAAATGCATTTATAGCTAACTATTACAGTTTAAACAGATGATTATTGCCAGTACACAGCTTCACTGGATTAGAAGGACTATGCTTTTAGTACGGGGTATAGGCAAATGTAGCGTAATAATAATTGAATAGAAGAATTAGTAAGCTGACAGTAACTGAGATGAAAGTATTTTGTCACTTACTTGGTTATCCATAGTAAATTTCTTTTTTTAAGTACTAAAGATTGACAAGAATTGACAAGAATTGACAAGAATTGACAAGATTTGTTTAGAATTGTGTCATTTATAAGGTTTTTCCAAGTTATRTATTTAACTTAGAGTTTAAGTTTTAAAGTGCAAGCTTAAGAGTTGTACTGAAACTTGAGAAGCTTAAAAACTCACAGTATGAAACTAAACATAGCTTACCTGGATAACTCGTTATAAAGTTTCGGAAAGATACTCCTATGTATCCCTATAATCATAATTCGCGAACATAAGTATATCAAAAATAATATTACTTTGAACATTTGTTGAGGACTATTCTATGTACATATAAAAAGAAATATGTGACATCAAGACTTATACTCAAATATCATTTTGCATGTATATAAAAAATTAGTTAATGTGAGAGTAGTGTGATAAGTCATAATATGCCATAGTGTTTACATATAACTGATCACAAGAAAGTTAGTAAGTAAGGCTTCACTTTWCTTTCTGTTGAAGATTTTCTGTTACCTTACTTGAAGTTTAATATTAAAGTCCGGAGGCTGATGGTGGACTCCAGAATTGTCCTATTTAAATAAGCAATTGTCACCACTACCTTGTACTACACCGTAGAATTAGTAACCTCATTGGAAATATACTATTTTCTCTTTAAAAAGAACCTCTCGATTTTGAGTGCATAGAATACAGCTAGTTCAGTTTATTGTGATTGTGAAAGACATACTTTAAAATGGCACCAACAATAACTTCGGTTCAAGATTTAATTGACAATGATGAAAAGTATCAAAAAATTGTAATTGATACCAAAAAGAAAGCGGAATTGGGTAAAGATGCATCTTTACTTGAATTCATTCCAGAAAACACTAAAGTCAGACTGGAGAGACACGGTATCGATATAAAAAATGGTTACCCAGAGAAGACCGAAACGGTTCCAGTTTTTCATGATCAAGCACTTGCAATCAGAAACGAAGATAGAGAGTACATTGAAAGGGGGAAGAACGCTGATCCTGAGAAGAAGGCTCTTTTCGGTGCTGCTAAAGAAGTAATTGATTTGACTCCTCATATTGGAACTGAAATTGTCGGTCTCCAGTTGGGTGATTTAACTGATCAACAAAAGGATGAACTTGCTTTATTGGTCGCTGAAAGAACTGTCGTGTTTTTCAGAGACCAAGATTTATCTCCTAAAAAGCAATTGGAACTTGGCCAATACTATGGAGAGGTTGAAGTTCACCCAGTAGTACCTCATGTTCCTGGACTTCCTGGTACCACTGTTATTTGGCCTGATTATGCTACTAGAAAAGGGGGACATAAATATACCCACAAAAAGCCTTTTGGAACAGCTATATGGCATAGTGATCTTTCTCATGAGTATCAACCTGCTGGTATTACCCATTTGCATTTGGACCAGATCCCAAGTGTCGGTGGTGACACATTATGGGCATCGGGCTATGCCGCTTACGATAAACTCTCTCCAGAGCTGCAAAAGTTTCTTGAAGGAAAGCATGGTGTATACCGCTCTTTACACCCATATATTGATAGAGATGATCCACTAAGTGGACCAAAGTATATTGAAAGAGTACACCCTCTAGTCAGAACCCATCCTGCTACTGGCTGGAAGTCGTTGTGGGTCAACAAGCATTATACCTTCAAGATTGTTGAATTAGAACCTGCTGAAAGTGATGTCATTCTTAACTATTTGTTTGGTATCTATGAAAAGAACTTAGATATACAAGTTAGATTCAAATGGAAGGCTTCTGATAAGCCTGGATACGGAACATCCGCTATTTGGGATAACAGAATCTCTCAGCACTTTGCTGTATATGATTATGAAGGAAATGAACCTCGACATGGTACTAGAGTCACTGCTCTTGCTGAGAAGCCATACTTGGATCCTAACTCAAAATCCAGAAGAGAGGCCCTTGGGTTACCTGTTTAAAAGACTACGCTGCAAAATATTATATTTGATATACAATTATATTTTTTTATTGCCGAACACTGTAATCGTGTAGAATTTTATTATCTTATCACCAGCTATTCTTCTAAAAACTGTTTTCCGAGTGAAACGGCCACCTGGTTTGATAAATCTGATAATTGATTAGGATCCTACGGGCAACTTTTGCAATTGACATCAGATCGCAGATCAAGCTTTTGTTGGTAATTAATTTTTTTTTACCATAAGTAACGCACCCCATACTTTCTACTTCTGCTTGAATATTCATTGCAAATCCTGTTGATCTATGGTGCAATAAGGCATGGTTTCCCAAAACTCTATATTAAGTTAAGCTTTACATATCGTGTAATTTAGCAGAAGTCTTATAGTACAATATTAAAGTGGGTTGAACCTTAAACTCCCTCTAACTTATCTTAAACAACCATTCCGACTACCTCGTAGATGAATTTTGGATGAAATCCCCACCGCATTTTGAATGAAGATAGCCCGAAATTTCCAATACATTAGTAATGCGATCAATTTCGAATATATTCTGATTATAACGTATTTTTCGAATCTTAATTATTGACGTCTAAGGGGCGAATTGCCTAAAGCTTTGTGCTTCTCCATTCTTATTATTCTTCTTATTAAAACTATTGAAATATTCAAACAGTTAAACCACGTGCAACAGCCCTTTTGAGGTTAGATCAGTTATGCTACAGAAAAGAGACCATATAGCACACATAATATGTAACATAATGGCACCCAGTACAACAATATTACAGGAGACTGATACCTTAAACGGTTTCGAGAAGTTAGTAATCTCACCCAAACCAAAGATTGCATTGGGAAAAGAAGCTTCCTATATTGAAAAGCTTCCACCAAATACGAAGATCAGATTCGAGAAACATGGAATTGATTTAAGTAACGGTTAT